>CM057820.1:19764505-20329505 GCA_030067965.1 Latrodectus elegans | reverse complement strand
TACTGACTAATTATATAACACAGACAAATATAACAGTACACTAGATTTGTTAAAAAACAGTTTTCACATTCAGCAATTTCTGATTATCTAGTGTACTGTTATATTTGACTGTGTTGATGTAATTTAAAAAAAGCATTGAATAAAGTTTCTCAAAAAGTTCAACCAATTATCACATATTAATGATAAACTAATTAGGAAATAATTAACTAATAATAAGAGATAATTGTTTGCGAGCAAACGCTTATGATGTTTGAAAAAAACCCTCTTTACCTTCCCTTAAAAAATAAGAAGATAAAATGGAATATGCACACACACACACACACACACACACACACACACACACACACACACACATATATATAGAGAGAGAGATTTTTCCCATTTGTGTAAATAAAATATGTAAAGAAAATAATTTGTATTTCGCAAAGTGTGGCTTAGGATTAGGAAGTTAGCTGAGGATAAAGTCCCAGCTAGGGTGCGGCATCGTCACCTGACCATGTTCCAAAATTACAAAGTGCTTGATGATAGGCATCAAATCCTTTGATTTTAAGGTACAGTCCGAGGATTACATACTATGTAAATATGTTTTTGTAAAACATTAAAAATATCATCTTTCTATATTAAATAAGAAAAATAATTATTATTATGTGAATAAGTTCCTTGTACAAGCGACAAGCCATTTTATACGTAACAAATGAGACGATTTGTTTAGTAAAAGTAAGAGTGTTTACTAATGAATGAATAAGAAGATTGCTTGTAAAATGTTTAATACGATTATAACTTAAGTGTCCAGAGAGATAGAGAGAGAGAGAATTCATATAGGAAATTAATCACAAAATAAATGAATAATAATTTACTTTTCTATCTCAGTAAACCTCAAATGCCACCAAAACGGTGTAGAAGCATTACTGTAATTTGTAGACATCAGCGTAAACGCCTTATTTGAAAATGGCTTAAAAAAATTCAAAATTACGCAAAGATGAATTCATCCGCGTAAACGTGGTATTGCGTTAAATATAAAGAGCACTATCTCTGTGAACACCACAGGTTGCAAGATTTTGAACTATATCTTATTACATGGGGTATATTGATGATGGAAGTTCCTGAGAATGAAAATGTAACTGAAAAATAAATTATAAGGGTGAAATATATACGGGGAAACACTTTCAATTCTTACACGCACACACACACATTTGTATATATTTTTTGTCAAGAATTCGTTCTAAAAGTATCGTGGCAACTACATATTATATTCATTGAAAAAAAGAATTTATTTTTTTTTTCATAGCAAAAAAATGCTGATAAAAGTTTTATATCCGGCAGAGACATTAAAATTTGATTCTTCACTCTCTGAATTTAAAGAAAAGATCAAACTGATATTAATTAATTACAATCGGAAATGTATGAGTTTGTCATATTCCTCAACATGCTATACCGTCTATAGAAGTATAACCTCAGTATCCTTGAATTCTGATACTATAGCCGATATTTTTCCTCCACATTTTCATGCACTTCCCCCTCTTTATACTAGAATGTATTTAATTTCTAGCTGCTTAAATTCTATTGTTCTTGGGAAGAAAGATCAAGATTAATAGTTACGTGCACAAATCCTTTTCGTTTGTGTAAACAAACCTTCCCTGGATTCGTTAACACCGCAACCACACAGATATACATCGTACTACTAAAAATCTAACTTTTAAAGGTGTAAATGGCACAGCATTTCTTTGAAAAATGTGGTATTATGATTCAAGAAAAAAAAATATATATATATATTTTATAAAATATAACTTTTCTTGTTAAGACTGAAAATTTGGAACGTAAAACTAAAAATGTCTTTTTTTAGGACCTAGGTTACTTGGTATGGACATTTTCTCGTGGAGCTTTATTAAGATCAGAATTTAAAAAACGGAGTGCCGAGGCCGATAACCGTATATGACATGAAATAGCCTGTATATGACATGAAATAGAGTGCGGTTAGAGTGTGCCGATTCTTGACATGGAACACATTGGTGTTTTCATATTTTTGTATGATGAAAATACATGCTTATAAGTCAATTGGCATTGCAACCAAACTTTCAAAGTCCATTTAACCGTTGATGTTATTAATTTAAATACATTATTATATGAATTATTAAGAATTAGATTGTGTTAAATATTGTTGTGGCTTATCCTTCAAATGTCTGATGAAGTCAGACAAGGTCCATCAGATCACTGACCCTGCGGAAATCGAGATTACATTTAGACAGACCTCAAAGACTTTGTTGCCTTTGTGATATGACAGAACCCTTATGTGGCCAGTTGCTGATCTGGAAATATCGGTACAAGAGGCTCTGTCACAGAGGGCGTACAAAGAGCCAGGCTCTTGCTCGCATACCTGTGATGGTAGGGAGGAATCCTTCTTCTCTTTAAAATAAATATTGTACATATCTTATATACTTACTATGATAAATCTGTTGGTGTAATTATGGTATGCTCTCTTTTACGAGCATTATGTAAAAGCCGATTCCTGATGGCATCGTATGTGGGTTCTCATATCGATTGCGAAAGACATTTTAAACATATTGTAACATTTATAAAGTCTGTAATATATGTATATACCAAAATAGCATAATAGTATTTAGTGGGGTCTTTATTACATTATATATATATATATTATAATAAATCCGATATTATTATTATAATATATATCAAAATTCTTTATATGAGAATAAGATACATAGAAATTACTTAAAAAGGCGATTATCACTAAAATATTACTTTTAATTGGTCTTGCTTTGTTATACTACTTTTTAATAACTCTTTATCTTAAAAAAAGTATATAGAAATATCTTCTTATTTTTTAAGATACAACATTATTTTATATTTTTAAAATCAACACGCTCTATTACTCTAGTATAAAATATTAAATCCTATATTAAAAGCAAAAATGTATCTGTAGAAAATATTTTACTTGAAACACTTTGTAAGCAGTGTATTGGTTGAATTTTAATCATGAAGCGAAAGTTAATAAAGCTTGGTTAAGAAACAAAAGTTAATAAAGCTTGGCGATTTTAAAAAATGATATGAGAAGGAATATGAGAAAATTAAGTTTTTAAAATATAATGTATGAAACTGTTTGGCTTTGTTTTTTATTTGTGATATAAATAATGAAATTCAATGTTTAATTTATAACTTATTATTAAAATTTAATACACATGGTTCTCAGAAAGAGTAAAATGAAAATCCTTTTAAATACTTTTCTTTATTTTTTTTATATTGCTCAAAATGTCATTTAAGATTTAACATGTAAAATATAAATATAATACTTATTTTTCATCAAGGAAAAAATATTTTAAATAATGAAAAATCTTCTAATCGTTAAAAGAGTAGTTAACAAGAAAAATTTGCTGTTTTTTTACTTCATAAAAATATTTAAACATATTTTTTTAAATTATCAAAGTATTAAATTTTCATTTCAAACTTATTTAAAAAAAATTTTAAATTTTCTCTAGTAGAAAAGTGAGTTTGAAATAACTATTAATAAATTTATATAAAAACTTATTACTAGAAAAAAATTACTTTAAAATTATACTAAGACATTCTATTACCACCATTAGTATTAGTATAAGTTTAAAATCATTTCGTGTATAGCATATTTTAACAAATTTTATATTTATTCATTTTTTAAAAACTAATTAATGTGTATAGAAGCTTTATTAATTATTTGTTGAAGAATATTCCACTTTTAATTGATTTTTTTTTAATTTTGAAAATTCTTTACTTGAACTCTTAATTTTCGAATATTTAGTAATCTTCAACTTTTTTGTATAATTTTTAATAGGATTAAAAAATCCTTTCAAATAAATAAAAAAAAAAAACTTGTGGTTAAAATAAGCCAAAGAAAATCCTAAAGAAAACAAAAATGTATTCTTTTTAATATATTTAATCCAAGTTTTGATTAAATTTTTGTATAATTAACTATCATCTTTAATGAAATGATTTTCCGAATATTTTTCCCTCGTTTATTTACTTTTCATTTTTCCACCGTCCATTATCGAAATTGGTAATTAAGTTCTTCCTTTACAAAGCTTTATTTTAATTTTCCTTTATTATTTCATCAGCGCTGATGGAAGATCTTTCATTTTTCCCCCTTCCTAGAATTAAAATTAATGACTGTGATTTTTTAAACACTTTGTAAGCAGTGTATTGGTTGAATTTTAATCATGAAGCGAAAGTTAATAAAGCTTGGTTAAGAAACAAAAGTTAATAAAGCTTGGCGATTTTAAAAAATGATATGAGAAGGAATATGAGAAAATTAAGTTTTTAAAATATAATGTATGAAACTGTTTTACTTTGTTTTTTATTTGTGATATAAATAATGAAATTCAATGTTTAATTTATAACTTATTATTAAAATTTAATATACATGGCTCTCAGAGAGAGTAAAATAAAAATCCTTTTAAATACTTTTCTTTATTTTTTTTTATATTGCTCAAAATGTCATTTAAGATTTAACACGTAAAATATAAATATAATACTTATTTTCCATCAAGGAAAAAATAAGAATTGTTACAAGTGTTTGCGGCAACCACTTTAATTTTTTGTATAATTTTTAGAAAAAGAAATGGCTAAGAAAGTTAAAGATTATCAAAATATAAAAGTAACAATATTAAGGAAAAAGCTACTTAAAAACTAAATTCAAAGTTTATCTAACAGCTGTATTATTTATAGCCTCCTTCTTAAGCAAAATGTTTTAATTTTATGCTTTTATTTTATACTACAGATTAATACGAAATACAACCACCTCTATTCATTAAATAAATTTTTAAATATTTCTTATTCATACTTGCCTACAGAAGTTGCTTATCACAAAATGAAAGTTGTGATAAAATTTTGATATTGTCAAGACTCATAGACAAAAGCTTAGTTTTTTTGCCTAAAAGATTATTGTTATTATTATTAACAATGTAATAATTTTACTTATCCACATATTATAGAGCGAACTTTTTATCAGAAAACTTGGTAACGTTTATCAATATTGTAATTATACTCAATAAGTCAGTGAGAAAAGGTTTCAATTATGAGAATATTTATGGGCGCTAACAGTCATGCTATTTTTTTATAATCAATTTAAATTATTTAAATGAAATTTTACTATGGATAATTTTTATCATATTAATATTTCATTCACTTCCTTTGCCTTTTTATGTAATAAATCGAGACTATTTTTTTTTAATTATAAACTACACTTCAATATTTTATTCTAAAGATTTCTCTATTTTCCAAAATAAAACTATGTTAATCAGATGATAACTTTTATTTATTAGCATTTTGTTTCGTTTTAGAAATGTTCCCGTTGTTTTAAATATGTGGTTACATATAAAATTCAACACATTTATAGTATTTTAATAAGAATTTTTTTATATATATATTTCCCTATTTGAAATAGTCTAATATTTGATTATTTTTACTTGATTTGTAAATATTTTAATATTTGATTTGCAAAATTTGTCTATTTGAATCATTTCTCAATTATTATTTAAGCTGTATATTGAGAACCAAATTCTAAAAAATAAATATATTAATTCAAAAACTTTTACTTTTTCATCGTCCCATAGAAAAACGTCATCCGTTAGCTCTCAAATCGAAAAAACAGCTACATTCTTTTTTATCTTCTAGTTAATCGTTTTGTTGCCAAAAGTTAATTTTTAACAATTTTTAATAATCGCTTGCGTATGAAATTAGTTTTAGCCCCTCAAATCGTTTCCGGATAAAAGAATTTTTTTTCTCTTTTTTTCATCTTGTTGTCAAAGATAAATTTATATTTGTTTTTAACTAATAATCATTTGATAATAAAGTTCACTACTTTTTTCATTGATCTGTACCGAAAGCAAAACTACATTCTTTTTTAATTTCATGATCTTCGTTTCCTTAAGTTTTTTTTTAGTTTTTAATTTTTAATTGTTTGCATATAAAATTCTTTTTTTTATCACTGATCTTGTTCTCAAAATTTTAACTGTGTTTAATTTATGATCATTTGAAAATAAAATTCTTTTCATTTTCCCTGTTCCCCATCATGTTACCAAAGGTAAATGTTTATTTCTTTAAATTTATAATTGTTTGTGAATAAAACTCAAGGATTTTTGCCATCAATTAAAATCGTTGCAATAAATGATGTCAGACTTTTATGGAGCATGCGAAAGACTGTTTCATAAAAAATATATATATATGCTTGAAACACGTTACCTAACGAACATTATTTAGAAGTGAATTCAATTTTACCGGGCACTAAGGGCCATGGGAACAGAGTCCGTCTATAACCAAGCTGCAGAACTCCTTTACCTTTCTCCTTTCTTTACCTTTTCACGCTGCCACTATTTCCTGCATCCTTTCTCTTTCTCTAACAAGAAATAAAATCCCAATGTACACAGTACGAAAGGGGGGAACTCTGCGTACAGTAGGACCTTTGTAGTCATAAAAAAAGGAGAAAGAGATTGAAGTAGGGATCTCCTTCAGTGTGATTTCATGGTTGGTCCTACTCAGTTTTCGTTTCCTGACCCCTTTATAATGATCTGTCAGGGTTCCCCTCCCCCAGCAGAGCATTCGGAGAAGGGGTGGGAATGTCGATGAAAAAACGAATTCCGTTTCCTTTTCCATCCCCTGGGAGAGGGGATATTGGAATTACTCTTCATAAAATGGCAATGACGTGTTTGGAGGAGCAATGACCTCTTGGTTGTGGATTTCTGAAATGCAATTGCCTTCTGACCATTATATTGTAAAAGAACCAGAGCAGTCTGCCGGAGAGAGAAAGACGACGAATGATTTGAGAACGGTCTCCACACCTCGTCTATCGGGCGGAAATTTAAAAGGGAAGATATTTTATAATACGTTACAAAAAAAAAAAAAAAAAAAAAAAAAAAAAACTTTGTATCAAACAGTTCAAGAAGAATTTCATATAAATTTCTTGTGTGCTTCTGTTTCTTACGAACTAAATCTAATGTCATCCAACATTCTTCGTATAAAACTTAAGAACCAGAATTTTATTCGTAGCTTTAAAATTAGTTAAAATTTTCCAAAACTTTTAATTATTATAAGATTCTGAATATTTCATGAAATTTAATGTATTTTTATAAGGATTGAGATTTTTAGTTCATGAATAAAGCCCAGAAAGTTCAGAAGCTCAAGAATTTGATGGTCAATTTCTGAACTCCTACATTTAGTGAAGTTCAACATACACTCAGAGATTATATATATATATATATATATATATATATATATATATATATATATATATATATATATATATATATATATATATATATATATATATATATATATATAATCTCTGAGTGCGTGTTGAACTTCACCAAATACTGTATGTATGTACTTCATTATATGTATGTATGTATGTATATATATATATATACATACATATAATGCTAAAATAAAAGCTAAAACATATAGTGAAACGCTTTCTTTGTTCCCCCGTATGTTGGAATAGAACTCAGAATTTTTAATTCAAAGAGTGTTATCCTACTATTAGGCCACAATGACTCTCAACAACCCAAGACTTCATGCCATGTAATGGATAACATAACGACCTTTGTAAGGCATTTTAATATTCGTCCAATGGGCTTTATAATGTTAAGGATCAAATATTATTTACAATCGTGATTTCTTAAAATAATAATTAACATACGTTAATCAATTTGAGAACAAAGGAAATTAGAAAATTTTTATTTTAAGGTTTAGATAGTCAAGTCGGGCAGAGCAACGGTTGTGGTTCGTGCTTTCGAGGCACAGGTGTGAAGTTCGGGCTGGGCCGGCTCTACCTTTCATCCCTTCAAGAGGGTCGATAAATCTGAGAGCCACGCATGCTTGTGAGCTAAACACAGAGGGTTTCGCGCTAAGCTGGCCACCTAACTGGGAGGTATGCTTTGCCCTCCAGGGTCTTTGGGCAAGAAACAGATGTATGGTCACTGCAGGTCCTGCTACATGAGAGCTGTCGGGGTACTCAGATTAGTTATTTAAAAAATGTTAATTTAAAAATATAATTTTATGTATAAAATCATAGTTATACGTAAATTAGACCATATTGAAATGAAATCATTTTTCTTTAGTTAGTGTGATATTCGATTTTATAAAGAAGAAATATCCTTTCAGATCTATCGATATATATATATATATATATATATATATATATATATACATATGATAGCGAGGCCATGTCGGCGCTGTTGCTTAGTTGGTTAAAGCGCCTGTCTAGTAAACAGGAGATCACGAGTTCGAATCTCGTCGGTGCCTTGTAACGTTGAGTTTTTTTTTTGTACGCAATGTAAAATGTTGCAGCAAATTTGCTTGCTTCAGAAAAGCTCTTTATCAATAAAATTCAAATTGATTTCAAATTTGCATATTTTATACACAAGTAAACTTTATATATTGATATTAGAAAATGCTTCTCTCTTATACTTTATTAAAAATTTGTGATTAAAAAGAGAGCAAATATTCGCTCGTATTTTTATTGTTATTTTTTATCTACCATTTTTATACGCTTTTCAGCTGTATTAACTGCCTGTAATAGAAATTTACTATTGTACTTTGGTAGCATTTTTTTAATGTCTGAATGGATATAGTATCTGCTTACGTGTCACTCACTGAAAATAATTCCTCATATAAGATGCGTGTCATAAATATATATATATTTATATTTATCATAAATATCAAAACATGGTTTTTTGAAAAATATATTTAGTTAAATTTAAAAAAGAAATAAATATCCAAAAAAATTTTTTTTTTAATATTGTAAATTTGTATCATCCTTTATACCCTCTATTTATGAATTTCCTCTATGTCAGTTATACCAACCAGTTACAAAATAATTATTATTTATTTTTGCATCACATCTGTTTTATTCATTTTTTTATATTACGTAAATATTTGTTCCTTAAAATGAAATATGCGAGGAAGCTCCATATAAGCATTCAATTTTATTTGTAAATGTGTCGTAGAAGATTATACTTTGCAATCAAAATATTAAAGAAGCTTCATTAAAGTAATTTAATTTCATCATTTCTTCCATGTTTTAGGAGTAAAGTTTTGGTTTTCAAAAAAATTAAAATATCATTTTAAAATATAGTCATTTAAATGTATCAAAAATATTAAGATTTCAGATAATTTACAGTGTCTTTATAAGCTATACATTTCGTTAATTTTTATATATAAGGAATGAATAATCGATATTGTCTTTATTATCACGCTGCTAATAAAATCATGTGTGCAAGTGCGCTGCAGAAAAATCTGACGCGAGCAAGCACAACACAATTTAAATTTTTTTATTGAACTCTGATAGTTGCTCCATTATCCGTGGATCTAAAGCAATCTTAAATATAGGTTTACGAGCCGCGTTTACTTGGCGCATTTAAATTTTAAAAAAATAAATAAATAAAAAAAAAAAAAACAATCGTGTTTTTTAATTATTTTTTTCAGTGACTTTTACTGTTGAGTGTGTACCATGCTACAGGATACGTGTAGATTGAAAGCCGATGAAAAATCTCTTAAAAATGACAAGATTTTTTCGTAGCAAATTCAACAAGATACAGGAAGTTTCACCTGTGAAAGTCACAGATACACACAGCTCTATTTCAAATTATACAACAGGAAACAGCTTCCAAACACAGAAATCTTTAATATCTGATGTAGGTAACAGTTTCTGTGCATTAGACTACAGGGATGGCGAGCTTTTTTGTATGTCCGTGCCACACAAAGTCATAAAAATTCTTTTTTAAATAGGTAAAAAGCCACAATAAAATTTCATTCGAAATGTTAGCGTGCTGAAACTATACGTAAGTATAATTAAATAAACAAATAAAAGCAATTCTTCTTTAAATAATTTTTTATTGATCTATGTTTTACAAAAAGCAATGTGCTAAAAACAAAATTCACGTTAAAAACAATTGTTTTTTTCAACAAGTTAATTTCACCAGTACGCAAGCAGAGCTGAACTCATTAGTCATTCTATTCCTTTTTTTATTTTTTATAAAATTTAGTTCTGAAAATAGAGTTTCACATGCCCACGTCGATGAAAATATTGATAAAATTGCTTTGTAATATTTTTAAACAATTAAAAATGTCAGGAATTGAATTCCATGTAGTTAGAATTTCCTCTTCTGCAATTTTATTTATTTCCTCCAATAATCGATTACTTTCAATAATTTCTAAATCATTTCTTAAATCAACAAATTTTTGGTTCCATATGGTACTTGACTGAAATTCAACTAATTCTGTTTCTAATTCATTATAATATAACAACTCAAATACTTTTAATTTTTGAAATGGTATTGTACCAGGATATAAAATAAATTTTAAAGTTTCTTTAAATTTCTTAAACTGCGTAAATCTTGCAAAACATTCTTGAATCAGGAATTATCATTGAAAATTCTTTCGTTAATGCCTCTTTATTTGGCTTTTCGTGGCATTCACTTTCAGAAAAAAATTTGTAATCGGAAAATATTTATATTAGTTTGAAAGAATATCAAAATTAAAAATCTGTAATTTGATTTCAAACACTTTGACTAAGTCAAACATTATAATGACTGTTTTATTAACACCTTGTAGTTTTATATTTAATTCATTTAAGTGAGAACATAAATCAGTGAAAAAATATAACTTTGTTAGCCATTCTACATCTAATAACTGTATAATTTGTATAATGATTGTAGATAATTGTGTTAATTGTATAATAATAAAATGTAAAACTCTCTTGTCGGTTCTAGTTAACATACAAAGATAGGTATTCAGTATTACAAATTTATTTCATAAATTGTAAATTAAGTGTAAATCAATAATTTTTAATTAATTTTTATCAAAAAAGATAACTTACAAAAATAATTTTGTTTTTGTGCTTGCCATCAAATTTTTCAAACGTGTCACTTGTGGCATGCGTGCCATTTGTTCGCCATCGACTATAGTATTCAAGGCAGATTTCTTTAATCATCATTCTATGGCGAGTTGTATCATTTATAACTGACTTGATTTAAAATCTAAAAGTTTCACCAGATTTCTGGAAGGCTCTATGCTATCTTATTTAATATTGCTTTTAGAGCCTTGGTTATAGAATTTTCCAAAAATATCTGTTTTTTATCAAGTAGTCGTCAAGAATCTCGCCAAAATATCGCCAACTTGCCAAGAATTTTACTGAAAGGTCGCCAAATCACTAAATTACTAGAAATGCTATTTTTACTATAGGATCATTAAAATATATATCAGTTCTGTCTCAGATTCTTTAATACAAATACAAGTAATATTTACCAATTTATAACAAGTGAGATAAATGTATATTCATGTTCATTTATTTTAAACATTTTAAAATATTGAAATTCTCACTGTGGTATACTTATCTCATCAGATACACATCCAGTGGACTCGGCCATGAAGAATATTTAGTTAGTTTTATCCATGCAAAAATGATAATAATAAATATGAATACGAGAGGTGCGGTGTCGATATTTAAACGAAATAAATCCTTTAAGCTGCAGTAGGAAAAACGAAATTGCATAATGAGAACTGGAGTCAGAAATCGAGTATTCGTGTAAAAAATATACAGATTAAATGCATGATAATGAAGTAATGTACATTCCATATAAACACATCTCCTATTTTCATTTTTTAGCTTTCAAAGTTTAATAATATTGTTTTTATATGTAAGTGGTGCTTTTTTTTTCTTTTTACAATATATTAAATCGTTCATGTTACAAATGCGTGCTTTAGTAATTGATATATGAGATATATGCGTAAACCTATTGTTAAAGTCAAATATATATATATTTCATTTTTCTCATATTAATTCATACCTAATGTAATTTATGTGCATTTACTTAACTCTTTTTTTTTTGAAAATCTTTATGGTAATGATTTAAAAGCTCTTTATAGTTATGATTAATTGCAATTGTGCAATAAATCACAGTAAAATTTTACTGTACGGTTATTAAATTGTACTGACCGTATGACGAATTTCCGATCGGAGAAAACGACGGGAGGAAAATGGTATAAATAGTCATAAATATTTCATACATTGCTGGTATCTAACAATATGCTCAACTAATTTTACAAAATTAACAAAAAACGCAGATTTATATAGATTTCAAACATCAGTGGTAAAATAATAAAGTTGATATGTTAAATTATTCATAAAATTTTTTTAATTAAATTTCATATTAATGAATTTAAATAGGTAAGCATTCATGAGAAATTAATGACAAATAGGGTTGTCAAAATACTAGTTTGCCGGTTTTCCAGTAAAACTGTTCGCTAAATTTGGCCTTTTAAAAATCGCGCCAAGTGTGACTGTACAGTAAATTTGATCCGTTGTTCCTTTATTTTATCGAAAATTTTTAAATAGTACTTATATTGATAAATAACGCTGATTATGTTCATTTTTAAATATTGATATATTTAATATACTCTGAGATTTTCTAGTTATGTGAAGGGAATATTTAAATTATCTCATTTATAATTTAATTACGAATTCGAATTTTTTACCATTAATTATTAGCATTTAAATAATTTTGCATCTATGTGGAAAAGGACTTCAATTTGATAAATAAAGTAAACTGGAGAAGATTCTCAATATAGGCCCAGATGCCTATGATTATTAAAGATGGCCTTGGTCTGTAAGAGGCGGTAGTTCCTTATAAGAAGATGAAATATATGTATATAAACATATATATAGGGAGATACAAGATCTATCTTATAAGATTATATGAAAATTACATAATTTTGATAAACTATATTTATCTTACTAAGTTAAATTGAATAAGGGAGGTTTGTTCAAATTTTTAAGTTCTTACTTTACAAAAAATGTACGAATATAAGCATATTTTCAGTTGTCATTGCCAGAAGCAGTATTTTGTATTTTGTCCCATTTATCTAGCAAAAACTTTCCAAATGAACTTGTAGATTGATTTCTACTATTGCAGTAACTACTGAACCTTGTACAGAAATTTTGTTTAAAAACATAGTGAGCATAAATAAAAATTATAATGAATTATTTTATGTAACGAATACTTATAAATTCCTTCATTGAACAAAAATATAATTCAGTAAAACATGTTTACATCACAGAAATGTTCAAATGACCAGAAATAATCTTAATGAAATCCATTTCTATCTGTTAAATTAGTACAGGTTATTATTGCGCTTTCTAGCCGATTATTTCTGCCAACCAAAACCAATCGCTTCACAATACGTTATACAAAGAAATGACGAAATCAACAAGTGAGCTGGCACATTACTCACGACGTCACGTTACACTAGTGAAGTAAAACTGAATCCCATGAAAGTTTTGATGTGAATATGCCAAGGAAGTCGCAATGTTCCAAATTCAATTATTAAAGTACCATGAATTGTTTCAAAATTTTTTATTGATTGCATTATTCAAGTTGGTAAATTATCTGCTAATAAAAACAATGACAACACTTGTGTGTAAATGGAGTCATTTGAAATCATTTACAACATTTATTTATTTATTGGAGATTTCTTCTATAGGATAATACTTAAGTACCAAAGAAGGATGGATTGCAATTATCACATTTTCTTCTGTTTTCTGTATTTTAATAAAGATAAACATAAATGGGAATAAAATGCCATGGTAAAATTGTACATTGTCAATATTTTGAATTAAAAATTCTAAAAATATTTAGCTTGTGATTTATTTTATAAGATAAATCCCAAACTGTAAATATTGAACATCTGTAGTTCAGTTTAAGAGAACAACTCATTGATTTGAAAAAAAAAAAAGTTTTTTAATTTTTGCAAATGAGAAAAATTATAAATAATTTATAAATTTCCTCACTTATTTGTATAAAACATTTAAAGACACTCAGTATCACATTTCCATCTGATTTTTGTGTTTTAATAAAGATATTATAAATATAAATGGGAATAAAATACCATGCGTTATATATATATATATATAAATTGAAAGAGAAATTAAATATATTTTTTCGTTAAATATATACCAAACAAAATATTCATAAATTGTCACTTTACCATGCTTATATAACAAATGCCTGGTTTCGTCATAAGTTCATTTTAAGTAGTTTTTTGTTTTCTAATTTTTTATTTTATTATGCTAAAATCACAAAACTATATTTTGTCTTTAGCATAATTATAAATTTATTAACTCAAGTTGGGTTTTTTTAAAATTAATTAAAATTTCTGTCTTGTTCAACTAAAATTTCTTTTTGCATTCAACAGGCTTCAATTAAAAAAACTGCAGAATTAAAATATTATTTTTTATTTAGACTGTAAATTGTCTATTTTTTAAATTAAAAAGTCTACTAAGATAAATCGCAAGCTACTAATACAGTAAATATCTGTAATTCGATTCAAAATACAACTCATTTATTTGAAAAAAATAAAATTTTAATTTTTATAAATGAGGAGATTTATAAATAATACTGAATTTAATAAATTTTCTCAGTTATATTTGCAAAAGTTTTTAGAAGAAAATTAGTATTTTATACGAAAAAAATATGCTAAGTTTTAGAAAGGTAAATTAAAAAAATATTCAATGAATTAACTAATTAACCAGATAAATGTATCGCATTAATGACATCGCCAAGTCCACGAATCATAGACAAAATCTTCTGAAGCCGACGATCGGGGCTCTCTCTAGAGACACTAGTTAGAAGGCAGAGTAGGATCCTCACTGTATGCAATTGGGATAGTACAGGAATATCACTATTATGTTGCACTGAAGCTAGTCAGTGAAAGAGCTCTGCTGGAGATTAGTGAGGACGCCTCATGTAAACCACAGTAGACAGTTAAAATCTAAAGGAACAATTTATATATTATACTAAACCAGAATAAAAGATCGATAGCAACCTTCTTCTATGCTCTTCTTGAAATTCAAACCCAGGTCTACAATGAGGCTTTAGTTTAAAATCATTGTCTGTAATTCATTATGTATAGTTTGGAAATTAAAATTTTCAAACGCAAATTCAAAAAATGAAGGACAAACTGTTTCAGAATTTAAAACCTATTTTTATTACACTATATATTTGAAAGTTTTTATATTTTTATAATTTTCCAAAAATTTTTTTGTCTGAAGTTTAAAGAAATTCAAACAGTATTTATATGACACTGTACTGTCTGCTGAACAGCAGAATCTCAATTTGTCTGCAACAAGATTGGTTATGAAAATTAATCATTTCGAGATTGTAAAAGAAAAAATTGTTTAGCAATATTATAATTGATGTTTGCAACTTGATTTTCAAATACATTCACTTATGATTGTAAAGATTGCAATCAATACGTAGATTTTTTAAAAATATTTCACATTTTCTGCTTAACTTTAAACTTATTTAACAAAATATCTTCTTTTGTATAGTAGTTCCCATTGATGTAAGATAAATGAACGACATTTTTCTTTATGATGCTTAGTGGAAAGTATAATATTAATTTCTATAATCAAATTTAATACACATGCATGCATACATACATACATACATACATATATATATATATATATATATATATATATATACAAACTATTTAAAAAAAGAAAAGGGATTCTATAAATGTGATATATATATATATATATATCACATTTATAGAATCCCTTTTCTTTTTTTAAATAGTTTGTTATAATTCCTTGATCAATAGATGGCGCCACTAAAACATAATTTCATATTTACAAATGTATGTATATAAAAGATTTTTTATATAATAAGTCAAAGCCATTCTTATAAATTTATTTAAAACCATGTTTGGGAAAAGTAGAGGAACATATTTAGCAATAATTTATATAAAGTCTAAGGGTAGATATAAAAAATTTATTATTATCTACATTTTAAAGATAACGAACAATATATTCAAATCTCTATATTAACTATTAAAATTACTTAGTTTTAAATAGTAGTTTTCTGAACCAAAACACAACGAAACTGAATTATTTTTTAAAAATATTCAAAACTCTAGAACTTAAATAAGTAAATATGTACAGAGTGTTACAAGACCATTAGACTAACGCGTTTCTGTGATATTTATCATAATATTTTCATTAATTAAATTAAGTTGATATAAATAAATGAAATATAAAAATACAAATACTATTCATAAATGATATATAAATATATATTTTTTATTAATAATTTCAAATTTTTCCATTCAAATATCTGTTACAAAATTATAAAAGATCACTACTTAAGGCCTTTTATTATTATATAATATTATGAGTGTAAAGTTATTATAATTTTATCCTAATAGTTGTTTTCAATTAGTACACAAAATCATATTGATAATTACCAGCATAAAACAGACAAGCACCTAAGATTATATGAAATAAAAGTTTGGATTATACATATATAAGGATTATAGTACAAGCTTTAAGCATTGATTATTTTTTATGAATTAATTTTTAATTAATACTTGTTATGACGAACTTATCTTACTGAAATTTCCAATCTGACCTTCACACAAATCAACTAAAAGGTATAAGGAATGGCTGAAAACAACTCAGTTTATTTTACAAGAAATCTTCCAATTTCCTTTTTCCATGATATGTAAGAGTTCCCCACGCCATCACGAATCTTTCACTAATATTCTTTATAGTTTACGGAAGAAATTTTCCGATCGCAAATCATATTAATGGTACCGCAAAATTTTTTTTTAAATTTATTACCGGAGTTTTCTCCACCCCATCGAATTTTTTTTTAAACTATAAAATGGGTATTTCTTTCGTTACTGTTGAGATCCCGAGTACGCCAATTTATTATGATTCTTATTGGTTTAAAAGATCCAAGACGTCAGATAACATTTCATCCACGTCACATGGTATTGAGACAGTATTGTAAATCTGAATTGTCGATGAATTTCCTGCCTGCCTTCAAATCCCATTTTCAAGCGGCAGGAAACAAGGCGAAGTTCACCATCGAATGTCTGAGAATAGTGTCGAAGTTCATTTTGTTAATAAAACGATTTCTTATAAAAGGAGCAAAATATCCGTTTGAGAAATCGTTTTCCCTTGAATCAAGCCATTAACACGAGGACAACAGAACAACAGATAAAGCAAAATGAAAAAGGCAGGAAAAAAGATCCACTTTATAGTTAGTTTAAATCGGCAAGGATGGTTTAAATTAAAAAAATTTTTTTTAATTTTAAGATTAATATTTTCAAATGAGTTAGATTGCTGTATATGAGATTATTTAAATTTTTTATGACGATATTTTAGTATCAAATGAGCTCTATTTCTTTATAATCATGAAAATTTGATCGTTACTTCGAGTTGATAGTTTACTTCTTTCCAAATCTTTTATAGTTTCTTTAAAAATTCCTCTTGCTGTAACCATTATGAATATAGTAGTTCTATAGAACTCTTATCAGGGTTTATGCTTATATATTTTTCTCTCTTTTAAATTTTCATGAACTTTTATAAAATAAAAACTCTTAAACTTATGATTCAGATAATTTTATTTTCCACTCTCATTTGTGAATTCTCTCATAACAGCAAATCAAATTCGAATTTACCTTATAATATTATTCATACTTTTCTGTAAAACAAAGTTACAGTTTACAGGTAATCACCTTGATAGAGAAAAAATCTAATTTTGAAAACACAAACTGTTTGAATGCAAAATATAAGTGATTTTAGATTTATGTAACATTGAGGTTTCAAAATTTCTTTCCTGAGAGAGAGAGAGAGTGAAACTAATATACAATGTTTTTACTTAAAATTTTATTTTTATATATAAAAATATTACTTATTTAAATTATCTTAATCTTCCAAATTTATTCATTTTATGTAATGTGCGCTTTAAATGAATTATATTTTAGGGGTAGTCTTATATAATTTAAAAATTCTCTCTCTCTCTTTCTTTATATATATATATATATATATATATATATATATATATATATATATATATATATATATATATATATATATATATATATATATATATATATATATATATATATATGCGTCATGTACGTATGTATGCAATATAAATTAAAATTTTTCAATTAAATAATTTTTTTTTCAGGACACACACAAGAAATCTTATAAAACTTTAATCCTCGAACTTTTTTAAAAACACTTCATTTTGAATGTTTTAATTGCCTCGTAATTATGGTGGAATCTTTTAATTAGAGCTTTTAAAAATATATTTTTTTTATTACTTATTTTTGTGTTTTAATTATATTTCTTAATTACTTCGGATTTTTATTTGTTTATTTTTTTGTCAACATTGGGAGTGACGAATTTTTTTTACGAGTTTCATATTACAATGAGAGTTTTTTTTTTCAGTTTTATAAACATTTATTCTAGTTTAGATTTTAAAAAATTAATTAACTTATTTTGATTCATTATTTTGGTTTCGAATTTTTTCATTTTATACCCACAGAACCTTTCTAATTAATATTTGTTGTGACGTCACACAAAAATAATAGTTTTACATCAAACTCAAACTTTTTTGGCAGCAGTCTTCTAATCTAATCGCTGAAATTCACTCAAACCTGAATTTCGATTAGGGGTATCTTCTTATCATAGACAGTAAATATTTAAATTTTAATTCCGTATCAAAATCTAATTTAATCTCTAGTTGATAAATATATTCAGTTGCAAATTTATCTCTTATTCATTATATTAATATATTTTACATGTTTGCGTTATCATTTCATATTATGAGCTGTGGCAACTATGTATAGTTCTCTCTCTTTGAATTAGACTTTCATTTTCATTGTGCTTAGTTCAATATTTACTTTCTCTTGTCTAATGCACTTTACTAAAAGTTTTGGAAATAGCTTATTTGTACTGAGATTATCCTCAGAAATTTTGACACAAACTAGAATAATTGTCCCACCCGCTTGTTCTGTAAATAAAAAAGAACATGTTTTTATTTTCCAGTTTCTTTTTCACTTAAACTGTTTTATTTTGTGTTTTTCATTTAAATCATTTTTTCATTTACCGATTTTCATTATTTTGATGTCTACCTGTAGAAAACATCTCCTTATTTAATCATTGCCCATATAAATATTGTTATAATTACTATGAAATTTTAAAATATAATTAAAATCAAGCATCCTATAATTAAAATCAAGCATTTAGAGGTTAATCTTCTTTTGAAATAATTGCTTATCGTTGGGTATTTTTTATTGGGTCTCAAGAACTATTAAGAATGCGTTAAGCAAGAGTTAAGTAAATAAGCAGTTGAAAAATATGTTTCGTTTTTATATAAAATATGAAGAGATTCAAATTTCTTATGAGCAGTCAATTAGTTAAAAGAAAAAATTCATTAAATATAATTTGCATTTAAATAAAGAAAAAAAATATTTTTCTAACACATTTAATTTAAGTTTCTTCTGTGTTTTAGAGCTTCACTATTTCTCTATATAAGGATATATACTACCACGTAATTATAAGGAAAAATCTGCAAAATTAGGGTGTCACCCTGCTTATATGATTTGGAAAAGTGACTTAATCATATTATTTATGATATTAACCTCACTGTGGAGTAAGTATCCATAGCGAACTTCTTAATTTTTGTTTACATATTGTGAATATCCTACTACTGCCTTTGAAAGTGAAATTGAAGCTCTATTGTTGTGGCTGTTCAACAATTGCTGATTAGAGGCGACTCAAACGCCATCTGCAAGAAGTATTTATCGGTCCACGAAATATCCAGCTAACTGTCCAAATCCAGTCCAAAAGCCCTCAACCGAAATCAAAACAGTACTTACACTGCAATAATTAATAGTTTAGAAAACCGGCCAACTTGTCAAGTAGTCACCATGCCTGACTACGGATAGAGAGGTCCTGGGTTCAAATCCCGTATGTAGGCATGGATGTAATTTTTCTCTCTCTCTCTCTCTATCCTATCTTTGTCCTTTCTTTGTGTGTGAATGGTTGCCTACCCCATAAACGGGTCCCTATGGCGTGTATGTATACTGAAGAATGTGTGTGTACAGGACTCCACACCAAATACAGTTTAGTTGGAAAAAGTGGAGCAGCGCACCCCAATTCGCTAGCCTGGCTGACACAAAAGAACAACAACAATAGTTTAGAAAAATAATATGATCGATGACGAAAAATATAACAAACTGGCAACTATGTTCCTAATCGCCTGTTCATAAATTACCGTGCCGTACACTTTGTGAGTGTATATATATATATATATATATATATACACACACACACACACCAGTTAGTGTGTTCCTGTCTACCTAGAGTATCCTTGATTACTTGAACGCTGAATATCTATCGTATTACTTAAAGTATCTTAAGTCAAATTTATCTTGTTTCTTTTTTTAGTTTTTATTTCCTTTAATTTAGTTTATTACTTTTAGTTTATTTCTTATTTATTTCTTATCTAACTACGCTGTTTACATTTCAATTCACTCTTGTTTTTGCTAATATATATATATATATATACGAGGGTCACTCTGAAATTTTTGAGGTACAACTAGGTTTTTAAAGTTATAAATACACAATTTTAGGTGTGTTCAAAGTAGTCTCCTCCAGCATCAATGCATTTTTGTAGACGAATTTTCCACACATTAAATGCCTCAAGCCATTCATTTCTTGGAATAGATTTTTAAAATGAACTTATAGCCATATCAATCTCTTCGGAATGAAAACGGCGTCAACGTAAGTTCTTTTTTAGATCAAAGAATAACCAAAAGTCACACATAGCTAGATCATGTGAATACGGCGGATGTTCGATCACTTTAATTTGTTTTTATTGAAGAAACTCAACTGTTAATCCGGCTGCATGTGAAAATCCATTGTCATTGTGAAGCATTAGTCCCCTAACATTCATTTCTTGTAGAATTTCTCGAAGACATTTAGTGATATATCAGTTTGCTGTCACTGTTTTCTGTCCTTCCAGCTTGATGACTTTGACCAATCCCGTACTTCTGAAGAAAACGGCAAACATCACTTTTTTCAGTGCGCGTTGTTTTTTCACCATTGTCGGTGTGAGATCATCTTCAAAGACCCATACTTTGCATTCTTGACGTGTTGGGATGTCAAAAAACGGTATGTACGCTTCATCTCCAGTTACCATTTTAGAAATGATGCCGTGCATCATTTAGCAATTTAAGAATTTCTTTACTGATTCTAACACGCTCCTCTTTTTGGTGCTCAGTTAGATTATGGGGAACCCGACGCCAACTACTTTTTCCATGTGTAATTCTTCATGAATGATTTTGTGTATGGTTGCGGATCCAATGTTAAGTTCCTTTTGTATCACTTGATAGGTACAGCGATTATCATCCATTAACATTTTTCGTATGGCAGACTTCCTGTGTGTTCTTCATGCTGAAGAAAATTGCGACCTCTTCTCAATTCTCTAAACCATCTGAATACAGTAGCACGAGCTGGAGATTCATCTCCAAATGCTAATTGCAACCGTTGAACGCATCCTTCTTGATTTAACCCTGCTTTAAAATAGTAGAAAATCATAGCGTGAAAATATTCTCGCATCAATTCCCTTTTCTCTTCTGTTTAAAATTTATTCTACGCTAAACAAGTTGAAGTAAGTCAGTAAAAAAAATCGTCTTCTGTGTTAAAATGCTTTTGTATTTTAAAATTAAACCGTTATTTTTATTTTGTAAATTCTCGTCTGCGCATATCTCAAAAATTTCAAAGTAACCCTCGTATATATATATATATATATATATATATATATATATATATATATATATATATATATGTATGTATGTATGTATATATATATATATGTATATTCTATATATATTCCTGATAATGTATGAATATCTATTGATTTTTGGGAGTTCCAGTGATAAACTTAAAAATAGCGTCAAATGTTGCCGGAAAAAAAGAGTATTAATTTTTTTAGTTACTTAAAAAGTCAACACAGATGGTGAAATGATCTCATGAGAATGTGTTCTTCTGAGTTTCGAAGCCCATCTGTCCACCTTGGTAGGATGATGCTTTAACCGCTTGGGTGCCGAAAACTTCAACGAGTTGGCAGTCATATAGTTAAGATTCAGAGCAGACACCAGGTGTCTGCTTACAGAAGCAGTTCGATTAGGATGAATTTTACAAGTTACTAGTAAATTAAGTAGGAAAATATGTGTCACTGTGATTTAATTTATTTAGTGATCTATTTTATGTTTTTATGCAATTGTATAAGTTTAATATTTATAAATTGCTTTTAAGGGTTGTAAAAGTTGCCCTATAAT
This sequence comes from Latrodectus elegans, assembly GCA_030067965.1. Lineage (NCBI taxonomy): Eukaryota > Metazoa > Arthropoda > Arachnida > Araneae > Theridiidae > Latrodectus > Latrodectus elegans. The sequence continues at coordinate 20,307,323 of CM057820.1, read as the reverse complement.
TTAAATATTGGGACATAAACATTGATGTTTATTTTTTTACGTGTAGTACATTCTTTTATGAGGTTGATGAATATTTTATTCAAATATTAAGATTAACACAAAATATGTTTTGCATTAATCATTCTTAGAATGTATAATCGAAAAAGTAAAATTGTCTTTTTGCGATACTGTACATACTATACATTCAAGCAAAAACCTCGACAGTCTCCTATTTTTTTCCTCAAAAGGAGTAGAATATTCTGATTTTTTTTCCTCCAAGGTTGACAGTTATGATATATATATATATATATATATATATATATATATATATATATATATATATATATATATATATATATATATATATATATATATATATATATAATAAAATGGGTTAAAACTATTTTTGTCTTCATGATTAATTTTTGTGGATAGAAATTGCGCCAATGGGTCAAATTATTACTTACCCGTCCGTGAGAACGCATCGAAATATCTACTGGTCCTTGGAATAATTCAGTTGAGAAACACTGATTTAGAGGACTGACTGGATATGACTGCTTGCAGGGCCACCTCTATTGGATTAGACAAGTGGATTACCCATACTGTGCTTTGTTTTACTCTAACCAAGAAATGATTTTTGAACATTTAAATAATTGTACCGTACTTTCTCAGTATGAGGACATTATCAAGAAATATTGAAGAGCCCGTGACACTCATAGCTTAAACTCTTATGTTCGGCATTTGTAAAATAAAATATTATTTATAGAAAATTGTCATGAACTCGCAACATATGTTCGAACAAAATTCAATTTGTAACTTATATAATTATATACCTATTCGTCAGTGGAACTATATTTTGAAACAAAAGCTGCTCTTCTCTCCAAAGAGATTTAGTTTATTGCAGTATATTTTCGGATGTATTTTTTTTTACAACCAAAGCTGTTTAACACCATTATTTTTCTAATTCATGGGGAAGGGAAGAGGTTGATTCCTGAACTGGCACTTTCATCTCTACGTCATAACAGTGGAAAGATATTAGATTGTACGGAGTTTTTAACACCTCATAAATATTTTCATTTGGGACAATTGTAGAGCATCTCGGCCAGAAAAACGAAGCTTTTCCCAAGCAGGCCATTTTTCTTTTTTATCTAAGAGAAAACTTTTCTACTTTCCTTAGATACGTAATTTTGATGTGAATAGTTATAAATTAAACATCTGAATTCAATTTATTTTATGAAGATAATGGAAATAAGCGTTATTAAGGTTTTTTCAAAGCAAAATACGATTACTGTCTATTAAAATTCTGTTAAGCCCTTTTACCGGAATAAAAATGGAAAAATATTTCAAGGATGTGAAATTTCTAAAAGATATATATATATATACATATATATATTCTTTGGCATAGATATTTCATTTCAATTTTTTCTCTTTATTAATTCACAAATGTTTAATACAAAGTTTTGCTTTCATCAGCTTAATACACGATTCATAATCATGTCCTTTAAATTGAAATTTTTGTTTTGGTATACATATTTTTTTCATCTCTATATTATCCTATTCTCGAAGATTTTAAAAATCTGAAAATCCAGTTTTATTGAGAAAGGAAGTAGAACTTAATAAGAGTTTAAAAACGAAGCGATATATTTATGGATTAGATAACAACTCAGATAAGCTTTAAGCAAGTGAAAAAAAATTCCAATCTAGTTTTTCAGCGATTAATTTATTATTGGACTGAAGATAAAAGGACTTCTCTTAAGTTGAAAGACCTTGACACTGAGATAAATTTCTGCACTGACTTTTGAAGACAGATAACAGCACTTAGTGCAGTAAGAAGATAACATGAAGTAATACCTTGTGTTCTTTTAATTTCTTGTGATTTCATCTGAAACATGGTAAATTAATTACTTTTTCTTGCAAAGAATGAAACAGCTGAAACAATGTAGTGTTACACGATAGTAAAATTTACAGAAAGTTTCTCGAATTTACTCTGACGTCAGAGCTTTTATTTTTCTACAAATTATAATTGCAAGAGACGGTGAAAGTTTTGTGACGATGTTTTCCTGACCTAATTTTTTTTTTTTTATAAGAGTAAAATTTCTTACGGGTGCAAAATGGAGTAATTTATAGCTTTAATCACTTTAAATGTTGAGTTACTAAAAATATGTGTCTTTAAAAGATACTAACCACGAATTAGAACATTCTTTTTATAATAGCCTGCCACAAGGAATATTTCACCTTTTGGCTCTACAATAAGTGGAATTTTATGGAAGTTGATGTAGTGGGTTACCAATGGATGGCCATCGTAGCCCCTTAAGCTGTTTTGCGTTCCGTAATTTAAGAGCAAGGAATAAATAAAGGACACGTAAACTTGCACTGCCATATCCAGAAGTATCATTTCACCTTGAGGACATTGAGACAATGACTTGTTTTACGTACTTTATCCGCCGAGCCTCGGTGGCTCAGTAGCTTCACTCCGCTTCCCGTTAAGATCAGCAAACTGAAGCATCATATGCCGCGGGTAGTGATTGGGAGGGTGACCACGTACCCTCCCTCACTAGGTTGCTAGAGCTCCTTGAGTTGGGGACTTGTCCACGTTAATATGTGACGCCCAAAGTCCTTCCACTGGTATAATGTGGAGAGAAAGGTGCCAGTCCAGGTGAGACCTCGTATCCTGAGTATGGTTCAAAATGACGAGGCACTTGGTGATGGGAGAGTATTCCAAACGCGTTAACCAAAAGATACAGTCCGTGAGTCACCGCTTTGTATGTATGCACTTCATCCGCCACAAGTGAGCATAGCGAATCTTTGGTTAGGTCAGGAATGGAACTCACAACCTATCGGTAAAGGATGGCTTTTACAATCAGGAAACCCCAATAAAGTATGAAAATTTTAAAAAAGTCTTCAGAGGATGTGATGCAATGTAGTTTTTTCCCACTAAAGCACTGTGGTCTGCTTGATTTTTACGTCGTTCTCATTATCCGAATATAGTGAGTTCGTATGTCGGCTTAATCGAAGATCCGTCATGTTTACTAATGGCGGATGGGACATGTTTAGTAGGTCGTGGTAGTAATGCCCTCCAAGTGAAATGATACATCTGGGAGTAGCATCAATGGTTCTTCTGCTTGATCCATTATTCCAAAATAGGGAAACTCACCCAGCAGCTAACTAATAGAACTAGATACGGGGAATTATGCTTCGGCAACAACAACTTGAAACGTGGGTGATAGAATCCCTTCTAGAAAGGCTATACAAACTCAGAGTACCGATTTTACCATGAAGACATAAATTTACGCCTTTGACCTCACGTCTTTTAATTATTAAAGAAGGGGAGAAAATGTTCACAGTTTGCAGTCAACATAAGTTTGTAATTCCAAAATCAACTGTCGCTACACTGTAAAGAATTGGGAGAACCATAAAAGTGCGCACGATCTTCTCACTTCAGGAGCCTGACGAAAAAGGGCTCAACGTCAAGACGCGTTAATATGAAGGTGATTCACATAAAAATTTTATTAGAATGATCAAAGAAAGTACTAACATAGACTCACTATAAAAATAATACCAGAAGATGTCATTTGGATACCGCTAGATTTTGTGCATAAATCTCTGTAAAAAAAATCCTTTCTATCAGGATGAAAAACAAGAAGACTACGATTGAATTTTACTAAGGAACACATAGCGTGTGTTTCTTAGTGTGACAAGATCGGGAAAAAATTCTTTATGAGAATGAAACCAAATACAACTTGTTTGGAAAAGATGGTTGACATAATCTGATACTGGGCAAGATATGGCATAATCTGTTATCCTAAAGACACTAGAAGGGAGCCATGGTAACAACGTCTGACAATCAAACACAGATTGCTAATTGTAAAGCTTTCCATCACCTTGGATTTGTCTCCTCCTTCATCTAAGTTATTTTTCAGACGGATCAAATTGCTCATAAATATAATTCAAATGATCTTATGTTGCCTTGTGCTCATAAAAATATCTAGTGGATCGGAATCATAATCCCAAACACACCTCCAAAATGGTGAAAAATTGGTTTGCAGCTAAAAAATTTAAGTTGATGACTTGACCTCAAAGTCCAAATGAAAAGCTTTGAAGAAACATCATGGCACTCTGAAGCATTCCTTCTTCAAAGCCAGGATTCCCTCAAAATTTTGATTCGGAACAGATAAAAATTCACGGATCTGTGTGATAATTCCTGACAAACGACGTGCCGCATTTTTTAAAACAAGGTAATATATATTTTATTAATTTCTTGTATTTTCCACTTCATTAAACTCATTCATTTTAATGAAAGTTGAGAAACACTCGATCGTCTCAAAACTTCTGCTTACGTCATTTTACGAATTGTTTTTTTATTGTCGTGTACATGTTATTATCTGGTGTGCATGAGAAAAGACAAACAAGCAGAGATAAATAACATTTATTGACGAGAACAATGAATTCAGACAGAAACATCAGGGTGCGCTGATTTTCTTTCTTGGAGACGGGACTCCATTATAAGCAGAAAGTCCGATTTTCCCCACTTTTACATCGGGATTCGAATCCGCCGAGAAGGAGCCGAGGATCATAACTACCATATAAGCTGGCGGCTCTCGAAGTACTTTTAAATTCAAACATATATCTCCATTATTTTATATTGAGTTTTAGTAAAGATGCAAATTAATAATATACTTCCATGAGAAAAATTACATCCATAAAAAATTAAGACAAAAATGCATTGTCTCAAAATATGCATGAGTTATTGCATATCTTGTAACATACTTTTAATTTGAATGCATTTTATATAATAGATTTTTGCTTCGATTAGATCACAAATTTCTAACAGAGCTTTAGTAATTTTCAAAATTTGTGTTTCAGTTATTTAATTTTTACTGTTGCTTTTTTTTTCAGTATTTCTCAGGCATTCACTGACCACCGTCCACAAGAAATGTGATTTTAATGATCACCAAATAAAGTAAATTTGCAGTTGCATATTATGAACTAAATTTTCTCAGTCTATATGTATCATCAATTTGCTGTTATGTGGTCAGGATTGGGTATTAAAGGAACAGCGATCGACCAGTGTGCTGTTAAGACATTTTTGGGATAATTGCCAATGTAGATTTTTATGATCCGCACACCTAAAAATATACTTGCTTAACCCCCGATCGTCACTGAAGGTAATCGGGAGACAAAAAACAATTAAATATACTCCGAAAAACTACCCACTCTTGGTATAAGTACAAGTAGAATGAGAAAATCCTTGACACACAAGGGAATACTTGTAAATGAAAATCGGAACCACACATCTAGAGTGCAAAAATAATGATCTTCACACTAGGGTTACCAAGATATTTTAATATGTGGTAGCTACTTAGAAACCATTACCTCCCATTCATACTTCCTCCGTCGAGATTCCTAGACGACTCAAATTATGGCATGTGCGACTGTATTATAGAATGAATGGTTGCAGAAGGAGTAAAGTAAGTTTCGTACTTTTTCTATATGTATATGTCTGACATTAATTTTCAAAATCCGGAAAGGAATTTTAAAATCAAATGGCGAAAAGAGCTTCTGTTGCAAAAGTTAATACAGAATAAGCATTATGTAAATTCACTGTTCTAAAGCAATGAACTAGTATAATAATTCAAATTCAATTTTGATTCACGAGTTCTATAATAAAAAGGAGTATCCAAGTATAAAATTATATGTCCTGATATTTCATTGCAATATATGAATATACGAGAAGTAATACAAAATTTGTCTTAAGCCAATAATCGTTAAAAAAAAATGTCCCTTGATTGTTCAGTTATTTGCCAGGAAGATGGGGTTACACTCGTTAGAAAGCTCTAATTTAAAGATATGAGATTTTGTTATGCTACAAAACCCATTCATCATAACATGGTGATACATCAGGGGATGGGAAATATTCGATATCTAATTAAATTAACTGTATGCTAAAGCAGAAGAAAGATCAAAATGATTTTTATTTAACTTTAGTAGGGGGGGAAAAAAGATGGTTTGTTTGTTTTGTTTGTTTTGTCGCTCAACGGTCATTTTTTGCACACGAGGGCTAATTAGACCGGGACCTACGGCTTAAAGTGGATTCCGAACCACTACAAACATCCATGCCCAAGGTGGGATTCGAACCCACGAACTGTTGAACCGAAGGCAAGGAAAAAAAAGATGGAATCATCAGTAAAATAAAATAGTGAATAAGAGCTGCTACGACTTACTTAAGAGCTGATCAATTTGTGTTCGCCGATTCTTCTGCGAGCTGAAAATGCAAAATAGCATGTTTTGCAGGGGCTCTGTTGAGATTGTAATTTAATTAATCTCGCGATCAGTTGCTGAACATTACATGTCTTAAATAAGACCAGGGGGCGGAAGTCGCACAGTGATGTGGTGATCATGTTGGACACTGTATGGGAAAGAATTGCTGAATGTTTCGTCTGTTCCCAAATGGAGATTCAACATCTGTTTCACTGTACTAGCATACGTTATTTTGCAAAAGACTGTGATATTCATCTATCCATACATCCTTCCAGTTGAATATTGTGCTCAGTGATAGAATATATATATATATATATATCTTTTTCCGGGGCATTACAACCTGTTACAGGCCAAGATCATCCCTAATAGTCGTTGCCATCTGGTCCTATCCATTGCAAGACTCCTCCACTTTCTCTTATTTATCAGATTTTCTGTCCTTTGCGACTGAGTCAAACCACTTAATTGGTAATCTTCCTCATCTGTTTTCTATGGAATTACTGAAAGTGAACATTTTTATTGGGTTTGCATTGTGCGATCGATGCAAATTCCCGAGCCATCATAATCTACTGCTTTTTATAATTTTGACAACATGAGGTTGCTTGCACTTTTGATAGATTTCAAAATTAAACAAGAATCTCCATATATTATTCTCATGGACAGTATTAAACATTTTTCTTCAGATTTTATGTTCAAATGTTAATAATTTATTTTTATGTGATTTAATAATTCCAGCATTCACTCCCATAAGGGTGTTCAGAAAATAAGTTACACTTGTTCTGCCAGAGATAACGTCATTGCGAAAGAAGAACGAAGTTTTCTCTGTCAATAATTGAGTTTCAAGGCCTCCAAATGTAGCCATTTCATTCTGATTGTTTGAACCGTTGCTACGTAGTAAGAGAAAATTGATGTATCAGCTAGAAACTTACTCCAACGTTAAAGCCCTTGGAACAGTACATTTTTCGTGGACAAAATGTTCAACGAGTATGGAGAATCATTGTGAAATATCGGCACTGTGTGGGCCACCCAGCTATGCGAATCACGTCCAACTATTGTGAAATGGTGCCAGCAATTCAAAGACGGTCATACAGACTAAACTGATGCGGAAAGGCAAGGAAGGCCAACAACAGTGAGAACGTCGGACATGGTGGAGCAGTTGGAAGGCACTATTACCAATCGCAATTGCGCAGCAGTTGGAAATATTTGTTGGCAGACATCATTCCACCATCCGCTACCAACTGGATTATTACAAATTGTGTTCATGGTGGGTTCTTTGATCTTTGAGCTTCGAACACAAAGATGATAGGTTTAAAGCTTCCCAAGAATTCCTTCAACTTTGTTTTACTGCTGGGAATGATATTTTTTATCCCTATCATTACGGGTGAAGAGACATGGGTGCATCTGGGATAAACTAAGAGGATTGCCCAAACCTGTTAAAAGAAAAAAAAGCATTAAGTAAACGCGCTGTCCTGTTGCACCACAATGCACGCACAGCCTTGCAGTTTTGATGAGGGTTCTGGAATCATACACCGTGCCCTCCTGGGACTTTCATGTATTCAACAAGCCCCAATAACACTTAGACAATTTTCCAACGATGACCAGGTTCAGACACCTGTTCTCAAGGACCAAGAAGCGATTTTCTGCCCTTAGGGCATCGAGTGATTAGCGCTACATTCTGACAAATGTCTGCAGTGACTGGAAGATAATTTAGGAAAATAGTGTGTTGTATGTGTGTCATATTGTATTATAGCGCACTTTTCAGTAAAGTGTTTTTTGACTTACATTGTTCAAGTGTAACTTCCGTTACCAACTGGATGGTAACGGAACAACGCTCCAAATATATATATAATCATGTACATTTTAAATAAACTAAAGACAAAAAAAATTTTTTTTTTGAATTCACTAGAAAGCAATCATTTATAAGTCACTCATTCTTTGAAGATACGTTAAATTCTGATTATTTATTAGCGTGTAAATCTTACATTTCATGTAACTACATTTAATTTTAAATATTATAATAATGTTATCTTCATGTATTTAATATACAATCTAAAGCTCTTTTTTTCCATATTATAATTACACTTAAAGAGATTTTAAGAATAAGTTAAAGAATTTTTCTGGTCTAACGAATAAAAATATAAAAAAAAAATCATTTATTTCTTGGCTAGTAGAAGCTTTTTCTTCTGAATCCGAATCATAATTTATAATAGTTAAATTTCAATTCAATAGTCTAAAATACTTGATTTTTCACTAACATGATCCAATGATTTCTCAAAAAAAATCCGGTAATTTAATTTTATTCCTTTCGTGAATAAATGACGGGTATTACGAACTTTTTGTTAATAACAAATTAATGAATATTAATGAAAAATAGAGAAACTAAACTTCCATAGGACAACCGCTAGAAGACAGACAAAACTATTTTAAAATATACGAATATTCTACCTCGGCTTTCCGGAGGATATTTGATAGACTGTGATCCGTACCAAGGTAGAAAACACGGAAAACCCCCAAGCGCACACTTAGCCACATGAGCCGGTAGGAAGCAAAAATACAGCACTCGTCTCTTATTTACAGTGAATTGAATGGAAGCCGAACATGCACCAAAGCTGTGCACCACGTCAAGCGTATTTTATATTTTAAGCATTGCCAAATGTTTAGCCAAGGTCGTTTCAGTTCTCATTTCATTACGCCACACGCCAGCTGATTGGTGGTACTTATTGCTTGTTGACCAAACAGAGTTTAAACATTTACTTACAATATCTTCATTCATGTTATTTTTTATATTCTTGTCCATTGCGTTTTCATTAGTTTGTATCACTCTTTTTTTTCAGTGTGGTTTTGAGTTCATATAAGCTGTTTTATTACCAAAAATTATTTATCTGAATTTTATCAACTTTTAATATAACAGCCGTAACTTAATATGCAACTACATACATTTCGAAGGAATTCCTCTCATAAAAAGTATTAACATCATCAAAACCATATATAAGTTACGTTAATTGAAATAAATGTTTTTAATCAAATTCTTCATCATATAATTTAAACTAATATTTCATCATTTTTCTTAAATTCTTTAAGGGAGTGAATCGATTTGATGAATGAACTTCCTTCCTGGAATTGAATTAATTATCTTTCGAATTTTCTTAGTTAAAACACACATACATGCTGCTGATTACAGCTTTAATTTTCAAAAAGACTTGGTATCGAACCTATGACATCACATTCCGAAGAACGCAATGTTACTAAAGCATGTGGTAGTGCTGATCATTCATTATTAAATGCTCATGGAATTGATGGGTTAAATTTAATCCAAAAAATAAATGTAAAATGCAATTATTGCTAAATTTCCCTTTATAAGTTGCAAAGCTTTTTGGTGATTCTATGGTCATTTTATTTTTGACATGAGATTTTAAATTCAAGGGTTTATTCCCCCTCCTATTTAACATGAATTTTGATCCAGTCCAAAAATTCATCCTCAAATACAATTCATGTTCTATTGAAGTGATGTTAAGAACACTAAACATTCAAGTGTCCCTTCATAGTTTCAGAAGTAATGTTGTTGTCTAAGCTGGCATTATGGGGTGCGCTGCTCCACTTCTACAACTGTACAATGTTTTAGTGGGGTGTCCGACTTTCTTTGTACACACATGCTATAGGTACCCGTTTACAGATTAGGCAACCATTCATAACTCATTCACACAAGGAAAGAACAAAAGACAGGATAGATATAGAGGGAAAGTACATTTATGCCCGAACCGGGATTCGAACGAAGGGCCTCCCTATCCGCAGTCAGGCACGCTGGCCACTAGACAGGGTGGGTGGTTTCAGAAGTAATATATAAGACATAGGACACCCCCGCCTTATTCTTTGGGGCATTGTTCTGGTATTCTGTTTGATAGAACATGAGTTTCTGTTTATTTAAGCAGCATGGCTTAAAATCATGAAAAAATATTTAAAAATAACGCTTAAACAAAATTATGTAATACTATTATCCATTTATATATAATTATCGCTTTAATTTCCTTCTATTAATTTTAGTTATTATTTTGAATGATGTTTTAAAAAGAGATCATATTATTCAGAATCGTTTTGAAGATACTACCTTCAAAAAGAAACAAAATAACTTGATTAATATTTTTGATAAAAAAAATTATAATAATTTTAATGTTGCTTAAGTGTATTAAATGTAATTTATTGAAATGCGATATAATCGCTGTAGCGGTGTTCTTAGCTCGATAGGACAAACAATGTGAATTTTATTATCTTTTATGTAAGAGTTTTTATTTGCTTTTTTGCATATTGATCGACTACATCCCGGAAAAAAAATTAAAGAAAATAGAATTTAGAAGCCATTTTTTAGCATTTTTATAAAACACTTTAAGCAGTTTTCATTAAAAATTTATTTTAATGCTAGCACTTAAAAAATTTTTGTTTGCGTTACACAAAGCACTGTAAAACTTGAAAAAGTGTGAATTCTATAAAATAATCACGTTTTAATCAATACTAATATTTTAAAATTATTCTCTTTCTTCTTCTCCGTCAGTGAAAATCTTTTGAATATGTTTAAAGATTTATCTCTTTTGTTTTCGAACATAACCAATGATTGATTTATATTCATAAAAAATATTTTGAACCTTAGATTTGAAAAATTCAAGGATCCTAGTAATAGAAAACATAGTAAAACTTGATAAAGTATGAATTCTATTAAATAATCATGTTTTAATCAACACTAAATGGGAGACATTTGAATATATTCAAAGATTGAATTTTTGTATTCAAATATATATTCAATGAGTGATTCATATTCTGCTCATAAAAAATGTTTTGAACCTTAGATTGGAAAAATTCTGGATCCTAAAAATACACAATACAGTAAAACTTAATAAAATATGCATTCAATACAATAATCAATCTTAAAGCGAACCTAATATTTTCAAGGGACTATTCCTGTCCCAATTCTGTATAAGTGGTAGGCAGTTGAATATATTCAATGATTAATTTTGTGAATATTTCGAGTTCACTTTGAATCGGACGGTACGCAATCAATACATTGGTCCAATAATGTCATTCTCTAGTAAAATTGCTCATTACAAACTAATAAAAATAAACAATTCAAAAGGAAAGATTATATATCTTCAAATTTGGTGCGCATAGAAATAGGATACGTCGGAATACTAAAAGCACCTTCTGACATTTTGACAAATAAGTTCAACACGCGAAAACGAACAAGAATTCTTTCCGTGATTACATCTCGATTCTCTTACTCTTACCCTGAAGATATTTCTTTCCTGTAACTGTCCACTGAATTTCGGCTAAGAGTTTACCCTTTTTGACATATTCTATGGCTTACTTTTTTTTTTCCAGAACAAAAATAGTTTTAAGTCGAAGTGATATAAAATCTCATTTGCCGGATTCTTCCAAAAGTATTCCAATAACGGATCTTGAAGTTCAGGTTGGAAAGGTATTTATATTTACAGATGATTCGTTTCACTTGATTCAGGTATTTTCTGTCGTGATAAAAATGATTTTAAATAAATATATTTGATTTTATTTTACTGAAATATACTTTGAATAATAAAATATACGTATAATTATTTCTGAATGTAAAAATTTTATTCTTCTAAAAAAAGTTGAGTTAGTTAACAAAAATATTGAATGGGTGTAGACATCATAATAATGAAATATTTCCAAAATTATAAAATTTACCTTTGTAGCTAATATATGTCAATTATAAACTTCCATATTTTGTAACTGCTATGTAAATCTGATATCCCAAAACATCAGCCTTAAAAAATGTAATTATAAATTCCAAATATTCAAGTCACACATAATTAATTTCTAAGCTCACGCGTATATACTTATTTCGTTAGTTGAGGTCACATGGTTATTTTTACATCATATAATTAGTTAAATTCTGTAGACAGACATTGTTTTCCACTGAAATAAATTCTCAGAATTATAAGAATATTGAATCATTATTTTTAGACTCACGTTGTGCTGAGCATGGTGTTGGAGTTCTGGCTTTAGAATATTGATTCTAAATTACGTATCTTATTCGAAATATTTTTGTTTATTTGAGATGTTTACTAGGAACCGTACATTTTAAGGAAAAACAATCCTTCGTTTCGATATAATCAAGCATTATTTTAAATTTTGGTTTTGAGTACTGAAAAGAAAAATGTCGACTACAAAACAAAAACTTAGTATTCAAATTCATGAAGCGTCTATAGGCTGTTTAATCTCCAACTCAGATCTCTTCGAATCCTTGATAATAAAAGAACGCCAAGATAACTAACTGGCAGGGACTCAGAGAGCAGTTGTTCTGGAGAGATAAAAATCAGGCGATTAACATAACAAATTATTCCAAATCCATTACCGTCAGAAAAGAATTGCGTTTTCACTGTTCTGAAGAGATAAATAAAATTCCGATAACAGATAGGATTGCTCTATCTTGACATTAAAAAAAAACTGTTGAAGGCGCTAGGCCAAATATACAGGTTGTTATGACGTATCTCTGTCTTCGTCACCAAGTCTGTTACATGTACATCTCTTTACTTCTACTTATTTTTACGTCCTTTTCCTAAATTTCAGTGTGGCACGAAGTATTCTTGACCTTGGTAGCAGCGAGAGATATTGGAGTGACGCCAGTAGGAACAAAGACATCACGTGATTTCCCGATGATCAGTTCGAAAAAAAGAAAGAAGAAAAAAATCTGAACTTCATAACATTCGATTCGATAGCCGGCCGGTGACAAATTTTGAAAACAAACCCTCAAGGACATGTATTGATCTTCTTCAGGAAATAAATCTCAATCCGCGCCGTTCGTGTGCATCTTGGATTGCACTGCTCGAAATGGAAAGGCGTCGTTTGTCATTCTGCTTAATGGATGGCAATTGCTCTTACTGGAATGGTTGTCTTGATTTTCACGGATAGGGAAAATAATATTCTGAAAGTTTTCTTCTCTCTGACCGGAGGGATACCAGTTCTTGGAGAAAATAGAGAATGAGGTATTATAGTGAAAAAAATGTCATTTCTAATAAGCAAACATAACTTTCGAGATGGTAAAAAAGATTTAATGATGGGAACTTCGAATTTTAAAATTCGACTGAATTCAGTCCAATATTAGTAAAAAATGCCGAAATGTTCATGAAAAATGTGTTTTCAATTGAAGTTACTATTTTATACACCATATTAAGAATCTAATTCTTACATTGTTTATATAAAAAAGGAAAAACGTGTTCCTTTCTAACAAAAATTGTTTTAGAAAATATTTCGATAGATTTTATCGATAAAAATATTGCATATATCAATATACACTTGACATTGTAAAAACGTATTTCGTGTTGAAATCTCACATTTTGATTTGCATTGATTTAAATATATATCCAATTAATATGAGAAAATTATCTCTTTAGGAAATTACAACTAGTGTTTCATAATCGTGTTAAGAATTTAGTATTCAGTATTAATTTATTTTTTTAAAACACTTTAACGCAAATTTTGGACAATTTAACATGATTATTGTTTTAGATAAAACAGTGGTTGCCAAACTTCTGTTTTTAAATTCTGTAATCTACTACAGCCAATTTTTTATAAGATTGGAGAAATGCCAATTTTTATATAAAAAATTCTCTGACATAAAAATGTCATAATGCATAACGTAAAAACGTTTATTGCATGTGAACTTACGTTTCTTGTAGATATAAAACGAATTTCAATAAAACTCCAGAGCCGCTCATTCTTATGAACCTGTAGCGATCGGTAAAATAGTTTTCAGAATCGAAAGTTTGTAAGAAAGTAAAATGAGTACTAGGTCTTAAAATTATTTTTTGATATTTCTTTTTATAAATAAAGTACTGTTAGAAAAATTATTTTATTTGTATTGTAATAAAAAAAACCATGTGTAAAATAAAATTTATTTTTTAAAACAGTTCTTGCTTTCATTTTATTGATAAAAAAATCAAATATAAGGATCATTTACTTTTTTCTGTTTCAAAACTATATTTTTAATACACATTTTCACAACTTTTATCTAGGAAAGCTTTCTTACTATTTCACTGAAACATCATTTTCATTTTGTAATGCATTATGTTCTTTAATTATTACATTTTATTATTATTACAAATTACTAAATCCATATTCAAAAAATAGTAAAATTAAAATTTTTTAGCTGCAGTCGGTTTCTTTTCTTCGACTATGTTCATGGATTCATATTCACTGAAGTCGCCAATTGAAATTTTTGACTTTCTTCTGTTACTGTGACTTCTCTAATAAAGACTGCATGTCAAAATGAATTAGATAGTCATTTCTGCAAAACATCATTTCGGACATAGATTAACAAATACATTGTGCCTAGAATGTCATTTCATAAAACGAATATAGACTAGAATTGTTTCTTGTTAAAGTATCCACACAATATCGATTATACTCTGAGCCATGGCTTGTAAAACGGGAGATAAATTTAGGCGGGAGAAATTCGACACGAATTACTTAAAAATATATAGGGTTTAAAGTCAGTAATCCAGTTAGTAATCGACAATACCAAAAACTTATCATTCTCCTATGGAAATGTCTCGATCCGAGTTTCTTAGCCGTAAAATAATTAAAGAAACAAAGTAAAAAATAGATGATAAAAAATAATTGCAAATGGAGAATGCATGAAAATGAGTTCACATAAGAAATGTGATTTTTAAAATTTTTATTTCTTTAAGGATTATTATAAATATTACTATCGATGAGAGTCAATGATTCATAAAATATAGTGAATGTTCAAAAATTAAAAGTACGTAAAAACGACCGTTTACAAATAACCAATAAAAAGAAATTAAAATTTAACTCTCTATGAGAAGGAAATTGAAGAGTTGTAAATAATAAATAACAAATGAAATAAAAAAAATTATCAGCGTTTTTTTTTTAAATAAGAAAAAGGGAATTTATGTTGGAAGAACAGGTTCAATATACAACTTTCGAAGTGTTCATCAGCTAGTCTGTTTATGAACTTATTTCTAATAAATTTTATTTCTGAAACATCAGTTTAGTAAAGAAATCAAAATTAACAAACGCTCTTGATTAATAACAATCTGATGAAAACACCCCTACAAGCTACTAGTAGCTCGGGATCGACGGTTTAGAGATGAATAGGCTAAAGAATATCATATAAATATATGCTTATAGGTGAAAATAGAATACATACTGTTACAAATTTATAAATAATTATTGTATTTGTCTTAAAATATCTCAGACAGATGGGAAGTACAGAGGGTATTAACACATTTTTAGAACGATTTCGCGGCTGTTTAATTAATGTTTAAAATGTAAAGATTATTTTTTTCAATAATCTTTACATGATAACCTTAATAATCTGATAGCCTTTTTTCAGGACTATAAGTCTGCATCGTGATTTCTATGATAGAAGAGCTTTTCGCAATGTTTCCAGGAGTATTGGAAATTCCTCGTCCACTACTTTCCAGAGTCCATCTATCGTGGTGGGTTTGCGTTTAGAAAGAACCTTTTTTAACAGACCAAAGACACAATAGTCCATACGTGAAACGTCAGGACACTTCGCAGGGATATGTTGAGAATGTATACATGCAATACCTGTATTAGTCATCATTTTTTCAAGGAATGCAGTGGTAGTTTTCGAAGTATGACTTATAGCTTTGTCTTGATGAAGTTTCTCTCTTTGAAAGTCATTGAGATAAGGAAGTGGGTTTTTTTTTTTTTTTTGTAAATATTGGGAGTAAAACCTTTTCCCGATAGTACGATGAGTTGATTTTAACATTTCTTTCCACTCTTCTTATTTTTAATTTCAAATTGTAGGAAAAACCTGCGATAATTATAAGCCCCTTACTCAAACTTTTTTTACATTGATGGAAACGGGTTTGTACATTTTTTCTCCTCATTTTCTATAGTAAAAAGACCTTTTTAGTTACAGTCATTTAGGTAAACCCATGCTTTATCAAGGGTTACAATAGTTTTCCATTTATCTCCTGATAAGTGGTTTTCTTAAAGGATTCTGCAAAATGTTTTGCATGGAGCCACATGTCTCGGTAAAAACTGGTGAACAATATGTTTTTTAGCATTTTTAAGTTGTAAATACTGGTTTATTATTTTATTTATTGTTGCTACAGATGTATTTAAAGATTGCAATTGATTTCTGTGTTGGCGGATTTTCTCTTGTTACCAGCGATTTCACTTTAGAAACATTTGAAACAGGATGTACCTTTTAAGAATATTCGTTTAGAGTTTTCTTTCTATGTAGAAATAATGATTGACAGTTTTTACCTGTCCGATTAATAATATTGCTTATTTTGCACTTAGAAATTTTAATACTAGGCATTTTACAATGTTTTTGAATTCTGGATTTTTCCAGAATTCAAAAACATTCTTATGAACGTTTATCTTTGGAAAGCGCAAAAACATATCCTTCAGTTCACAGCATGTTTATATGCGACATTTTGAAAGAAGAATAAATTTAAAAGTAGCAGACGATAATTCTCATTTTAAATAATAAGCTGTTGCCAAAAATTTTTATTTTAAAACATTTACTGTTTTTTAATTCGTTATCGAAATCGTTCTCTCTAAAATTGTGTTAACACCCCCTGTACTCACATTTTGGGCAAAAATTGCGGTATTTAGATGTGTTATACGTTGAAAGCAGGTTTTCTAATGATTTGGTGACTTGACGATGTTTTGGCGGGAAAATTTGGTGACAGTTGGCGATATTTTTGGTGACTTGGCGAGAAATAGATACTTCTGGGAACATCCATTACCTAAGCTCTAGGACCAATATTTAGCGAGATAGCCGAGAGAGAGAAGCTTCCAGAACCTTGGCGAAACTGGTAGATTTCTCCGCCAAGTCAGGTATAAATACCGCAGCACGGCATAGAAGGAAGTAGTTTTGTAAAGACAGTGAGTGAAGACGATTAGTCGTGACTGTTAGTCTAGAGAAGCTGTTCTCTGTCTGAGGTGCTTGAGACATGTGATTGAAGACTGTTACTTATTGTATCTGACGAATTGTAGCTGCATAATTATGATTGTTACAGCTGATATATCCAGTGGAATTTTTACGAATAAAAGTCTTGTGTTCATTAAGTAACTGTTTAATTCAACTCTCAATCGACACGAACCCAGAAGCTCGGTATAATACATTTAATGTAAGCACATATTTGATTTCGTAAAATGTGTTGTTTTGAAATATGATACTTATAATGGATTATAAAATAATATACTAATTATTCGAAATTCTTACAATTCTTAAAATAAAAATCACTTCATCTCTATTTTAAACAATTTAATATGTTTTTCGTTATTGAAATACAGCAATTGTGTATTATTAGATATTACATGTATTATATTTATTGTATGGATTTTATCAATTGAAAATAAAGATCTGATGGTCATTGTTTTCCATTTCATTTTATAATTACTTTTCACCGTTCTACAAAGTCTTAATCTTTTAATGTTTTTGAAAGCATTAAACTATAACTGAAAATAAATAACTTTAAATCAAAGCTAGAATTCAACTTTTTTAATCACCTTATAACTTATTCCGTGGAAAACATTAAAATTTAAGTACTAAAAACATGAATTACGATAATTAACAATTTTTGTTATCTTATACATTAAAGGACATGAATGTAAAAGTAATGTTCACAAATTAGTTAATAAATTGCTTTTTAACTAAGAATTTCCTCTCACAAAAGCCATTCTTCGACAAATTACTTTGAAGTAGGAAATAGGATAGAGAGATTTTATTAATGTAAAAGTTAATTAATCTTCTTATAATATTTGCCATAAGAGGATTAATTAATTTTGTTACGAATGAAATTATATCGTTAGCTGTGTTTACAGATATTTATGTAATTAAAAAATTGCATCATTGTAATAAAAAATTTAACTACATCATTGTAATGAAAAATAATTTCAATTACTGTAATGAAAACAGTATTTAAAGGATTTAATAAAAATAGTATTCAAACCACTTATGAAAAGACAAATTAAATGTAAAAAATAATTAAATGTAAATCATATTATTTGCTTTATGTATTAATTGGAATATTATTAAATGATATTAGTGAAACATGTATTACATAAAGGAAAACAATTTAAATCAATGTAATTTAATATGTATTACTGTGTTTTGAAAATTGTTATTAAGCTACTATAATAAAATATGTTTTGTAATAAAAAATAAAGAGAAAAATTGTCATAAGGCTACGAAATTCTGTATAGATTTTAAATGGAAGGAAGTTATGAAAAGGAAAATAGTTTGATTTGAATGCGATCATTTTGATCTCTAAAAGTTGAAATTATGAAGCATGTACTCCACTTTCTAATCATACTTAAATTACTTTCAAGATGTAGCAATGTTATTTTAGATTAAAATGATTCTTATAGATACAGTACATTTTCGATCGAAAATAAAAATATTTTTTGGTGCATAATTCATCAAAAATATTCATTTGCAGTTAGATGACTTTAGCTAAAATTGTGTTTCGAAAGAAAGAGAAATTTACTAATGTAGTTTTTAAGAGGATGAATATTTTTATGTATACGCGAATTAAATTAAATTTAATGTAGTTGAAAAAGACATTGTGAAACTAACAAATGTTTTAAAGTTGGGAACGCCTTAGATTAATTAATGTTCTGTTTATTAAGATTATGAAAATATTATATGGATCAGAAATTTAATGAAGTAACTTACCACAAAACAATACAATTTAAGAAGCAATACTGAAGAAATTTCATTAAGTTCTGTTTGTGGTTTTGCGATGATTTTTTTGCATACAAGAGCTGGTTCGAGAGGAATCTGCAGTTTAAAATGAGCACTGAAGCTTTTTAAATATTTACTCATAAAGGAAAAGTCAATCTCACGAACTATGGGACTGAAGACCATAATTCTAATTGTTAAAGATTAAATTCCTAACTGATCTACAATTTATTATTAATTAAGATCATAGAAACATTTAATAATCGTTTTTTTTTTCCACCTTTATGTTTCATAGGAATGACAACATCTGTTACATTCTATCATTTTATTATTGCAAAACCTTTTTCTTGTTCGTCTTTAATTTGCAATGTTTTATTTTAAACTTGTTTTGCTTCAAAACATATTGTTAAAGGCAAGCACAATTTTGGACTCTTTTGAGCTTGAAGCTTATTTAAGTAGCTATAAAAGGAATTATTTATTGTTTCATTTTTATTTCTATTAGTTAACCGACTATTCTGTGAGCAACTCGATTTCGTAGGTTAATATAAAGATACATCTCTTAAACTGGTGTGTCGCAATATAATATATCGAGTACTGTTCACCGGTATCAGAAACACCTGCTACATAAAAACGTTATCTTGTAAAAAGTATAAAAAAATTCGTGATTTTTAAAAGATATAAAATATTTCCTTATATTTCCAAATTATGAATTAAAGAATTAGTTTATAATTTATATTATTAATTATATTGTGAATAAAATCATCAATTCATAATTTATAATAATGAATTAATTCTTTAATTCCTAATTAAAAAAATTACAAAATTTTAATAATTCTTTTAATTTTAAATAAATTATGAATTTTTTATAATAAAACGTAGTCTCTTTCATAATAAATTATGAATTAATTATTGCAAAGAAATGAAATTCTTCTAGCAAATATAAAAGCTACAAATAATTCCTATCTTAATATTTCAAATTTCTTTTTCTTTTTTCGAAACATTAGAAAATTTTTACTGCATTTTGGCAACACTCATTTAGTTATAAGACATGTATATATTGATAAAGATAATCAATGTATACATAAAGATAATCAATATATTAATTTCAAGCAGAGTTAAATTGTTAGCTGAATAATTTCCAGATAACAAAACTAAGATAAAACGGGAAAATGAAAGATTTCGAAATGTAGCACCAAATAAGTATATACTAATTTAAGGCAAAGATACATTCAAACTCTCTTAAGCGAATATCCTTCTTAATTATCTAATAACGAAACAGAAATGCGATTCTGCTTTTTCTTTGGAAAATATTCGCTTGAGACATTTGTGTTTAAGAAAGTCAAGTACTTAACGCACAATCATAGACTTCCCCCTTTCCTAAAAAAAAAAGCAAAATTCTTTCAAAGTTATCTCAGTTTGGTCGCAGAAAGGCGATCAAACTGAAAAGAAGATTCACCCATTTCCATCTTCAGCAAAAGTACATTTGCCACTCGTTTAATTGAAACACGAAAAGGAATTTTCTGTTAACTTATTTGTGTGGCAAGATCCTACGGTTGAAGGCAGGAATCCATGCATCTAATTGCAAATGAAAGGGAGAAAATCTAATCGGAGAAATGAATAGACTTGCGGCTAGAAAATTAAACCACCTCTTCTGTAACTGAGCTCGTGCTTATACGGTAGATTTAATAGCTTATTCTTGTTTAATAATTTACTTAACGAATCCGCGGAATTAATAACTGAATGCCAACAGAAGTGAAGTTGAAAGCAAATCGCTTTAAGTATTTAATCTCTTGAATTTAATTTATAACCTTTTAGTGAATTTTAGTGTGTTATTCGATTTAAATTTTCATGAAATAATTCTATTATTAAAAACGTTACTCTGATGAAATATTTCAATTTAATATATTTAACTAATATTTCTTTAAAATATTTTTATGCTTGTTTTTCACGATATCTTTCAATTTTTGTTCCATTTGAAAGTATTTTGGTTTAATCGCGACACAGATGTCATTTGATTTTTTAAGAATGATCTTGAATGTGACTTGTGTTGGCAACTTCATCTGTTGTTCTCGGTAACGCGGTTATTATTATTTTTTTTTTCTAGACTATCTGTTTTAGAATTCTCAGGAGTTCTTTATGGCATTTCTATATTTCTTAATGCCTTTTTTCCCGATTCTAGTCCTTTCTACTGTAATAAATTTTGTTTAAATATCTTAATAAGTAAGGCCCGGTGGCTTAGTGGCAGTGTTTCATGCTCCTAAGGCACTGGACCGAGGTTTGATCTTCAGGCTGGGCAAGGTCGTCTCTACCTTTCATCCCTTCAGTGGGTCGATAAACTGAGTTTTAAGCATGATTGGGAACACTGGGGGTTTCACGTTAGACTGACAACCTAGTTGAGACATATGATTCGCACCCCTGGGCCTCTGTCATGATAACAATTATGAGCACTGTTTATTTATTACAAATGCCCACAAAATTGGCTGTTACGCCATTATTTCTCTAGCCTTGCAATATTTCTGAACTCTACAGTTTAAAAATTTACTACAATTACTTAAATATCAGCAACAATTTCGGAAAGATAATACACATTGTTTCAAAGTAGTAATAATAATTGAAAATTACATAAAAAGCAGTCAGTAAAAGTTTGCGTACAGATGAGAAAAGTCCATGGACTGTCTATTAAGCTTCAATGTCTGCTTTAGAAAACCTCTACCTCTAAGAACCTCTTCCAATCTTTTAACCCCTTGACTGACTTTGACGAGTCTGACTCGTCATTGATTTCCTGGGCCATCACAGACTTTGACGAGTCTGACTCGTCATTGATTTCCTGGGCCATCACAGACTTTGACGAGTCAGACTCGTCAAGCGCTTCTTTCGGCGGACGCCGTGCAAGTTACAATTAGATTACATAGTTGCTTCACTCGTTCGACGATTCTCATTTAAAAAAGCACACTGAAAGTAAGAGTTCAGTTTAGCAGAACAAAATAACTCTTTCTCAGTCTTCACGTAACTGTTCAATTAAGCGAAATTAAATAGTTTATTTTTGTCGCATCAAATTCCATTTAATTCGTCAGTCAAGGGGTTAAGCATAGCGTGAATTAACTTGGTGATTTTTGCGGATGAAATATTATTCCATTTCATCATAATTACTCTTTTTTTAGCAGATTTTTCGAAATTATTTTATGTTACCGAATGTTGCGTTTCAATAAGTCCCATAAATGTTCAATGGGCCTTAAATCCGGCGATTGTAGAGGAGTACGCAATTGATATTAGGTACTCTACAACAGCCAGAGCTTGACTTTGTGGGCAGTGTGTTTTGGATCACTGTCTTGTTGAAACCTAATTCATCGCCAAGGTTCAAATCTTGTGCACTCTGCTTCAAATTTTCATTTAATGTATTGTGTTGTTCGGAAAAAGTAATTTCGTTTTACCCACCTCTATATAATTTTTTTTTTTTTTTTTTTTTTTTGCTAGTAAAAACCAACCGTTTTATGAGTGTGGAATCAAGCTATCACCGGAAAGATGGTAAAAGATGTTGGACTGAAATTGGCGATATACAATTTAATAAAATATTTATTCGTCATACGTTTTCCATTTTCATAAAGAACGAAACTACTTTCCGAACAACCCAATATTTAGATATCCCATATGATCTAATGTGAAGTCTATAAAAGTTAAAGGATCAAATCCACTGGCTGTCATGCACTCCCAAATCATTAAGCCACTTCCACCGTGTTTAACTGTAGACATAAAATTTTGCTACTCAAAAGCTGTACCTTGTTTTTTCCACACCAATTTACGCCCTTTGTTGCCAAAGATACAATACTTGCTTTTATCAGAGAATATATCTTTTCCAAAAAACTCAGATGGTCTATTATCATATTTACTATGGCAAAATTTAAACGTTTTTTCTTATTGGCAATTTAAATCAATGCTTTCTAAGAGGTACAAGGCCGTGATAGCCAGAAGTTTTCAGAATTTTTCGTGTAGTATCTTCATGAAGAGATTTTTTAAACCTTTTTCTAATATCAAATGCTATTTGAGATGGAGTGATTTTTTAATGTAAGTGTAAGGATTTCAGGATGCATAACTTTTCAATAAAGTCAGCTTAAATGGTCGGTTACTCCGAGGCTTTGATATAACATATTTCATCGACTTGTAATTATTGATTATTCTTTGGATAGAAGGATGAGTTCTTTCAACTATCTTTCCAATTGCTCGAAGAGTTTTACCTTCGTTCCTTTGTCTTAAGATGATTTTCTTTTCACCTGGAACAATCTCTTCTCCTTTAGAATCCCTGTTAAGTCTACTTGTTTGCAAGTGTTAATGTATCATATCAGCAAAAGAATGTTTTTTATTCTATTTTTTGTATAACCACTAGAGTTAAAATAAATAAGCGGTAAAAAATAAATGAAAACAACATTTCATACAAACTCAATGATTTTTATTTTTATTTTTTTAAACAATGTGTGTTATTTTTCTAAAATTGTTACTGATTTTTAAGAAATTGTTAAAGAAAAGCTCTGTATAAAAATAAAATTAATATTGTCACTGCAATGTATATTTATTCTCTGTAGAATGTTTACAGTGTGCTTGTACGCAGACTTTTTCTGGCAAGTAAACACACACACACACACACACACACATATACATAATTATATGACTGATTTACTTCTTTTTATAAAGCTTTTTATTTATTACAAAAATGAGAATGGCTATTATAATAATAAATATAAGCGTGTATTTTTTGTCTAATTAATATTGTTAGATATTTAATATTCTATTTAAAATGTGTGCTTACATTTACTACTAATTCTTTTTCACATGGCTATTAGCTTCTACGTATATAAATTTTTATATTTCTATTAAAGATGAATATGACTATTTTAAAATTTTAAAATTTATCATATCACATGCTGGAGACTTCGAAAATTCCAAAAATAACTTCCTTTCACTTTATTTTTAATAAATTTGAAGTTTTTAATAATTATTTGAAACTTGTGGGGAACAAAATAGAAATATATTAAAAAATTTTAAGCAAAATCTTTTTAACAAATGATTTTTTTTGAGAAGCTTTGATAAATTCTTGGATATACTGCTGGAAATAAAACATAATGAACCTTTTTGAAGTAAAAGTAAGATATTTTTTTTTCTTTCTTACATAGACCTACTTCGAGGTTTTTAGTTTCATATTTTTCCGAGTTTCATGGAACATATTTAGTTGAATTTATGATTTATTTTTTTGCGAAGCTTATTTTTTATTTATTTATTTTTTTTTTCGAATTTTTTCCTTCGGAAAAATAAATTATGTAGAGAAGTTTGAATACTTTTTGTTTCTAAAGAAATAGATAGAGAATGTAAAGAACTCTAGTTTTAATAATTTGAAATCAATTACTTATAATTCACACAATAGAAAATACATAAAAAAAATAGTTATAATAGTATAATCAAAGCTTAAAATTCTCTTTCTTAAGATTTCTTTTTTCTACTCTGAAATATCTGCTATTCATTTCTATCAAATGAAATATTTGAAGAGCAAATTCAGATTTACATACACTAATAGTCAATACAATAAAAAACTAAAAATTAAAAGAAAAATTCATATCTTTGAAAGTTATGCGTGAAAATTCAGTCAAAAATGTCGAAAGACGAGCATTGTGTTGAATTTTTGAAAAACAAATTTAAAATTGAAGCATAACAGTTGGAGCAATGCCATAGTCATAACACTCTCTCATACCTATCCGAGGGAATGATGATGCCCATAGTAGCAATATTCACACAATGATATTGTAACTAACATAAGTTAAATGCAACGTGACCTCTTCGCTGTTTTAATCCATATAGAAAATAAGAAAATTTTTAAGTTCCCTCATAATAATGCAATTTTCTGTATCTTGTTTATTTCTCGAAGCAAAAATCCAGTTTTAATTATATTTCAAAATATTTTATAGATATATTCATTGGAATTTAGGTCTGTAGATCAAACTGGCCGTTTCTCTGGTTAAATATATTCACTTTCTAGATAATAATCGATCTTTCATGGCTGAACATACCATTTTATGAGGTAGGCCAAGGAGCAAGGACGAATTTATGAAATCCGTTTCACCTCTGAGCAAACCGCTTTCATATACCATTAGCAGCTGGTGCATAACCATAGCCGTAAGCTAGTTGCAGAAGCGGGTTCTTCATAGAGTCAGATCCGGAATTCTATCCCAACCACTGTTATACAGTAATTGTTGTGTTCCTGCTTTTTGCAAAAGCATTATTTCGGAGTGGCAGCTGGAGAGTTTTCCGGGTATTGTTAGAGTTCCTTGTAACTCTTAAATACGGCTCCTATCTTTCAAAGAGCCTTCCGGAAAGTAATATTAGGTGGTTGTTCGATAACTTACAGCTACTTTAGAATGCTAGAGTATCTGTTATGTGATACCAGAACTCCCTCGGAAAAGATGTGTAAGCAAGAGGGGCTTACCCTATCCTAGTGGTAAAAGACTACTTATTTGAAAAAAAGATCTCAGATTCGATACCGCCGAGATGGTAGCCGAATGGTTATCGCTCTTACCTTCCATTCAATAGTTCGTGCAATTGAGTTTTACCTTAAGCTTGAATGTTTGCAGCGGTTCGGAGTCCATTTTAAACTGTAGGTCCCGATATAATTAGGCCTCATCTGCAAAAAGCGTCAAACCAACGTAAACCAGGTTCGATACCAGCCTGTGCGCGTCTATCGGAGTGAGTGTGTATTTTTTCTCTTTTACGACACGTGAATACATCTCGCTACTTATGAAAAGTTTTGTCGAAAGTCAGTATATGCGTTAATATTAAAAAGCGTCATGAATAGCCTTAATCCGCTAAGTTGTGTCAATACGGTGTCAAAGCAGAAAGTTAGAAAGCTGCATACCATGGTTTAACGGTGCGACAGTATTCTTCAGAGAGAAAGTTCCAAGTTCGATCCCAGCCATTGTTGAACAACGGAAGAGAGATGTGGTTTTTCTGTCTTCTATTTGGTCAGGGTCGGTATTGATATTAAGAAGTGTGGTTCAAATTACGTGTGGACCTTATTCCTAGATCAAGACCCAAAATGAAAATCATTTAGCTTAATATTGAAGATAAAAGAATAATAATAACATATAACATTTGTGAATAGCACATACAATTTATGATGTATATGAATCATTCAATTAAAAGATATAAATATTGTGTCAAAAATTACTTTCAAGTAACATTATCTGAGTCGTACTTTTAATGATATGAAAATAAAATGATTTCAATGTTTCACTATATAGCACACTTGCTTGTGTTAAAAAAAAAAAAAAAAAAAAGAAGAAGAAGAAGAAGTTATCGTGCTGCATTTCCAACTGCTTATTTTGTACACAAGCTTCCTCGTTATCAATCATAGTTAAGTAACGAAGTCATCACTTAAGCTCTAATCTTCATAGACGAAAGAATGTTAGATTTTTTGTAGTTTTTAACGTGCATAAACTCTCTCAGTATGATGGCTAGGTGAAGTATCGAACCTTCTACTTTTCAGACGCAAGTGCGACGCTCTCACCCGCAAGCTTCCAGGATCTCCCCATTATATTAATTAAATTATATATGATTATAAGAAGCTTTAAATATATATCCGATGATTATAATGACCAACTTCCCACCGTTAAAAACTGAACTACCTGCTTTCCTAATAAGCACGCCTATAATTTCATTCTATTTCTCCATTTATTGATAGTTAGGAAAGAAAATCACTTTAAAAGCAAGAATCTCGTTCAAATAAGTAAATAAATAATCAGACAATCCATTACGGTGCTTTGCCACGGAATTTCTGAATATGTTTCTTTTCCATCATACGTAATTAGATCGCGGCAATTAAATGCATGAGCAGTCATTCTAGAAGAATCTCTTGTGCGATATCAATTAAAAGAGTCGAGGAAATGCTCCGTCGCAAAGAATGATGGGAAGGATTCTTCTGACGATTAAGAGCACACGTAACTTTGTCTTTTCGGCGTAACTTTGGTCTTGAAGCAGGCGTTTTCTGAAGGTATAAATGACTTCGTTAACCAGACTTTTCTTCGTTAATGAATTGCTTTTCCAGGGAAAATGTTTGCATTTTAATTGCGTTTCCTTGTTAGAGCCTTCTACTTCGGAACTTTTAATAACTTAAATTTGTATCCTCGAACCATTATAAGTTCTATAGTTTTATCCGCCTGGCTTTTGAGCTTCCTTTCGAAAGTTTATTCCCTTTTTTTTTTAAAGAATAACTGTGCTAAAATTTTTCCCTTTTTTTAAATTCTTTTATTGTGTGTTTTTGCTTTTTATAGATTTAATGAAGAATTATATTAAAGTAATCGCTAATCTTAAGTATTAAAGTTATGGCCTAGTTTCTTAAGGAAATTCAGTATGAAAATAAATATATTTTAAATCAAAATGGAATTAATTCAAATGCTTTTGAAATTAATAAAAAAATAATTGATCTAATGTTTATCTAAAGGTTAAAAAAATTGTGAGTAAATTATTCTCTCAGTTTTTATTTCATTTTCAATGTCTCGGTCATGCTAAGATTTACAGGGCTAATTCTTTTGTCTAGAATATTCAATTGTCCAGTACTTGGCAGTAACCGCAAAAAAAAAAAAAAAAAAAAAAACAGATAAAGCTTAGAAGCACGTCAATCTGTCGCGTTAGATATCATAAGTCACATGTACGATCATTTCAAGGTAAACCGCTGACAAACGTTTCGATAATATACTAGGTTAGAGAATAAGTTCGTAGCGTTTTTTCCAATGACTATTATTTAAACAAAAACAATAATTATATCAATAAGTTAATCAATTATATATTCGCCGTTGCCGTTTACAACCTCTTCCCACCTCTCGACCAATTTGTTGATGCCGTTCAACCAAAAATCGCCTGGTCTGGTGTCAAAGAAGTTGTTGAGCCAATTTTTAAGGACCTCTTGGTGCACTGGGAAATGATCGAAAAGAATGATACAGTCAAAAAGGAGCTCTACATTGCCCAGCTACATCACGTGAATGAGGCTATTCGACTAAAAAGACCTGATCGACATGGTCAAACCATACTACTTCACGACAACGCCAGGCCCCCATGTTGCTCAAGTCGTCAAAGTCACACTCCAAGAGCTCGAATGGGAGGTCCTTCCGCATCCGCCGTATTCTTCTGACCTTGCACCACCGACCGATTACCATCTTTTCCGCTCCTTGTCAAACCATATGAAAAGCGTTACCTTTGATATCAAATAGGTCCTTAATATTTGGCTCAACAAAGCCTTTCAAACCAGACCCGGCGATTTTTGGCGGAACATCAACAGTTTGGTTGAGAGGTGGGAAGAGGTTGTAAACAGCAACGGCGAATGTATAATTAACTTATTGATATAGTTATTTTTTTCTGTTTAAATAAAAGTCTTTGCAAAAACGCTAAGAGCTTTTTCCCCAACCTAATAGATAGTATCTTTTCAGGCTTGTCATATGTGTTCCGCTCTCAGCAACGTACTGTTGTCAGCGAGCCTGGAATAGAGAACATACAATGTGGGGACAACATTATAGTGAATTTGTGTTATATTTTACGACCAGTTGTTGTTTTAACTTGCAGAGTGCTCGCTTAAGGAATCAATATTCATTTTAAAAGATAAAAACTATTACACTTTTTCAGTTTTAATTACTGTTATTTAAATAGGAATTATTGAATCAATTCAAAGTTTGTAGTTTTATAAGAATTTTTAAAAAGAATCCTTTCGTCTTTTAAAAATCCATTAAATTTACACAAATTATTAAATATCTTCAAATTATTTCATTTTCTAAAGATTTTTTTTACAGAAATGCATTTGCTGTAGTAATTTTTTCTTAAAAGAGATTGCTTTCAGCAAATGAAACTGGGTTTATTTACTTAATATATACGCTATTTTGAATTACACCCCTTTGTTCAAATTATTAAAACTATATTTACAAAAGAAAAAATTCGACGATTGGTAAAATTTCCTGGTGTAAAAAGTGCAAGTCGTTTTTGCTAAAGTCATAGCACGTTAAATTAAAGGTATGAGTCTTACACGTTATTTTTCACAAAAGCAAAAAGTTTTGAATATTATAACAGAAATATATCATTGTTAAATTATTATTAAGTTTTTGGATTAAAAAAGAAAAATAGAAATATTTTCAATATAAATTTAAGAAATGAGAATTAATAAAAGAATCAAATTTTATCAATAGAAACATTTCAATTGAAAATTTAGCTCAAAATAAATAAAAATAAATAATATGAGTTAAATAAAATTAAATTAATTTTATTTATATAGTAGATATAATTATAACATATATATAGTTATAATAACAATTATTGATATAGTTAAATTAATTTTATGTATATAGAGAGAAACTAACTAAAAAGAGAAGTAGAGAGAATGTATTTAAAACCCTAAAATAGAAGTTCAAATAGCATTTTCAAAGGGAATCATAAGCAATTTCTTAAAAATAAAGCAAAATGGGGGGGGGGGGAGAGTTTTTAAGTTTGAAATAAAAATACGCTTATAAAAAATAAAAGTAGCCTCAAAAACTTTTTACCGTCTATTTAAAGATTATAAAGATTTCAAAATTGCCAATCCATCTCTATATATGGAAAGTAATAACTTCTAAATGTTAGTAACCACGTCAAAAAAGAAAAAAATATCAGCTGCCTTTTAAAATATCATATAATAGCCATAGGAAAACATTGGAGTAGTTATCCGTGAGGAACATTTTTCTAATGTAATTCTCTCCCCAGATTTATAAACTGGTTGATATGAACTAGACTCAGAAACACATTGCATTCCTTTATAGAAAGCAATGAATAGAAATTAAAAATTTTTTATTAATATGATGAACAATTTTTATAAACTAGTGCAAAAATTAATATAAGAACCAAACTTAACCGAAATCACAAGAACAAGTAAAAATCTGCTATTGTTTCGGATATATTATATTATGTCAACTTTAATATCTGGGGGGATATATATATATATCTATATATATATATGCGTGTGTGTGTAAATCATAAATTGGAAAAGGAAGCAGGAATAGGCAGATCTTTTCTCATATATTTTAATTAGTATTTTCGGCACAGATGCAGCATAATCCAGGATTCCAAATATATATATATATATATATATATATATATATATATATATATATATATATATATATATATATATATATAATAACAATTTAATTTTTCAATTTCAACAATTTAATTTTTACCAGCAAACAGTGCCAATTCAAAATATTTTTAAAAATTGGCACTGTTTGCTGGTAAAAATTAAATTGTTGAAAAACTGAAAACTAATGTTTTCCCACGAATTTTTTCATAATTTTATATTATGTTTATTACATTTGTCGTCCTTAGTTTTGTTTAATTTTGAATTTTTTTTGTCTTGTGCCAGCTAGGCTGAAAATCTAGGGTGCGCTGCTCCGCTTTTTCATACTGAACCATATTTGGTGTGGAGTCCGACTGCTTCAGTACACACACGCCATAGGGACCCGTTTATAGGGTAGGCAACCATTAATACCTCATTCATACACAGAAAGGACAAAGACAGGATAGATAGAGAGAGAAAGTACATCCATGCCCAAACAGGGAATCGAACACTGGACCTCCCTATCCGCAGTCAGGCACTCTGACCACTAGAAAGGGCGGTCGGCAATTTTGAATTTGTATTGCATAATACAATAATCAAGGTTATTAAACTACAGCGTCTCTCAAAAGTGATTGTACACTTGTGCTTTACAAAAGGAAACTAATAAAATTAATTAAAAATACATGTAAAAAATTTTTTTCACAGACAGAGAGAGTATCATATTTAAAGTTATATAGTAACAATTATGACATAACATATATTTTGTCAAAATATTAATTCAATAAAAATAAAATTGCTTAGAACGGAGCAAAAGAAAGCTCACATAAGTGATGAGAAACTTCCTTTTCCATCAAATATTTATCCAAAAATTTTACTTTTTAAAAGATTTTAATATTTTGTTGAATTTCCTTTTACTTTTAAAACATGATTTAATCTTCTTGGGATGGATTGAGCATTCTTTGTGTGATTTCTGGAGTGATTTTACCTCATTCTTCTTGAAGCACCGATTTTAATTGCTATTTTGAAGAAATGGTGTGTTTGCGAATTCTTGCCAAATATTAATAATATCAGTCTTAATACATCTTAATAATAACAATAATATGTATATATATATATATATATATATATATATATATATTATATCAGCAAAGTAAATCTCAGAATTGTACTTTTTAAAATTTATTTTTGGAATTTATTTATCTTAAATGTATTTCCTTTTACTTTCATATTGTATGCTTGATTCTTAAATTTGTAATCTTTTTTGGGACGAATTAAAAATCACTAATTAGAAGGGCATTTACTTAACATATTGTAATTTAAAACACTTTAAAATTTCTTTAGATATAACATGATATAGTATATTTGTTAAATGTTTTCCCAAAAAATTCTCATCGCCTGTAGCTTTCTTGTAAATGTACTATCATTGTAATTTTTCGAGTTGTGAGAATTTTTCAGGGAACCAAGTAGTAAATAAGAATTTATTGTTATTGTTGTTTAATGCCCGGCTGCTGGTATTTCTAAATTTAACATTACAAGCAACGGAAGTTTTACACTTTTTATAGTGGGACACCTAATGGATAAGCCATCGTAACCAATTAATAGTACCTTCCTATTTTAGAATCACGGACCAAGCAGAAGATTATCAAATTTGGCCTGTCATCCCCAGCGGTATCATTTTAATAGGAAGTCATTGTACCCATGACATATTTTACGAGCCTTTTTGGGCATTAGCGAACACGAGGGATATTCGTTTGGGTCAAGATTCGAACTGACCATCTACCGAGAAAACGAACACCTTAACTAACCAGACTACCACGGTCTCTGAAAATAAGAATTTTAGTATGACAATCTTTCATGGAAAAATTGTATGTTGAATAAATAAAGAATATATTTAATTTTATTTAGCTTTGTTCAAAAATTATCAACCTAATATTTTGATAAAATAATATATCGTTACTTTTAAAAAATAAATTAAGCTTTAATATAGAAGGGAAATGATATATATTTTTACTCTACTCCCACACAAGTAATGCATAAGTGAAAATTTAAAAAAGGATAAGAGTGCCGCCCTTCTATTCTTGAAGCCGTAAATATATTTCGATGCGGAATTTTACATCGTTTCACTTTATTGAAATGGGCTATAATCAACTTTGCATTATGTTCCAGTTAGCGTTTATGAAGAATTCAGTAAATAAATGCTTTTATTAAAATTACTAACTGGAAAAATAGCCTACGGTTGCAGCTAATCAGGGACCAACATCCTGATGTCAATGTCATTCAGTCATTACATTCATCCGTTTTTCATTCAACCCCAGAATCAGTGAACAGAGTAAGGATTTTCTGCATACAGAATAGAAGGTTTAACTGTAATTTTTTATTAGATTTTCTAACTCTTATCTTATTATCATATAAAAAAAGGATTTTGTATCAAATTTTCTTTGAATGAGTCAATTAATTAACCACTGCAAAATACGTGCCAATCTTTTTAGGGCTGTTTTGTTTATAAATCAGCACGTAAAATAATAGGAAACATCTGCTATTCATTTTCATGTCACTGGATGTTATAAATGAATCAAATTAATAAATGCTTTATTTAACATCGGGAAATTGCAAACAAAGCATATTGAATGGAGCTAATTAATTTTCGCTCAATATTTTTGATAAATGATTTTCCTATTACCACTTTGTTTGATAATAATTTCATACCTTCATCATATTTTGCGCATTTTTTAAATAAAAAATATCAGTTTAAAAAATAAATGCAATAGAAATATAAACAGGAACAAACAGAGAAGTTCATATTAAAAATATATCAGGATAAACATTCATATTTGTTAAGCAATCTGCATCAGTTCATCATTATAGTACGCATGGTTGTTGCTATGAAAATTCACAAATTTCATACATTTAGACAAAACTACTGGAGGTGCATTTTTGCACGTGCATAAATAAGGAATCAATGCCAGAGTACGAATCCATTTCTAATTTCAGTGCTCACTTCCGCATAACTTGAAAATATTTCTGGAGATGATTTGAACTTCCTCGAGATTCTCTTAAATAGCTTAAAATATAAGTCGGGTGTTACTAATGCATTTTGACACACGACACTGAATTCGCTCCGAGAGACACAACTTCGAAATAAATCATTTATGCTATTTTGAAATTATCCATCACAGTAGGGGAAAATAAAAGAATGAGGAAATTTTATAATGATAACCAGTCAAGGGAAATTTAAGTGTATTCACTATTAAACATCGATCAGTCACACACACACACACACACACACACACACACACACACACACACACACACACACACACACACACACACACACACACACACACACATAGTAAAATATCATTTGAAGGACCAGATTTAATGGAAAGAAATTAAAACTGATTTTTTTTTTTTACTTAATTCGTGTTCATTGTGATAAAAATAACATTGTTTCCGTCTTTGTCAACACATTATAATGCACGTTTTGATCGCAAACCTCTTGGTCAGTAATTCCCTGACAGTCGAAATCGTTTTGTCAGGTGGGTGTTTAATTCAGTTGACCTTGGGGGTGTTTAATTCAGTTGAATTCCATTTTGAACTACAATAAATATCGGCTTCCGAAGTGGAAATCGAACTCGTGAACTATTGAATTGAAAGATAAAGCTGAAACTACAGGAAAATAGTGGGTATTGTTTATAACTAAATACCTATCGAAATATCTAGATATTATTGTGGAATGTAGTCAAAAAAATGTACGCTTAATTTCATTAAGTTATTTTAATGGATACAAAAGAAATAAGAGATTGAAAGAATATTATTGAGAGAGATAATTTATCCTACTAAAGTGGATTATCCTACTAAATTGGAGATAATTTATCCTACTAAGTGCAGTGGCAGAGTTAAATAAGTTTGTATTTTAATATGTGATATTATTTAGTCTTGCTCCTGAGACAATTAATTGTATTGGAATTATTAATTCAAAGTATGGATTCCTAATTATTACAGATATCCAATCCCAAGAGGAGAATTGAACCAACAAACCACTTAATTTTTTAAAAAAACCGGGCATTAATTTTTCCACTGACAAATCCGATAGACTCGTGCATAACATTGCGATAGTTTTCTTTAATAATCGTAGGCTTATGGTTATGTGTACACTTTTATAATTTCACCTAACATCTTTTATTTCTGATACTAATGATGAAATTTCTTTAAAATTGATGTATAGAATTTTTATAGTTTTGTAGAGTTAAAAAGAAATCATTCCTACAAATTTCATGTTATTCCTGCAAATGAGATTAATCTTTAAAAATCTAAAATTAATTACCATGGTTATTCTGTTTCACTTATTTTCTTTATTGAGACAAATATTCTCCGAAAATTATATAAAAAAATTTTTTAAATAATTTCATTTAAAAAAAAAGGAAAAGACTAAAAAATCACATTAATTTTAGACAGTAAATATTTTATATGGAAGCCGAAGTGGTCTTGTTGGTTTGGGCATCGTTCTAATTTATCAGTAGAAAGTGAGTTCAAATCCCGAACCAGTCGAATATCCGACGTGTTCGATAATGGCGCCTGGTACACAAATATTTTATGCTCGCAATGTCTTCCATGTAAATAGATATCTCTTGGGGTGACAAGCAAATCTGCGGATTTGACTTGTCATCCCAAGAGATATTTTCGGGGGTACGAGGGCCCAAGAGATATTTTCTGTAGACTTATTTTCGGGGGTACGAGAGCACACCCACTAGAATAGGTGCCTTCACTTCCACCTCTTATATGGCTGAAAGGGGGAAATCCTTGCAGCCGGGCATTATATAACAATATATTTGACATTAATAAAAAAAGTCGATAATAATAGTAGTGTTATTGATGACATTCACGTAAACTATGAAATTAAATTTGAGAAACATTTCGTTACAAAAAGTAGTTGGATTCCTGATGTATATATATATATATATATATATATATATATATATATATATATATATATATATATATATATATATATATATATATATATATATATATATATATATATATATATATATATATATATATATATATATATATATCTTTATTGTCAGGACATATATATATATGTCCTGAAATTAAAAGAGATGTCTCAAGGATTAATTATAATAGTCACAATGATTAATATGTCACAAAGAAAATTTATAATTATTGGATAATTTTCAGAATTTTTTCCGAATTTGTTTTAGAAAAATATTATCAGGACAAACAATGCTTTTTCACATTTGAAAGTCTCGAAATATTTTATTTATTTAAGTTTACTTTCGCTCCTTGAACTACATATTATTTGGTGAAATGGGGACGATTTAAAAAGTTTGATTTTTTCATGCACAACAAGATCCTGATGTGATACCGACTTAAATGGACAAGGAAATAATTTCATGAAAACAATGCTATTATCTTAAAAAAATGTCAATTAGTAAAAAGTTTATTGAACAGGAATGTTAGAAAAGTGCATCATCCCGAGTTGGGAATCGAACGATTTGCTCTTTAGGCTTTCGTTCAACAGTTTGTGAGTTCGAAACCCATTTCGGAGGCTTGAATGCTTGTGGTGGTTCAGAATCCATTTTGAATTGTAATAATCTAATGAATCCTCATGGAGAAAATGACCTTTGAGTGACAAACAAAATAAACCAGATAACAAATGTTGCTTACTTATATCATGATTATTATCCTATGAAAATAATAGTAGTTGTAGTAGAACGTTTCACATACAAAAAATGACCATAAAATGAAAAGCAAACCTGACTTACCAAAATCTTGATTATTTATATGTATAGGAAAATTTTGAAGAATATAGTTGGTGATTGGGCCAGTTATTTCTTGTTTTTAATTTTATATGTAAAATTATAGTTTACTTTACATATTCCTAATATGGGCGCAATGACGTTCTAATTTATCATTTAAATTTTCTTTGCAATTTAATCTTTGGGTAATTTTTTTAAATTATGGGTTTTCGGCTTTAGGTTTAAAAATAGATTCAGAATGTACTTTACAGCAATAATTTAACATTTTTTTATTCTTAAAACCAATGGGTTTAATTCTGTTAAACATTATGTAAGTCAAACATTTTATCTAAATTTTAAATTAAATGTCCATCAATTTTTTGAAATGTTTTAATATTGTCTCATCTTGTTTGAAAAAAATGTAGAAAAATGACTGAAAAGCACCATTTTCTGATGTATTTTAAAAATAAATCATAAATCCGCTTACAATGAACCAGATGTTAGAAATATAATTATTCCAGAATTGTAATTATAAAAATATTGTAACAAATCATGTAAATAAAAGGTTTCTACTCTATGATTAAAAAACTGAATTTACTTTTAAAGTTCGTAAATGTTACTTCCATGTACAATTTTTTATATGGATAAGTTTATTACATTTCAACATAATTTCTTAAAGAAAATATTTTGGATTTCAAAAGTTCTAAAAGTTTTCTCGCAATAAATTTCCAATCATTTCAGATTTTATAAATCATTTTATAATTTTAAAAATTTTTTTTAAAAAGTGCATTAAAAAGTATCATCTCAAATAACACTTCTATACTCAATTTTTCCCATGGATAAATTTATTACATTTCAAAATAATTTCGCAAAAAAAGTATGTAAACTTTGGCATTAAAATACCAAACTTCTTAGATTATAAATTATTTAAAAAATTGTAACAATCTTATTAAAAAATTATATGAAACATTGAAAAGCATCATCATATTAAATGTCACTTCTGTACACAATATTTCACATATATAAGTTCTTTATATTCCAAAGTAATTTCAAAAAAATTTAGAAGTGTCAGAAATAAATTATCTAATTTTCCAAATTGTATATTGTTTTAACAATTTTAAAAATATCAAAAATATATTAACATTTAAAAGCATCTTTTATAATCATAATTTTTGCACCATTTATATGACTTTTCTCTAACATATTTTATTTTCGTTTCACTATGATAAAACAAAGAAATGAATCACCGATATTTATTTATAAATTATATGAAGTATTGTTATTACTTCTGACACTTTGGACAAGCCAAGCTCGTTAGACGACGGCTACTAAATTAGGTTAAAAAGATGCGTCTTTCGATTAATCGGAGCACCACGAAGGTGAAAGTAGGTCGTTGGCCTAAGACTTCTTCGATGGATGACATTACCAGAGGATCCACTCCCTCAATTTTGAATTTGGTCAAGAAGGAAAGAAAATTTTCTCCAAACCATTACACCCATGGCAACTGTTCAACGACCGACCACAGATTTATTGAGACGTATATTGCATATACTCGGTGGGTCTTTGGCGGCATTGGGAATCGAACCCAGCCCTTCAGGACGGAAGGCCGAATCACACTAGGCTATCACGACCTTTGATATGAAAAATGCTTTTCAAAATTAGATAAAAATAAAGTTAAAAAATGAAATTATATTGTAATCCATTTCAGTGTGTGGAAAATTTTGTTATGCAACTTTTCTGTCCTTATTTAATAGCAGTTTATATAATGCAAATTCTTAAAAATTTGTGTTTCAATTTTTAGGTATACCCAGTGTACCGAGCTTCGGGTTTCGTGTGGATAGAGAGTTAAAGAAAGCAACTACTCGATGAACAAAAGACTTTTATTCGTAAAAATTCCACTAGATATACCAGCTGTAACAATCACAATTATACAGCTACAATTCCTCGGATACAATAAGTAACAGCTTCCAATCACAGGTCTCAAATACCTCAGGCAGAGAACAGCTTCTCTAGACTAGCAGTCACGTCTAATCGTCTTCACTCACTGACTGTCTTCACAAAACTTACTGTCTTCACAAAAACTTACTATGTCGGGCTGCAGTATTTATACCTGACTTGGCGGGGAAATCTACTAATTTCGCCAAGGTTCTGGAAGCTTCTAGGCTATCTCGCTAAATATTGGTCCTAGAGCTTAAGTGATGGATGTTTCCAAAAGTATCTATTTCTCGCCAAGTTGCCAAAAATGTCGCCAAGTCGCCAAGTTTTCTCGCCAAAACATCGCCAAGTCACCAAATCATTAGAAAACTCGCTTTTAACGTATAGCACGTCTAAATACCGCAATTTTTGCCCAAAATGTGAGTATTTCCGATCTGTCTGAGATATTTTAAGACATATACAATAATTATTTATAAATTTGTATTACCAGCTTCTAGGATCATTTAGCATCTGCACCGTGGATAAATATAATTAAATTTGCGGAGAAACGTCACATATCAACGTAAAGTCGCACTGCGACACACAAAGCTTTATTATAACGGCACCTGCAATTTAAAGTAAATTTAAAACCACTATAAATATCTATACCCAAGATGGGAATCACACCTACAAACATTTGAATATTAGCTCGGCAGTATTCACGGTGACAAAATATTGAACCGTGTTTTAGAAAATAAGACGTATCACTTAAAAAAATGCATGAATGGAAACATGGCTGAAATTAAATTATAAATGAGAAGTGCGCATACGTTCGTTTATATTCACTTAGTAAAAGAAATCCGTCTGGGTTAAAAAATATTGTAAAAAGTATTTATAATTGAACGTAAGTAATTTTTAATGTTACTTTCCTTAACAAAAACGCATCAAGCTGTACATCATGTATAACCTTCAGCCATGTTATTTTTCATTTCCCGTATAGATAAAAAAAATTAGCTTAAATCTGATATAAATTAGAATTTTGATAATCCAAAAGTACCAAGTTGTTCCGTACACCTGCTTATCAAGTAATCTCGTGATATCATTTCAGTTCATTTAAATCCTCACGATATTATCCCTCACTTCCCACCCACTGCAAGCCAAACGAGAATATTCTTTTTTTTCATATATATATAAATTTGAAAAGAAAAATATTCTCTTAGGATTTTATGTAAGCTAAATATCCCTTACATAACTCACATTTGACTCCCCAATGAAATTAAAGAAAAGCAACTTGAATAGTATGAATTTCATTTTTTATAGTTTTTAAATTGATAATTTCAATATTAATAGGCATTTAAACCAAATCTCCCATTCACTTAAAACAAGCCATGCAGTTTAAGTTTTATATTTAACATTTAAAGCAACGTATTGTTTCTACGTCTTTACTGTCCAAGCTCGTATCGGCTACCATTCTTTTGATCAGTTCAACCACCACATAGCGCTTGGAAGCACTATCTTCAATATTTAGTGGATTAAGGCTTTTGTCCTTATACTTCGGATCAATTACATAATATTTACCACTCACTGCTTTAAATTTCATTAAATAAATATTTTTCTATTCAAATACATTAAAAAAAAGAGCGATTCCGTTTTTTATTACATCTAAATTTTTTGAAATGTAGATGGTAAATAACTTCTGTTAGAAACGGTAAGATGATTTTGTACTTATTAGACATTTTTATGTTATCGCTCTTACAGTTCATATTATAATTAGCGGTTGTTTGCTTCCTGTGGAAGATATATCTAGTTTTGGGGAAGAACTGAGATTATTTTTTTAATAATGTTTTATTTTTTAGGTTCGGGAATATGTTCGTAGCGTTTTTACCAAAAACTTTTTTTTTTAAAAAAAAAAAAAAAAAAAAAAAAAAAAAAAATAATTATATTAACAAGTTAATGAATTATATAATCGCCGTTGCTGTTTACAACCTCTTCCCACCTCTCTACCAATTGGTTGATGCCATTCCACCAAAAATCACCTGGTCTGGTGTTAAAGAAATTGTGAAACCAGTTTTTAATAATGATCTCTTTATTATCGAAGGCAACGCCCTTCATATGGTTTGACAAGGAGTGGAAAAGATGGTAATCGGTCGGTGGTGCAAGGTCAGAAGAATACGGCGGATGCTGTGGGACCTTCCATTCGAGCTCTTGGAGAGCGGCTTTCACGATTTGGACAACATGGGGCCTGGCGTTGTCGTGAAAGAGTACAGTTTGACCATGTCGATCAGGCCTTTTCAGTCGAAAAGCCTCATTTACGCGGTGTAGCTGGGCAATGTAGAACTCCTTGTTGACTGTGGCATTCTTTTCGAGCATTTCCCAGTGCACCAAGAGGTCCCTAAAAACTGGCTCAACAACTTCTTTGACACCAGACCAGGTGATT
The DNA here is from genome assembly GCA_030067965.1 of Latrodectus elegans. Lineage (NCBI taxonomy): Eukaryota > Metazoa > Arthropoda > Arachnida > Araneae > Theridiidae > Latrodectus > Latrodectus elegans. The sequence continues at coordinate 20,267,157 of CM057820.1, read as the reverse complement.
TTTGATTGAACGGCATCAACCAATTGGTCGAGAGAAGGGAAGAGGTTGTAAACGGCAACGGCGAATATATAATTGATTAACTTGTTGATATAATTATTGTTTTTTTTAAATAATAGTCTTTGGTAAAAAGGCTACGAAATTATTCCAACCTAATATATATGCAATAATTTTTAATAGTATTTAATGCTTACTTAATTTTGTTGACGTGCATCGCAGTCTATTAGCAGTGCTTCGCGTTCCAAAGACACAGAGCTGAGCTTCGATCTTTGGGCTGGGCAAGACGACTTAGCTTTTCATCCCTTCAGTTGAGTCGATTTAAACTGAGTACCAAGCATGCTTGGGAACTAAACACTGGGGGTTTCACGTTTGGCTGACCACCTACGCGGGATATATGCCCCAGGTCTTTGGTCATGAAAACAGATATGGGGCTGTTGGCCTTGGCCCACATATGGGCTTTCGTGCCTCAGGTTTAGTTATTTTTAAAATATATAGTCAACCCCTCTATTTTTATTTACTGCGAACAATAGGACATTAAAATATCGAAGTAGTTTTCCCAGTATGCCGTTGATATTTCCTCAAGGCTAATACGGATATTGCATGATCCCCATATGAGTTGTGCCACTGAGTCACTGTAAGTTTGTTGAAAGTTGATCAGTGAGAATATTTTCGAACCAGGAGTTAAGTGTCTGAAAATTCCTTTTAGTTACAATGTTATTAAATATTAATGCTTTTTCATCCACTGTTTCTAAAGCATGTCGATCGTCAGCCTATTGGGAAAGGCGTAAACATAACACTAAAAATAATATCCATTTCCAAAAATCGAAAAAATATGTATACATCGTTTTTTTCTAAATTACTTTGTTGGAAGACAGAAAAAAAGGGATTCGATGACGCATTTATTTTTTCTGTATTCTCAGTGTTTTGCGCTATAGAAAGGAATCACGTTATTTGTTCTTGATGCAAGAATCCCATAACGGAATCGTATATGTATACGTATCATATCGTATATGTTTATGAATCGTATCTGAATCGTATATGATGTAATAAGTTAAGCGCATTACGTGATAGGCATTTTTATTGAGATTTCAAATAGCGTTATTAACGGTTAAAGTTAACTATAAACGCAACCATATTTCAAAATTAAATTTAATTTTCATTTTAAATTAATCAGAGACGAATATCCTGACATAAATGTCGCTCCCTTGCTATTCTGAATTCAATCCGAAACAAAAACTCGGATGAAAAGAATCAGAATTTCATTTGTATAGACTCACAATAACCTCGTTTTACTAAAATTAAGAATTAATTTCTCGTTTGCATACATATAAAGTTACTATTGGAAATATTCAAAATATCTGCTCTACACTTTTTTAATAGTGCCCTTTCGTCAGATTGCAGGTACCATTTGCTTCTGAACTAATTTTTTATAAACATAATGAAGACTTCCAAACAATTAACAGAATGCGTCAACAATAGAAGAAAACCAGTCACAAACAACGAATTTTTAGACAAAAAACTAAATTTGCTGACAGAAGATTTGTTATAGGACAGTTGGATACGCTTTAAATCTTCTTCTGACTTTATGATTAGAATCTAAGAGAAACAACTTCTAACGAACAATATCTAGCGTTTGCCAAAATCTATTTTAAAGTGCTTTCGTTATTTTCGGGAAACACTGCATTTGAGACCGAGTGCACTGCAGTGAATTCAAGCATTTAAGACAAACATCTTATACTGTTTGTTAATCTTCATTTTTATGAGTAAACACGGGTTTGTATGTGGATGACGTAATTTGAAATTTAGAATAAGCTTTGTTCTTGAGTACACAAAGAAAAGAAGTGAAGGTGAAAGGATTGAATTTTAAAGCAATGATTTGACTGCTAATTTTATTTTTGCACTTGTAAGTTGTTACCCAGTAATTACCTGCCAGTGCATATATACTTTCTTTCTTTTTGAAACAAAAACAAAAACAAAAAAAAAATAGTACCGTAATAAATCGTGTTACATAAGACAACGTCAATATAAATAACATTTGTGCATCCTACTATTTGCTCCATTTTATGCTGCGCTTCATTCATCTTTATTGACATTCTGATGATTACAATTCGTCAGTTGAATGTTTTACTCTCTAGCCTTCTTTTCAAGTATTCTTAGATTCATTCAACTAGGTTGCTTTATAAGGTTTCGGGGATTACTCTTTAAACAGCAGATTGCTGAGAAGTTAACCATTAAAGACAAAAATGGGACGGTAGAGTCTCATATTTATCTAAAATGACAGTGGTGTAAAGTATAATCCTATGTTTTTTGTGTTTCACCCCATAATCAAAATCCTCACATTTTCTAGTAACTGATTAACTATCATGTGATATCGGTATCAGCTTTGAGAAAATACCAACGACTTACTGGAAAACTACTGGGATATTTTCATGTCCTTCTGTTCACAGAAAATAAATATAGTGTGGCTTTAAATTCTAAAAAAATAAACCTGTGGTGCGGCAGCTCATATGTGGGCCTATGCCTACAGTGATCATATCTGTTTTGCTGACCCAGGGACCTGGGGGAGGGGCGAAGCAAAAAATCTCAACTAGGTGACCAGACTAAGGCGCAAACTCCCACTGTCTAGTTCTGAAGCATGCTTGGTACTCAATCCATCAAATCACTGAAGGGATAAAAGGCTGAGTAGACCTTACTCAACCAGAGGATCGAACGTCGAAACTGCACCTTGGGAGCGAGAAGCTCTACCACTATGCCACCTGCATCCGGCTTTATATTCTACATTTTCAAAATTAAAAGATATACTGTCTTTAATGAGATTTCTAGGTAACCGTTTACAATCATTTACACAAGGAAAGGAGATAGACAGGAGAGAGAGAGAAAGTATATCCATGTCCAAACCGGGATTCGAGGCCAGGATCTTCCTATCCGCAGTCAGGCACCATGACCATTATACAGGGTGGGCGGCAAAGATATCTTTTATTTTTCTAAAATCATATGTTGTGAATCAGGCTTTACTCAAATAGACGCGTAAATATTAGTTTTCAGATGTAGTTCTATCACTAGTGTGTGCTTTATAAATACAAAACATTCCAATTTTAAAAGCAAAAACCAAGATTGCTTTTCTTTGATTATCCTGCAAAGGAGTGATTCTATTAATATCACAAATATTATTTTCTAAGATAATTTTTATATCTTGGCAGAAACAATTTTTCTTGGAGATGTAGCCTTTCCTAAAACTACATCTGAAAAGTAGCTAGCGAATTCCTTTCGACTTTGGTAATGATTTAAAATTAGAAAACTGGATCTTCGAGTATATTTATTTTAAGTTTGTATATGAAATGAGCAAAATTGATATTTTTAAATGGATTGATCCACAATGTACATGACATAAATGATACATTTTAATTTAATTTGTATGAAATTCTCTCTATTCAGAGAGCGATTTATTTCCAGGTAGCACCATATTTAAATGAATAACGCTATTTTAAAATGATGTTGAGCTAAATCAGAATTTTTTATAAATATTCTCTCAATGGTGTTCTTTCTCAAAATAAACTTTCTTAAGTTTCACATATTTCTCCCTGCAATGGTAAATATACAATGTGCTTTGAAAGATAATAAAATTTATTTAAATTGACATCATTTAATCTTTTATCAAAGTCCTTTTGGAACAGAAATTTCCTTTTTTGTGAAATTAATTTTAAAGGAATTTTAACTGTAACACGCATTTGCGATTACTAGAGCCACGGTGCTCTATTTGGGAATGACGTTGCTCTCATGACTTTGAGGCGTTTCTCTCATGACCCGTCTTATAGCACAGGTATCGACCCCGTCACCTGATTGTGGTTCAGAATGACAAAGTGAGTGATATTCTGTCTGCAGAGATGAACAGTCGGAAACGTATTGCAGTGTGATGGTCATCTGTTCTCTAAGAGTCTCAACAGCTTCAAGCTGCTTCTCTCAAGACCAGCAAAGCTGCCGAGGGCTGCTATTGGGAGTGTGACCGCATTTCCCTCACTGGGTTGTAGAAACTCCTTTAGTTGGGGACGTGTCCAATTTGATTTGTGACGTTCAAAGTTTCGTAACTGATGGAACCCTTCTTGGGCCTTGCTAGTGTACATGTATACATCCAAAGTTTCTCCTCTGGTGTGGCATGGATGTGGAGAAGACGTTACCAGTTCAGATGGGACCTCGTCACTGACCGTAATTCAAGATTATGAGGCATTCGGTGACAGGAGAATATTCCAAGCCACAGCTCTGTGTATATGTCTGGTTTCTGAAAGTTAGAATTATTTAAAATCTGAACGATAAAACCATGAGATTAAAGGATTTCAAAATCATTTATTTTGCTTCCATAGTTTCATTGATGGCAAAAATTAAGACGGATATGTATTTTCAATGCTGATGTATTCTGCAACTAATTGTCTTATTTAAATTTAGATGACTTATTTAGCTTTAAACCAAATATTTCATGACAGTATAGAAAAAACTTTCATATGAAATTATACAACATTTTTAACAATCCAAATAAAAGCTTAAATTTACTGTATGAATAATTGAATCTATACTTTTAAAAAAGTTTTTTTTTTTAAAGGAAAATAATATTCAGTTAAATAAACGAATTTTATAATATTTTTATTTTATTCATTAACTTTTAATTTAATTTATCTATTTCGTTCATAACATAAGTTGGAGATGTAATACATAACAAATACATAGTAGATTGTAGACAAATACATATTGGATGTAATACATAGTAAATTTAATACATAACAAATTATTTATTTTAACTACATAGTTTATTTAACTATATGATTAACGAAGAAAACGAAATTAATTTTCTAAAAAATTATGTTTTTTTTTTCTTAATATAAAGACGTTTTCGCTTTTTTGTTTCAAAATTCTTAACATGAAACAAGCAACTTTTCTCTTTCCCCCCTCATTTCGAGAATTTGAAAGAATCGGAAATTTTGAAGAAATTTGTGATTCGAGAATCTTAAATGTCATTCGATATTTTCTCTTAATCCATATTCAGAAGTCAATCCCATCGTAGAAATCAAAACAAATTTTTGAGCCATCAAAAATACTGAACAAACGGATTTCCTAATAATTGTTTTTCGCTACTCTATCCGAACGTGGCTGTTTTTTTATTTCCTCGATCTGTCGAAAAGGAGGTAAATATTTTAATGTCGTACAGCTGCATGCTTCTTGGTAGGTGAATGAAGGTTGTTCTTCTGATAAGATTTCCTATTTTCGGTCCACAAATTATCAACTGAATGTGTTATCTCCTTTTCTTTTAATTTTTTTTTTGTTCCTCCGAAGGTTATCAAACAAAAATGAGTTTAAGTTCGCAGTTGGGAAATGTTAAATCATATATTCACCTAGTAAAACACTCGCCCATCTTTTCTAGTGGTCAGAGTGCCTGATTGAGGATAGGGAGGTCCTGGGTTCGAATCCCAGTTCGGGCATGGATTTACTTTCTCTCTCTGGCTATCCTTTGTCCTTTCCTTGCATGAATTGGCTGTGAATTGTTGTCTACACTATAAGCGGGTGACTGTGGTGTGTGTGTATTGAGGAAGTCGAACTCCACACCAAAATATGGTTCAGTTGGAAAAGTGGAGCAGCGCACCTCATGAAACCAGCTTAACTGGCACAAGACAACAACAACCAAGTGCTAGAAAGTTTCAGTGGCATATTTCTTGTTTAAACTTATAATAATTTATACGATCACTGATAAAACTGACCACTGATAATAAATAATAAGATTACTGATAAATACCTAGATCACTGATAAAAAAAATTTTTTATAATATACATATAATCTTTTTTTATACAATTCTAATGTACAGTAGAACCTTATTAATCACAGGATCAATAGGGGATTCAGATTGTCCGAATCAATGAAAGTATGCGGATTAAATAAAATAACCTATAAATTGAGCCAAAAAGGTACATAAACTACAGTACACAGTAAAATTGTATTTTAAATTCGTGAGAAGGATATATAAAACTAGATGATGAATAAGAAAACGTTAAGTATGGGATGTACATATATTATTTTAATTATACAATAAACAGATTAAAATGTACTTTGAGCATGGTGGTCCAGGCTCATGCTTATTAATTGCTCTTCACGCACTCACTGGTTGGGAGAAACTACTGGTCTTTTGCTGTTTTACTTTAGTGGTTATTTATTGAACAATTAACTCTGACGGAGATAACTCAAATGTTCGTAATATCCATATATAATTCCCTTGCTGTTGTCTTCAACGCATTTTATCTCAAAATTTAAGTGGTCTTACTGACTGACTGAGTTTCAACTCCAGTGGCTCGATAGCTTGACGCCGCTTCCCATTAAGATCAGTGAAGTGAAGAATCACTTTCCACGGGCAGTGATTGGGAGGGTGATCACAATACCTCACTCACAGTGTTATTGGAGCTTCGTGGATTGAGGACGTTTCCACGTTAATATGTGAGGTCCAATGTTCTTCCGCTGATGTGGCGTGGATATGGAGAGGAGGATGCCAGCTCAGGTGTGACCTCGTTACCTGACCGTGATTCAAAATAACGAGGCCCTTGATAATGGGCGAATATTTTAATCTCGTTAACATGAAGTTACAATCAGGGTCTTGCCAGCACCGCTTGTATGTATTCAAATCACAAACAAGGAGAAGATCCATCGATAAAGGCAGTTGGAGCTCATTCAATAGGTCATGATTGCAATATCTTCCATGTGAAATGATACCTCTGAGAGTGGCAGATCAAGTATTTGGGGGTCTTCTGTTTGGTGCTTGCTTCTAAACTATGAAGACCGACCTTTCTCACTGGGTTGCTGGAGCTCCATGGATTGGGGACGTATCCACTTTAATATGTGACGTCCAAAGTTCTTCCGCTGTTGTAGCGGGGATACGAGTTGTAATATATTCTTCCGCTGTTGTAGAGAGGAGGCTGCCAGCTCAAGTGTGACCTCGTCACCTGATCGTGGTTCAGAATGACACGGTACCTAATGGTGGGTGAGTATTCCAAACCCGTTTACCTGAAGATACAGCGTTTGGGGTTCGCCTGCACTGTTATTTTGTATTTATCTCACGGAGTTTAGGTTTTGGATTGTCGTCTGTTGATCTTCATTCCTCTTAGAACTAACTGCTGCAGTCACTCTCAATAATCTCTTCCTCTGTTAAATTACGATTCCCTGAATAGTCTTCATTTGCATCTATCCACAGCTGTCTTTCCATCAGTTTTTCTACCTTCATGCAGGTGACGAGAAAATATCTATTATGTACATACACATGTATGCTGGTACATATAAATACTCGTCTGGATTTATGCGAAGTTCAATTTAATGGTTTCCAGATTAATGAGAGTTTACTGTATGAGCACATTACAGTTATTAAAGTTTCCTGTATTTCTATGAAATTATTCCCATATTATTGGTACACATTTAAGAAATCGTTTTCAAAGTGGGCTCGCTGATCTGGCTACAGAAAGTTCCTCGGCTCATCTATGTAACCCTAGCGGAAAGGTGTTAGCCTGAAAATTGTGTATAGTGTAAAAAAAAAAAAAATAAATAAAAAAAAAGAAAGAAAGAAAAGAAAAATTTTTTTTTAAAGTGTAGTGTCTCAAAATATCAAATATAAATCTATCTTTCTGTTGCAAAAGCAAAAATTTCATCGGTCAGTTAACAGCTATTGGATTAAGCGTTTTCCTAAATGTAAAATTTTATGATTGACTATTGTCTTTAAGCTGTTGTTTTTAAGTTGTTTAATCTTAAGTATATGGGGACTTACTATGACATATTACAAAGATTTCTTTGATATTAAGGACTCAGGATTTGATTACGGTTAAAGCTTAATAAGAGGAGATTTTACTTGTCTGGCGATCTGCATGCATGTCTGCCAAAATAGATCGTCAGATTTTTCCGAGTTTTCCTTTTAGTGATGTGTGAATAGGGGAGGCCAGTGGTAACCTAGATGTTAGAAGATCGGACTTTCTTCCGGAAGTGCTGGGTTCGATTCTCAATGCCTTTAAAAACCCACCGAATACATGCGATATACGTACTTATTAAATCTGTGGAATCGAAAGTCTTGTGGTCGGTCGTTGAGCAGTTACCATGGGTGTAATGGTCTGGAGCAAATTTCCTCCCACTCCAGAATTTAGGGAGTGGTTCCCCTAGTAGTGCCATCTATAGGAGCAGTCTTAGAGAAAAGACATTCTTTCACCTTCATGTGCTCTGATTAAAAGAAAGACGCACCCTTCTGATTTAATTTCTTATAGCCATCGACTAACGAACTTGGATTGTCCAAGTGTCATAAGTAACAACTACAACAGCATACCTACCTAGCGGTGCAGAAGCCCGCTATGCATGTATGTTGTTCTAAAATTCTAGAGTTTAGAATTAATTTTGGAATTCCTTGTGTTCGAATAGAAGGATAAGCATTGATTCCACGAGGATTCCAGGTACGAATTTAGGCGCTGTAGAACGACTACATATAGCTATTTCGCCGTTGCTTTTTACGTGCTCGCATGACATGGTGGGTGCTTGGGAATTTTACGAGTTTTATCTCTAGCAACATGCAAATACAGCTCATTACCAATGAAAAAAAAATTTGGAAGGCCAAGATGGAAGGAATATTGAATTCCCTTCCTAGAGATTTTACCTTTTTTTGCAGCAAGGTGATAAATGCTCATCTGTCAGATGGATGTGTGAGAGTTTTAATGGTTTTCTCCCTTTTAACACTTCGGAATTGATTATTATCTATGAAGATCAGTCCTGGAAGATAATAATATGAAAGGAATGTTAAAAAAATTTTATTGCTTTTCACTGTATGCATCCAAATTCTAAACAGGAATTTCGGAATAATTAAAAGTTTACAGTTATAAATCGTTTTAGAAATTCAATAGTTTAGATATAGATAAAAAAATGAGTCAGTTTAAATTGATACACAAAATTAAAAAAAAAATAATAATAAAAGCTAAAGTAATTCAATAGCATTTCCTGCAACTCGTGCAAGTAAACTTGCAGGAGGTATTGCAAACTTCTGCTGCGCGCCTGATACTAAGAGAACAAATAAAATGCATCTTATCTAATCTAAACTTATCAGCACCTTATCAAGTTTCCATTGATAAAGAAATCGAGGTGTCTGCCTGTATACCAACATTTTCTCACGTTTCCCAGTTATTGGCACATTTATTTTTAAACTACGATCAGTAGTTATAAAAATTATCAGTTGTTTGTTGATGCCTCAGAAATTCAAACGGTTTTAGATAAGTGCTGAGGATTATCTTATGGATGTGGCTTTTAATCATCATTTAGTACTGCGTGAAGAATTATATCACGAATAAAATATGTTTTAGTCGGCTGTATTCACTATGAAAAATATCGATTAAATCGATAGATCGATTGATATTTCGAAATTCCTCTGTTCGTAAATGAGGACCTAAAATAGTGCTATTATAAGAGGCTCTTTACCACCTACCCACCATGTCTAGTGGTCAGCATGCCTGACTGCGGATAGGGAGGTCATAGGTTCCAATCTCGGTTCGGGCATGGATGTATTTTCTCTTTCTGTTTATCCTGTCTTTGTCCTTTCCTTGTGTGCGAATGAGGTGTGAATGGTTGCCTACCCTATAAACGGGTTCCTATGGCATGTGTGTGTACTGAAGATGTCAGACTCCACACCTAAATATATGGTTCAATTGGAAAAGTGGAGCAGCGCACTTCATAATGCCAGCCTAACTGGCACAAGACATCAACATAAGAGGCTATTTTAAGGACCAACAACAGACTTGTAAGCAAAGTAAGTGCGTGAGATATAATTACTGGAAATTGATTAACATATATAAAAACCAGGATGAGATATAAAACAAAATTAATTAAGAAAGAAAATTACTCGCTCAGGACGCGTCAAGGGAAATTCGTTTAAATCTTTCCGTATATCTCGTAAAGAAATTTAATCACAAAAAAGTTTCAAAAGTATTCGAAATTTCTACGTGATGGCTTAAACTCTAAAGTTGTCGAAATAAAAGATTCATATAAACACTTCCCACCTATTATTTTATAGCGATCAGAACAGATTGTCTAATGAAGGAAAAAAATCGCCGAATAATCCATCAAAAACAATATCAAGTCGAAGTGTTAAATAATAGTATATATAATTTTTATATTAAATTATGATATTATAATTTTCCATTATTGATTTTATGAATCGCTTAAATTTTTTAATTAATTTTTTATAAATTCTAATTAATTTTTTTATAAATTCTTATAAAAATAGGAAACTTTCATTAAGCACAATCTGACACATAGAAAAGTTAATTCGTTGGATGATGATGTAACATTTTTTATTTAAACATGGTTTTAATTGATGTAGTAATAACACATACTTTCAGATGGAGTTGTACTCTCAATTATCTCTAAACTCTAACTGCTTATTGCATGAGATAAGCATGATATTGCATGGCAGTTATCTTATGATAATTACAGGTTATGAGAGATTGCACTAAAAGACAAGCCTTTATATCCGATTATTTCTCTCTCGTGGAGAGGGATAGTTGGATGTACAATCTGCATGTGTATTATAAGTACTTTTGCTAATGTAGAAAATTTTTTTGCATCAAAATCAACATCTAGATTTTTATACTTCATTTAAATTTTAAATATTAATTTGGCCTTATAAGAAATAAATTTTTCAATAAGAAAAGCATTATCGAAAACCTTTATAGATCATGTAATAAAGTAAAATTTCCAGTCACTTTTTTATATTTTTATTTGATTTTATGGTTTGTAATTGTAATAATATTGGTTTGTAATTGTAATAATTGTTTGTAATGGTTTGTAATTCATTGTAATTGAATTTTAAAAAGATATCTATGAATCTCGGGGAAAAAAATAAAGATATCTCGGAAAGATATTTGATCTCTCCCACATGTATTTGCCTTGATATTTGTAACATCCAAAATCGGAAGGTGCATTTCCGTCCTTACTTTAGTAAAACCTCGAAAAGAGGGTGAATATATCACTGCAAACAAACTTGGTCCATATAACTCACTAATGGGCAATTTGAACTTGAAATCTGGAAAAAAAATATTTTGCCTCCTGATAAAATCTATTGATAAGATTTTAAAAAGTAATGATACTTATTTTACACCCAAAAAATCCATTGACGAACACATGTTTGAAGTAAAATAACAATTTAGTACTTAAAATACAACAGAGCTATGCTAAATTAAATAAGGAAAAAGATAGACTTCTAGGTTCAGATTTAGTCTTACTGTTGTATAACAGAAGACGAATGTTTAATTTCTGCTTTTTAAATGTTGTCTTTGAATCAACAGTTCAAATCCCACCACGGGCTTGTATGTTTGGGAGGTTCAGAATCCACTTAAAGCTGTAGGTCCCGGTATAATGAGCTCTCGTGTACAAAATATGAGTTTTGAGCGACAAACAACCCTCAAACACGTTTCCTGCATGCACACCCATCTTATCAAAGCTGCTTGGAGGGGTGGGCTTGTTTCCAATCGCTCTTTAAAACCGAAAGCTCATTCGAAAGCACCTCAAATTTAAAATGAATTTCACATATTTAATTTAGTTTATTTTAAAGTATGTGCAGTGCCAGGAGCAAAAACTGCTTTTGGTGTCCCCTCGGATTCACAACAACAAACTTTCAATTCGATTCGGCAAACGATTCTATTTGATTGAAACGTAAACTTTTCATTCGATTTGGAGGCCCCTCTGATGTGAGGGCTGGGCAACTGCTCTGTAAGTCCCTTCCTCAGTCAGGCATTAAGTACGCGAATTCCAAATTGATTCACTGAATTTACTTTAATTGCATTCATAATTTGAAAAGGATTCTGACCCACAAATTACTAAACAGAAGCCTAAACCTCCAGACAATTCAGTTGCCTGTTCTACATTCATTTTCCTCACTTACGGCATACTAATACTTCTATTTTAAAGAGACCTCCCCGAAGTGAATATACATACATAGATGGCGGTACAGGCGACCCCTCGGAATGTACTTTTAAATGAACGAGTTTGGAATACTCACCCATCACTCGTCAGGTAAAGAAGTCACACTTCAGCTGGCACCCTCAATGCCACATCCATGCCACACTAGTAGAAGGACTACGGATTTCACAGATTAATGTGAACACGTCTCCAAGCCACGGAGCTCCAGCAACCCAGTGAGGGCGAATGTGATCACCCTCCCAACCAAGGGCCCACGGGCAAATGATGCTTCACTTTGTTGATATTAACGGGAAGGGGCGTCAAGCTTAGAGCCACTGGATCTTGAAGGGAACATACAACAGGTGCTGATATTTTTCACAACGGAATTTAGCTGTGAGATTATACGTTATAGAGAGAACAAAATCGGTGACATTATGGAGATCACCATGGTCCAGTAGCAGACTGTCGTTTTTTTGGGAGGATTTTCCAAAATTCGATCTCAGTGAACGATGCGTAACGACTGACTAATATTCAAGAAATAGACGTCGTATTTTTCTTTCTTGCCCACGCATCTATTCAGGAGGGTGCTTGGAAATCTCCTGGATTCTCACCCTGGAGTCACTTTAATATCGCCCATCCTTCACCTACATTCCAATACTTAAAAAATAGTTTCAGCTGTGCAAACTTTTCTCACCGATTTTGTTTCATGCTATCATAATATGGATAAAAGAATAACTTAAAGAAAAGAAAAATCTAATAAGAAAATGAAAAAAAAAAAAAAAAAAAGGGTTAGGTATAAGACAGTTTTTGAAACTTTGGTAAGGAATGATGTCATATAAAATAAGAATCAAAAATACGGATTCTATTATTGGTGCATAATTCGAACCTCTAATCAAGAACAAATATAGAAAACTTCATATACTTTGTAAATTATCTTTTTTATAAGTATTCTATACTCTTTCTCATTCCATGAAAAAAACATTATATATATATATATGAAGGTCACTCTGAAATTTTTGAGATACAACTAGATTTTTAAAGTTATACTTATAAAATTTTAGGTGTGTTCAAAGTAGTCTCCTCCAGCATCAATGCAATTTTGTAGATGAATTTTCCACAGATTAAACGCCTCAAGACATTCATTTCTTGGAATAGATGAAAAAATGCATTTATAGCCACATCAATCTCTTCTTCTGAATGAAAACAATGTCCACGTAAGTTCATTTTTAGATTAAAAAATAACCTAAAGTCGCACATAGCTAAATCATGTAAATACGGCGGATGTTCGATCACTTTAATTTGTTTTTGTTTAAGAAACTCAACTGTTAATCCGGCTGTATGTGAAGATGCATTGTCATTGTGAAGCATTAGTCGCCTAACATTCAGTTCTTATATAATTTCTGGGAGACATTTAGTGGTATACCAGTTTGCTGTTACTGTCTTCTGTCCTTCCAGCTTGATGACTTTGACCAATCCCGTACTTCTGAAGAAATCGGCATACATCGCTTTTTTCAGTGCGCATTGCTTTTCACCATGATCAACGTGAGATCATCTTCAAAGACACATACTTTGCTTTCTTAACGTGTTGGAACGTCGAAAATCGGTATGTACGTTTCAGCACCTGTTACAATTTTAGAAATGATGCAGTGGCCACCATCATTTAGCAATTTAAGAGTTTCTTAACTGATTCTGACACGCCCCTCTTTTTGGTGCTCAGTTAGATTATGGGGAACCCAACGACTAACTACTTTTTTCATATGTGATTCTTTATGAATGATTTTGTGTATGGCTGCGGATCTAATGTTAAGTTCCTTCTGTATCATTTGATAGGTACAGCGATTATCATCCATAAACATTTTTCGTATAACAGACACATTATCCGGGATTACTGCCGACTACGGCCTTTCTGTGTGTTCTGCAACCTGAAGAAAATTGCGACCTCTTCTAAATTCTCTAAGCCATCTGAATACAGTAGCACGAGCTGGAGATTCATCACCAAATGCTAATTGCAACCAGTGAATGCATTCTTCTTCATATAATCCTGCTTTAAAATCGTAGAAAATCATAGCACGAAAATGTACTCGTGTCAAGTCCATTTTCTCTTCTGTTTAAAATTTATTCTACGCTAAACAAGTTGAAGATAGTCAGCAAAAAATCGTCTTCTGTGTTAAAATACTTTGTATTTTAAAGTTAAACCGTTTTATTTTGTAAATTCTCCTCTGCGCGTATCTCAAAACTTTCAGAGTAACCCTCGTATATATATATATATATATATACATATATATATATATATATATATATATATATATATATATATATATATATATATATATATATACATATATATATGGGGGGATAGAGTAACGCGTATTTTTAATTATAATTGTGAGAAAAATTAATTTATTAATTTCAATAAATAAATGTTCAAATATTTACTCAATTCTTAAAATTTGAAAAATTAGCAAATTAAATCAGAATTAAAAATTGAAATTAATTATTCAGACAACTTGAATTATAATTCTATAATGAAAATTTTGGCTTAGTTATTTAAATTAAATTAATGAAAATTTATCATCAGGTAATATATACATATGTTAACAATTTAAGATTTATTTTTTAATTCACCACAATAAACAAAAAATTTCACATAATGTAAAAAATTATTAGGATTCAAAAAGAAAATTATTTTTTCCCTAAATAAATTTAAACTTAATATTAAAATATATAAATCCAACAAACCCGTGTTAGATAATTTTAACACATAAATCTAAATAATAAAACTGATTTAGAAGAAATTACTCTTTAATATATTACCATTCATTAAATAATAAAAATTTAAATAGTCTTTTATTAAATTAATCTAAATCTCATTGCTCCAAATCGCTTTATGATTTAAGAGTCTCTATCAAAGTTGCTCTCATAAATAAAAAAAAAGTTCTTTCTTTAATGGTACGATTGAACATCTGATTCCAGCAAAAATTTGATATCTAAATCATACATAAAAAAGAGCGTTTTTATTTTGGCTTGAGACAGGAGCACCTGCCCCAACATCTGTCTGACTATAAACGTGGTTTCTCATCACGATTCTGTCTCTAATAGAAAATAAATAATAATAAAAATTACTCATAAACAGGAGCCGGTGGAAACAATAAGAGAACTCACTCATCAAAAATATGTATTTAATAATAATGAGTTACAAATTCAACGTGTTTGAGTATATATAAAAATTTAAGAGTAGTTTTTATACTACACTCTGTGCATTTGCGCCAGCGGAAATCGCCAAGACAAAAATATCCGCCAGACTACTTCATAGAACTGTTGTCTCTTTTTTGAAGAGACAGTCATAATTTTCTAGTATTTTTAGCATGAATGTTTTTTTCTCTTTAACTATTTTTTAAATCATCTATTATTTAAAAATATAACAATGAAAAATTTAAATTTATTTCCATTTTAACTGTGATAAGGGGTCTGTTGGGCAAGAAAATGAAATATGTTTACGTTTTATTAAACTAGGCTTACATAAATAAAAACAAGTTTTTCTGTGTTTACGCAATTGAATTATGTGACATAATAAATATATTAAATATTTTTGTTTGTTTCATTATTGCATTGAAAAGTAATGTCTTTTTTATATGCGTTTGTTTACTATTTTGTTTTTTTTTTTAATGACTTTTAACTATACCAAGAAATTTAATAAATATTTAGCTATAAAATATAATTACTGCGTTTTTACAGCTTTGAAAATATAAAATAACAAGCATTTTATAGTTCTAAATTTTGTTTTAAGTCATATATTTAGTCCTTGATGTACAAGTTCGTCTCAATAAAATACACTTACTATTAATCTTTTAATCTCTGGAAAAATTCCGTCAAAACCATAAATACTTTTTTCTATATAATCAGATAAATCATCCATTTCCAATATCCAAGCAGACACAAAATTATCAAATTTTGTGATTAATGCATTATAAATTGTAATAAATAATAATGGAATTATAAAGATATGAATTTTACACCCTATTATGGTTTAAAATATTGTGACATTTTAAAAATAAGATGATTAAATTCTCAATAACACTAAATGTTATTTATTAATTATATTATTATTTATTGATGTTATTTGTTTCTATTAAAATTATATTTTTAATGTGGAAATTTTTCTATCTTTTCATTTTTGCTTATTAAAAACGAAGATGTATATATGTCAAAGGAGTTTACCAATACTTTATTTGAGATAGTATGAATATTGTATGCATTCACTTTATCGTATAATAACATTTTTAATATTTTTTGAGTATTTTTATTTCATAAACCATGTTTCAAAATCGAACTGGCCACCATCTTATTTTTGATTCAACAATTCATGTGTTCGATTCTCACCTCGAGTTGGAACGTTTGTAATAGTTTGGAATCCTTTTAAAATTAATTAGTCCCGTGCGCTAAAATAATGATAAAAATCAGCAATCAAATTAAGTGATAAGCACTCAAATGGCTGTCTTGATTTCAAACTATCACGCCATATCATCGGAAAATCATGCTGAGATATTCAAAGATAATTTGTCATCATGATTGTTTACATTACTTCGTTTTGCTGCTATTTTTCCTTTTGTATAAATTGCTAACTCGACTTAGACTACAGTTTAAAATGGATTTTGAATCACAACAAGCTAACCTTCCAGGGAGAGAGCCTGGCTTATAAACAGTTGTTGAACAGAAAGAAAAAGAGCTAATTATTTAACTGTTTTCTCGAATTAGGTTGCAAAAAACACTTAAAGAGAAAATTTAAGTGTTTTTTTTTGCAACCTAATTCGAGCATTAGATTTAGAAAAAATTCACAAACATCCCCATCCAAGAAGAGAGTCTAACTCAAAAAATATCGAACTGAAAAATAAATTCTTCAGCTGATTGCTCGAATTAGGCTACAAGACATTTAAACACATCAGTTCAAAACATGATCACAAATAAAAATTTCCTAAAAAAAAAAAAAAAAAAAAAAAACTTAATTTAAATTTTGGCTTGGGTTTAAATTTATTATAAATGATAGAACGCATATATTTTTTTAAAACCCTAATACTGAGATGAATTTCATGGGTTGAGTTGCAGAAGAGCATTCAGTAAATCGAAATATGGAATCGGTATGATCTAGACGCACGTGCTTCTATTTCAGCCACGTGCAAACGATTTTCCAAGCCTTCTTGCATGTATAATCGTTTTTGTGAAATGCCTCAAATCTATTTTAAATGAAAGCAAGCTCGAGTGTCTGCTTATCACTTTCTAAAGTACCACTTTTGAATCTTTGACGTCAACCAAACAATAATAAAGTGTTGGGGAAAAAAAAGGAAAGATTATTGCACAAGAAAAATGAAGATAATTTTAGTAATATATGAATGAAATATCAAAAGCACATTTGTTTGAAATTAAAATTCGTATTTTTACTCCGTTTACCTACTTTTTGTGTTTATCTTTTGTTTTTTTTTCACTATAGCTGCTTACCATGCTTTACTAAAACTGCATTTTAAATAAATGAATTTCCGTGTTGCAGTGACTTGTTAATAAGAAAAGGTGTCGTTTTTTTATTTATTTTTTTTTTTTAAAACAAGAATAAGTTAGTTCTATACCTGGTGTATTTAAAACCATCTGCTCAGAATACATATTCACGGTAAAAGTTCTACACTTGATCTAATGTTCATTTATTGGTTGGATGCAATTGGTGGGGTTTGCTGATGAAAGTGCTAGTTCAGGGATCGACCTCGTCACCCGATCGTGTTTAAAAATTATGAAGAAATTAGCCTTTGGAAGGCAGAAATAGGCAGTATAAAATTTTTTTCAATAATCAATTCTAACTTAAACTCTTAATACCGTATTCCAAATATTTTATTAATTAAAAATATATGTTTCTGAATATTTCATGTATTTAAAGAAATAGTTTAAAACTCTTAACATTTTATAATTTCATTAACCACAATTTTAAAATAATTAATGGTGGTTAATTGATACACATATTTTAAGAAATTCTGCTCACTTAGTTTTCCTAAGTTTGAGTTATTTTGATCTATTTGTAAGAAAGAGAGAGAATAAAAAATAATAATATATAGTTCATGTGTCCTTATCTTATAAATCTAGGGATATATACTTTACACCTTATTAAAAAATTAATTTTCAAAGAATTAAAAAAAAAAAGTTGCAAATATTTTTTTTTAAAAAAAATGGAATTAATAGAATTTCTTAATTCTCTTAGATTCTTCCAAAAATTAATTGAGCATTTTTCATGTGGTAAAAAGCGTAACTGTACAAGAAGAAAATACTCCTGCTATTTTAATATACCTTCGTCTAAAACTAATTATAAGCTCGAAGGGGAAAAAAATCCCTTTTTATTTATTTTTTTCAATCTAATTTTCAAACCGTGTAATACGCCATTGCTGTCACCAGCGTTAATGAAGTTTAGGAACGCAAGTTTAGGGCTATAATAAAATGAATGCTAGAAAAAAATCAATTAATAGATTAAACACTCATCTTATGGAATTCTAACACTTTGTTAGTGTGTTTTTTTTACTTTTTAATATTCTTTTACATTTTTTTTCCTTATTTTTACATTTTTTTTTCATTCTGCTGTAGTTTTTATTTTTATGAAATGTATATCCTTGTATTCGAGTACATTATAATCTATAATATAAAAGCAAAAAAAAAAGTCCATAAAGTAATAAATATATTAAATAAATTATTAGCTGTAATAATAAATATATAAAATAATAATAATAACCATTAAATAAAATCTTAAGTCAATATATAATGATCATTTTATATCGAAAAGGGTGTATGGAAATGGTTTGATGATTTTGCATTGAAAAAAATCTGATTTATACAATATATTCAATTATCTGCTATAAGGATTTTCTTCGCTATAAGGAAAATAATAATTTCATATGTGTTACGACACAATTACTGAAATGTATATATGTGCATGTTTGTTAAATATGCAGTATGTATTAGATATTTTCATGTAGAAAACTCATATTTTGCCGCTTTGTTTTGGGCAGGCTAACTGCTTAAGACTCCTGCATAACTTGATTGCTTAAGGCATTTTAATATCCACTTCATAAATTGCTTCTTGTGAAATCTTCTCATCTATAATTGGTTGCATTCGAACGTCGTGAGGGTGAAAACTCGGAAAATTTCCAGGCGTTCACCCCGATTGGTGTGCATGCAGAAGGAAAAAGTGCATGCAGCATCCATCTCTCGTAGTTCAACATCAGCTAGGATCGAACCTGGGACTTTTCGCCTGCCCTACCACTAGATTAAATGTATGAGCCCAGACTAATACATTGACAATTTGAATATAATTATAAAAGTTAAATTATAAGTCTCACCTTACATATATTACATTAACGTTCAACACACACGGATTTCTGTAATTTTATATTACCCTTAACGGGTCGAATGGTAAACTATATCAACTTTCCATAAAACAGGGGCTTCGTTCTGAATATCAGCAGGTATTGAGTTCGAATCTTGACCGGAGATCCATCTAAAAGCGACTAGGGCATGTTAAATTGGTCTTAAGTTTTGATGATTCGTTTGGGGGTAGCAGGTCCTGTATTGGTAGCCCTCCGTCTGGTTCCCTGTTTTTACATGCCTAAGACTCCCATCCAATAATTTCCACCAACTGATTGAGCCCAACTGTGGTTTAAGGTGCACGAAAGTACGTCTGTACGCGTGCACACCTGTTTCCTCTATATAAAGCAATATATACGAGTATTCTGATTATTTTGCGTTTATTACAACATGATGCAGCTCAATAAAAAATACAGAATTTATTTTATGGGTTGAGATAATTGAAACAAAACTGAATTATGTTTTTTTTTAAGTTTAGATAACAATTTTTAATAATATACTTAGAATACTGACATTCTAGAATTATTTTCCCTTGAGAATGAAGTACAGCATCGTCGCTTCAAAATTCCCAATCTTAAAGATTTCTATCTGTTTCAGTCACACACAAAAAATCTTATAACTAAACAAACAATAAGAGCATGAAGTTTAAATATTCTTTTGGCTCAGAAAAAAAAATCTTCCAAAACGTGATAAACTTTGTTATATTACAAGTTTATGTGGGCATAAAATTATTTCCCTTCCAAATAATTTCCATGGAAGGTATTAGCATATGAGACGGACGAGACTCTGCGAAATCAGCAGGAGCATGATATTATTTTATATAAATTTACCACCACTCGAATGGCAACAGCGGAACTCACAGAACGAAAAACCAGACTAAATCTCATTAACTTTGTAGACGTCTGGACATCACAATCAAATTCAAGATGGGAATGTTAATATAACACTGCGTCTTGATGATTGGAAAGTGTCTACTAAGCACCCCCTTTCTCGGGGGGGGGGGCTAAAAATGAGACAGGGATGGTGAAGATCCAACAAAAATTCGACGTCCCTTTTTGCACACAGATTCATAATTCATCGCAGATTTGTTGTCTGCAAATCAGCTTGAGGAATCTAAACAATGTTCTGTTGGCTGGAAAATATGGAGATTTGTCGCAGGTTCGGAATTATGAATTTTAATGAAAGCATAATCTGACTATTTAAGCGCAACATGAAATTATTCCAACTCACCAGAAGTAGTGAAAATGAATGAGATTTTCGAAAGCTAAATTTGCTTGTAGGATTTTCTAGGAATTACCAACACATAATTTTCTCAACAGTCCAAAGGAAAGCGTATGTTTCTCAAACAAAACACTTAAATATGTATTCATTCAATTTTTTCAAAAATTCTAATTATTTTTAGACACCCACACATATATAAATATTTCATTTTATTACATGTGATCGTAGATATTATTTTTAGGTAAAAATATTGTAGTAAAATTAGGTAATTAATTCATTCATATTAAGTAAATAAATACCCGGAAAAATTATCAAATTAAATGTGGTGTCATTCTTAAGATATTGACGACAGTTTTTCGAAATATGCACGAAAAAGTTCAATTTCTGCTTCTGAATTTTGGCTCCATCATTCAATAAATGAAATTTGATAGTATTTGATACTTTTTTTTAACCACGAAAAGAAATGTTTTACCTGAAATTTAAATAGTAACCTCTGCACAAATACCTCTATGTAAAAGTTTTCTCACAGATAATTTCAGTACTAAAATTTTTATTGAAAAAAAAATCCATTTACTATTTAAATGAATAAAATTTCATATCAACCATCAAAAAAATTAGATAAAAATTCCACTGAAAGAAGTGTGAGAATTTAGGAAAATTTAATAACTAAAGTAAGGAATATAAATTTTTGAGAATAGAAATTTTTTTTAAGAAACTGAGAGATGCATCAATGAATGTTAACTAGCCTTTTACTTGAAAGCTAAGAAATAAAAATTATAAATTATTGGGTTACATGCTAGGAGTTTCGCGTTAGGCTGACCAACTACCGGGTTATATGCTTCGCATAGCTTTTGAAGCCCTTATTCAAAAAAAAAAAAAAAAAAAAAAATAGATATGGGAACTGTTATGCTATAGGTTTAGTTTAATTTTCATGAGAAGTTTTTATTCTAAGCGTAACGAAATCTTCATTGCGTGGCTTTTTCTAAAATCACTCCTCGTTTAAAGAATAATTTAAATCCTCTCCCTTCGAAAAACTTTAAAAAGTAAATGCAGAGATATGCACTAAAAAGACTAACTAGGTAAAGAGAAGAATCTTATAGTCCCACCTCGCGTTTTGAGATGTGCAGTAGTTTGGAATCCTTTTTAAAATATAAGTTCCAATTCAACTAATTATCGTTTGCAAAATGTGACAGTAGATCGATAAACAAACCAGCCTCTCTCCCCTCCCCTCCCCTCCCACACAAAATAATTACAATAATAGTAAACGACAAGTTTTAAATATGTTTTTGCTCTATTTTCATGTTTCTCCGTCTTTGTGCAACTTTTTACTATTTTAAACTTAATAAAAAAAACAATTTTTTATAATTTCGTATTTTATGGTTCTATATTGTCACACAAGATTTCAATCAAAATATTTAAGAATAAAGCTTTCCATTTTATAAAAATTAATATATTTCTTGTTATAATTCTTCAAATTATACACACATCCAATCACCCAAACACCCACACATACATATATATATGCATATATGTATTCTTTATTTTACCAAGTGCACTTCGAAGAACTGGAAGAACTGCTTAAATATTTTTAGTCTTGGTCTCAGTGTAGATAAAGCTGACACATGTGTACGTGAGTGAATCGATAATCCTTTTGTGAAATTCCCAGAATGCAATAGTGCAGCCCATTTGGAAGATGCACTTTTTTCTGTAGGAAAATAAAATAAAAACCAATACTAAATATGACCCTTTCCAGGGGAAGACACCGAGCAATAAAGCAAGACAATACAAATCGGATTCGAAGTAGAAAGGAATAAAGCAATAAATCTTTTCCAAGTAACGCTTTGGGAAGGGGAGGCGCAGGAGTGTCGGATGCGAAGTTTACCTTTTTTTTATGTTTTTATGATCAGAAAGAGAAAGGAATCAAGACTGAGTAGGTGCAAACACGAATGGAATACTAACCTATAATAAATATGTTGTTGTAAGGGTGCATCGATCATATAGAAGGAGAAAACAAACAGCTTTTCTGAGCTCTCTGTTGCATTTTCGGCGTGTACGCCACTCCATTCGCGATGGAATAAATCACTTACGAACAAAAATATACGAGTTAAAATTCTGAAACACATGTGTATATTTTTCAAATTCAAAATTCTCTGCTTTTATAATTTTATTTCTTAATTTTTTATGCTCACTATTACAGTACTGGGATTTCGTGAGTGAAATCCTAGATATCCCCAATTCTTCGTGTCAATCAGAAGTACCAGGGTCAAGTGACGAGGTCGATACCTGAGTTGGCACCCTCTTCTCTGGGCCATACCAATGAAAGTACATTCGCCCAAAATTTATTTTATGTATCTCCAATCATCATGAGTGAACACGATGGACATTTGATTGAGTCAGGGATAGAACCCAACACTTCTCGGTCACGAGAACCTCAATCCAGCCATAACACCTCTAGGGGATGCCACTTTATATATTCAGTTATTGTGATGCATTTCTGGTTGCTGATTTCTGCTGACGCAGAACGGCTAGCATAAATCACACGTTACTGCCGACGATCTCATCATTTAGAGTCGTGGTCTAAGGACTGTCTGTTCTGTTGGTGTGGTGTAAAGTCATGATAATTCCCACATCGTTACGTAAATAGATGTTATCGCCTTTCAACATAATCTTGAGAATTTGTTGCATGCTTGTTGCAACAATGCTACAGTTAAGTGATGTTTTCTTAAGTGATTGCAATTATTATTACGCAATACTACTGAATAAAAAAATATTTAAATACAAAAAATATCTTTTTATTTTGTTACAATATCTAAATTAGTTATTTTTTGTAAAAATATCTATATATCTATTTATTTTTTGGAAAAATACCTAAATATCTAGTTATTTTTTGAAAAAGTACTAAAATATCTAGTTATTTTTTGTAAGAGTTTCTAATATATATTTACTTTTTGTATAACAATTAAATACTTAACGACATCTCTCATACCTCGTCCACATGCGCATTTTTTAAATCAATTTAAAGCTAAATATAATTTAACGAAAACACCACGATGAAAATCGTGTTCGCATTGCTTTACAATTGAAACTCACTTAAGAAATACAGGTTCTTAATCGAAATCTTAGTGTTTCCCGATATTATAAATTATTGTATTACAGTTTCGAGAGAAAAAATTTTCATAGTTGAGCAAATTTTACAAACATTTGCAGGCTAAAATGATATTAATTAAGATTATAATATTTCAAATAAAGAACTCGAAACCGAAAAATATCGTAGATAAATCAATATCTTAACACACATAAATTTTTTATGCTTAGTTAATTTTATGGTTTTCTCTGAAAGCAATTTTTTTTTTATTGTTTGATGTACTGTTCATTACGAGCATTCATTTTTTAAGTACTAAATATCTTGCGTATACCTAGCGGACTGCGGTTTCCAGCGGAAAAGCGTGCACCTTGTTACCTTGTAAAAAAAAGTGTGATTTGGCATTTATTATTGACTAAAAATTGTTCAAAACACTTTTAAACGCCATGAAAGAGATCTCAATTACAGATCAGCAAAGAACTAATGAAATGAGGACTGGTAGGTTTGAAAATTCCCTTTTAGTTACAAAGTTCATAAATACTGGATCTAAACATTTTCTATTTGCATTCCAATCCATTTCTGAATAGTGGCGTACTGGAAAAAGCGCAAACACATTCGCTGCAGTTGGCACTTTTCTTAAAATCGAAAAAAATTCGATTAATATCTTTATTTAAAAAGAAATGTGGGAACATACAAAGAAGGAAAAAGCGCATATTTTTTCACTACTGTCAATAGTTAAGCATAGAGGACATTTTTAAAACAATCGAAAGAATCGCGTACCTTCGTTTTTGAAGCAAATTAAGTTCCCAAACTGTTTTAAATTGTTAAATGAATCACTCCACAAGATAAGTAATTTTGCAGAGAGTTCACATCATTGCTCATTACTACTGAAATGAACGTCTAGCATCAACATTTTAAAATACATCATAACATTAAGTTATCCAGGACAAACATCTTCTAATGTAAGCTTCTTTTTACTCAATGCAGCTATTTTCCATTTAAACCCGGATAAAATCCAACGTATTCGCAGAGTGAAATTTTATTTATGTTGATTTATAATATGAATGCATAAATTAACATTTTGCTCAGTTTTTCCGAGCATAATTTTGTAAAAAATTCAGTTTCCTATACAAGGTAATGTCGACCTTTTATTTTTCTATCATCTCTTTTAAATAATAAATATCTTACGCCTTTTGCTATTAAGTCATCGAAGATGTAAAAAATTTAATTCCTTAATATCATGCTAATATTTTTCTTAAATGTAAAAATGCATGTATTAATGAATAAACTCGATAAAGGGGAAAATTCTAGTCCACCCACACAAACAACCTTCACTATTCTATTCGAGCTCCCCCAGATGTAACCTCTCTTCTGACAAGAAACCACATTAATTACGCGGTTTCCTCTTCCTTTCTCAGCCACGGCCAAGCGCACAAGGAACTTCACTTGTTGAATCGAGACTGGATCGATAGGTAGACGGTGTGAGGCTGGGAATTGCAACAGGTGCCTGTTGCTGCTCTTCCACTGAAGCAGATTCGCTGTGGTCTTCCATTCTCGGAGACAAAGCAGCTCTTCCTTATTGATTCTGTGGTCAAGGAAATCTTCACATATTGCGGTTTGTAACACGAGTGCAATAGGTGGTTGCAATCTTATGATTGCAGTGTTATTCAGAAGTTTCTTGACCTTGGAATATGTAAATACTTGTGTGTGTGTGTGTGTATATATATATATATATATATAAACAAACAATATATATATATATATATATATATATATATATATATATATATATATATATATATATATATATATATATATATATATATATATATATATATATATATATAATTTATCGCGGTTCAGTTTCAGTTCTGACTATTATTCACATATTCCTTAAATGATCTCACTAGATGGAGTTAGTCTCGTTTGGACCAGTAGAGATACTCTGATGATAGAGAAATCCCTTTGCATATAATCCCAAGTCACACGATGGGTATGTCGGTGAGGACAATGATAAGCAGCCTGATGTACAGAAGTGGCATAATGAGATGTACATAAGAGATTTACAGAAATGAATGACTAAATCACTCTTGATGTAAAAAATAAAATCGGAATTAAAAGGAAGGGGTATAAGATTTGAAAGATTAAAAGTATATATAAGTATCTTCTACTTGTAGATACCTTGAATGGTAATCGACATTGTAGGAATAATGGAGGCGTGTTTTTTCATTAGTGTAGTAGGATAATACGCGTTCTTTTCTAATTCCGTATAATGAACTCCCTGGCAGTTAGAAAATGTTGCAAAGTTTCGGCATCCGATTGGGATTTTCCTTTATATAGGGCATTTTAGAGAAAAGTTTTATGAATTCACATATCCGCAGAAATAAAAACCGAAAAATTCCCATGCAGGAGCAGATTAGCCATCGCCCATTGTTCAATAGTGGCTGGAATCAAGCTAAGACTCTCTTGGAACACAATATAAAACCTTTGTTGATGCACCACTATACTTTCCTGTATACAGTCCTGAGTTGGGCTGTACTAGTTAGAGAGAAGCAGCCGGGTGGAGTCTTGGTGATTTTGAAGACTCTTCATACTTGGAATGCTACCCCCAAAGGTATCATTTCACTTGAAGGACATTGCGACCAAGCCCTGTTTTAACGTACCCCAGCCGCCTTTAGCGAACACGATGGCTCTTCGGTTAAGTTATTCGAACTCACTGCCTTCCGATAATAAGAACGATGCCTTAAGCAACCATACCACCACGGCCTTTGATAGCCAAGTGATTAAGGCATCGACCTTCCATCTGGAAAGGCTGGTTTCTATTTTTAATATCACCCAAAACCCATCTACATTCAATATACATGCTTGTTAAATCTGTAGAATCGAAAGTCCTGTGGTCGATCGTTGAGCAGTTACTATAGGTGTAATGGTCTGGAAAAAATTTCCTCCCGCTCCATATCAAAATCAAGGGAGTGGGTCCTCTGTGATGCCATTTATCGGATTAGTATTAGAGTAATACGTAGTTTCATTTTCCTGGAGCTCTGATTATACGAAAGACGCACCATTCTGACTTAATTTCACATAGCCTTCTGCTAGCGAGCTTGGCTTGTTCAAGTGTCATAAGCAACAGCAACAACGTAGTATCGTGGTCTTACGGTCCGTGGATTTATAATAAACATTCGTAATGGGAGAAGAAATGCGCAGTCAAATTAGAATTGATTTAGAAATACTCGAGAAATGCTTGAACACGCTTTGTAAAACAAGTTTTCGGAAATACTCAGCAGTTATCAAGTTTTAGAATGTTAGATTAAAATGTTACACAACTGTGTTATACTCCTGTCCAGGTCCAATCAATTTCTCATCTTATTTTATTTTCTCAGGAAGAAAAGTTGTATATAAATTTTATGTTCCCCCTGGTGGATTATTGAAAATTCCGAAATAGGCACAAGTGTATCTTTCCAAAGAGTCGACACTCTGTCATGAATTGTTCCCCCGATTGGAAATCAAATGGACGATTTCATGCCAAACCTGGAGAATCTGTAATATTATACATGATCCACAGATGAATTCTCAACCACTGTGTCGCAGCACTTTTTTGTGCCGACAATTTCTTAAAATGTGCCGCCAAATTTTAGAAGTGTATATAATAAAAATTATTATTCTTTTTTTTTTTTTTATTATTACGTATAAAATAATAAATGCAATGTTGTTTTTGTACTACGTATTATATTTTATTTTGTGTGCATTCAAAATAATTAACATAAACTATTTAACACAGTATATATATATATATATATATATATATATATATATATAATATATATATATATATATATATATATATATATATATATATATATATATATATATATATATATATTATAAAGAATACTTTTAAACTTCTATTTTTTATGTGCTGTTAAATTTTGCAATCATTGTTAAAAATGTGCCGTGACAATAAAGCTCGAGCAACACTGATCTAGAATTACCGTAAACTAAACATCATCAGCGTCAATATCGATAGTTTCGTTGAATCTTACAAGGAAACAAACCTTACAGGAAGATTGTTCAAACCTTTTTCCAATCATAAATATCCTTTAAATTACAGAATGAATGTGCAGGGAAATGTACTAGTATACACTTTTATATATTAAACAATAGAAATTTATATTTTTAAGTTTAAATTGAAACTTAAGACAAAAATGTCTTTTTATTTTATGGATTTTGTTTTTTTTTACCAAATATATATATATATATATATATATATTCGCAGTCATTTAAATAATGTATTTCTGATTGATATCTAGGTGGTATATCCGAAATCTAGATGTACATTTTCAACAGGTAAAATACAATCTAGTATGCATGCTGTCAGTTGAGTGATCCTTATATATTCGTTGAATAAGATACCAAAAGTATCGAATAGAACACACATTCAGCAAGTACTAAATAAGATCGTAATGTGGTATTTTTAAGCACTATTTAGACAAGAAAACAAATTATGCCCTAAATATTTTGATAAAGTAAATACACACAATTATATATATATATATATATATATATATATATATATATATATATATATATATATATATATATATATATATATATATATATATATATATATATATATATATATATATATATATATATATATATATATATATTCTTAAACTGAAGGTGAAAAAACGTGAATTTTTTATTTATTTTTCTAAATCCTAATTATGAAAAATATGAATTCTTATATTATATAAAGGTATACATTTATGTGTGTGTGCACTTTTTTGTTCCATAATATTTTCTATTCATTTGAAGTTTTTACAAATATTGCTTTCAAATGCAGGCCAAAGTAAGCAAATTTAAGTGCTTTTTTTAATAGCGAATGATGTTTATTCGTAATTTTTATCAGCTTGTAAAAAAAATTAACGCAAGGCAAATTTTGTTTTGTATTGTATTACGGAGCATTGATACAAGACAATTGTTCAAAAAACGCTCAGTGTGGCGCCGTGGCTTAGTTGGTTAAAGCGCCTGTCTAGTAAACAGGAGATCACGAGTTCGAATCTCGTCGGTGCCTCGAAACAAAGTTGTAGTTTTTATCCTGTTTGATGATAGTGAAATATGTTTGTTTACTAAATTAAAAAATTCTAATCAGTTACAAGTGATTTCACTGAAAATTTTGTTTAAATCAGAATAATTATTAATAAAGCAAAAATATGTCGAAATCAGAAATTAAACACAAAATTTACAGAAACTGAACACAATTTACTGATCTCAAAAACTATAAACTTCTTGAATATATTGAAAATATATTTAAAAAAAATAATTTTAGTGTTGTGTGTGATTCTAAGTGAAGTATATATATATTTAATTAAAATCAAATTTCAAAATAACGAAATATAGATTTTACAATCTTATTATAATTGAAGTTATTTATATAATTATTAGTTTTAAATTTTTAAAGGTGTTTAATTTATTTTATGTTTTATTTTTGATTTTAATTTATTTTTTATTGAGTTAAAAAGATTAAATTAATTGCTAAAACTGCTTTTAATGGATAGCAAGGAAATATTGCAAACATCAATTGAAATCCAAAACAACAAAATTTCTGAAAAATTGTTATGAAATATTTTTTTTATTTTGATATATCGATCTCTGGTATTTATTTCTCTTTTTTTATTCAAAACAAAATTGAATATTCCTTCATAAATAATTTTAATTTTTTATTTAACAATATTTAATTTATGCCACAATAGCTTCAATATTTTATTCAATATTGCATCCATTATATTCTATTCCATTTTATTCATATTTTATTCAATATATTCATTCAATATTTTATTCAATTTTGGTAAAATTATGTTCACTTGTGAAAAAAGCTATAATGCGAAAACGTTACAAAACAACAATTGCTCTCGAAAATTGTGATAAAAATGCTTAAAGCTGTTTCTTTTAATAAATGTTATTTAATTTTTATTTTTTAATTCTTTATTTAATTTTACATTTACTATATAATATGTATAGTTGCATTATTGTCTTTAACACATCTAATCATGATACATTTGAGCTTGTTTATATTGATTAAAATAAAAGCGACTGATTTTTTAAACTTTGTACTGCGAAATTTTGAATTTGAGGAAAATAGTATCTACTCAATGAATAGACACAATTTCCTTTAAAGTTCCACCTCTTAAAAATTTTGTAAGTTAATATTTTTATATTTGTCAATGCGTTATATTACAATTAATCAATGCGTTACGGTTATATACACAATAAATAGAAGATGACGAATTAGAACTTCATTGGGACCATATAGAGCCTTGATAAATTCTTGATTTTTTTTTCTCCGTATTCATGAACCTTCTTGTGGCATGTTCTTTCTGTATAAATTTATCAATGTTCATTAATTTTATCCTTTTCTAAATGCAATATTTTTCTTTGCATACCTTGTTCTTGGTTTTATTTTTTACTAAAGCACCTTGTCGAGCTATGTGATTCTTTTGTTGTTGTTGTCTTGTGCCAGCTAGGCTGACAGTATTAAGTACGCTGCTCCACTTTTCCAACTGAACCATATTTTGATGTGGAGTCCGAGTTCTTTAGTACTCATAGGTACCCGTTTATAGGGTAGGCAACCATTCACAACTTATTCATACAAAGAAAGGACAAAGATAGGTAGGCAGAGAGAGAAAGTACATCCATGCCCGAACTAGGATTCGAACCCAGGATCTTCCAATCCGCAGTCAGGTACGCTGACCACTAGAGTGATACTGTTCTATTTAGTAAATTATGCTCCTCGTTATCGGTTCTATTTGCTATTAAGTGACTTATGCTCCTTGTTATTGGCTCTATTTCTACTAAGTTTCTTAATATTCTCATCTTTATTGGTTCTATTTTCTATTGCGTTCCTTATTATTCTCCTTGTCACTAATTCTGTCATCTATAATGCTCCTTATTATCCTTTTTGTTACCTGTAAATTCATCATTACTAAATGCCTCATTATTAGCATCTTCTACTCATTTCTTTATTACCTAAGGTCAATCTGGGCCAAAAATAAATATTGATGAGCAAAGATTTGACCCATAATTTTTTAAGTGAAAGGTAACGTAAACTACTTATTTCATATCATATCAAAAAAATGTAACATTCTGAAGAAAGAATGCACATTCTGTGGAACTGACATAATAAGATGACGTATGCAAAACATTACGTATCATTACGCACACCTTAGGGCCACCTTTCTTTCTCTTTCAGTGGCAAGACAACCCTAGATGGGCCCTGATTTTTACAAAAATTCTCCTTCAAATCATTCTATTCATATCTGACCAGTTTTTGGTAAGTTTTTTGTACTTTTTTATTTATCTATGGCTTGTAAAATGTACACATAAATTACAGAGAAATGTACATACAATCGAGAGTCTCTCAAGCAAATTTCTGTGATCGATCGAGAAAAAACTCTGTCTAGAAGAATTGGTGATTATCCTTCAGTGATCGAGTTGTATGAAACCAAGCAACTGTAATACGAATCAATAATTGCTGGATGCAGCAGGGAATGGCAGACCAATAGGACCGATCTCACCCACTTCATTATATCACTACAATTGATGGCAGGCATGTTGTGCGCATGGCATTGACGGATCACTCAGCCACGTCACAAACATAACAGATGCAGTCTGTTTAGCATCGTTCTGCTCGGCTCGTACCATTCAACGTCGTTAGCAGATGAGTTGAACGTCTGCGAGGCGTTCATTGCTTCGTTTATCCTTGAATCTAAACCACAGGCGTTTTGGACGCCAGTGGTGAGATGAACAACGGAATTCAACTACTTTGTCTCCACTAATGAATCCTGTTTCTACCTGTAGCATCACAATATTTGGATTCCAGATTGTGTTAAGAGAGTCCAGAACTGTTGCATTATCCAACGGCATATTGCTCTTGCACCTGGTATCAGGATTTGGGGTGGTATTGGAATTCACTCCCGTGTCCTTTTAATATACCACTGCAGATACGTTGTACAACATGTATTGGGGTTCTTCTGCTTGGTCCATGCTTCAAAATCACGAAGACACTACCCGGCTGTTTCTATCTAATTGATAGATCCAACTCAGGGTTAGGTAGAGGGAAGCATGCTGGAGCAACAATAACATTGAACAATAGCCAGCGCTACTTCTTTGAGGTTCTGGAGATTGTCCGTACTAAATAAATTTAGGTAAAAGGTAGAAACTACTGGCTTATACAGGTTTGTACTCAAATCATTAAATTTATTAAAGGTCGAGTAAACCTACTTAAGAAGATGGTTGCATCAGTAAGAAAAATTAATTCAACATCGAGGTCGCAAACTCTTATTTTTATAAGAACTTCAGATAAGAATAACGCTTTAAATAAGAACTTTAATAATAAGAAGAATCCCTACGGCAACTTGTTTACAAAATCATAATATTAGGTCATTTTTAGAAGATTAAAGTTAAAACAATTTTTTTAATTGTTGCCTCAGCAAAACTAAAAGCAAAGTCCGATAAGATCTTGTATCTTTAGAGCATATTTGAATTTTAAAGTTCAATAAAAATTTTAGTGAGTTAAAATATTACAGAAATGAAATGTTAAATTTTTCGTTGTAGTCTTTAATTAACGGACTTTCATGGCAACCTAATGGAATAGCCCTATTCCAATAGGATAATGTGCGACTACACATGTGATACAACGTTCAAGAGATTTTCTCTTCCCGTCAGAGTATTTTCTTTTTAGCATGAATGTTCTCGCCATCTATCATGAATCGAAAATGTGTATATTTCATGCTTACAAAACAGCTGATCCAGGATACACCCGATCAACATTGACAATATGTGAAAATGGCATGGATTGTTATACCTCACTGATATGTTCAAATCTTCTTTTATTCTATGCTAAGACTTGTAGTAGTCTATAGATAACAGTAGCAATAACACTAACAAATGACTTTGTCATCATCCACACTTCGCAAGTGTCTGTTATTTCAATATGGTTGATCTTGTGTCCAGTTTTGGAAATTTACTTGTAATTGTCGCCCTAAATATAATTATTTTTAATCTACATGCAGTCACTTTGCAATGGTCTTCTTATTATTTCTGAATAAGCTCCAGTGTCGTGGCAATTTCACGCCGCATCCCGTTAAGATCAGCTAAGTGAAGCATAGGGGTAAATGATACTTCACTTAGCTGATCTGGCAGGGTCTTCCCTCCCATGCAGGGTTGCTGAAGATCCGTGGGTTGGGGATGTATCCATGCAAATATGGAACGTCCAAAGTCTTTCGTGGATGTGGAGAGGAGGGTGACATCTCAGATCTGACCTCGTCACCTGACCGTGGTTGAAAAAGACGAGACACTTGGTGATGTTAGAGTATACCAAACCCGTTAGTCTATAGGCACAGCTTGAGGCATGCCTGTATTGCTATATATATGTACGAGTATTGTATAAATCATTCCGAATTATTAGAGCTTTCACTGGATATTTTTCTTGTATTTCATTTTGTTGCAGATTTTATCAACAATTTATGTTCATTTACAGTCGTAAAACAATTGTTTGTTTCCCCTTTTTAATTCTTGTTCCCTATATATATATATATATATATATATATATATATATATATATATATATATATATATATATATATATAAAGTAATCCATTCCAAAAGCTTTTCCTGAAAAATAAAAATTTGAATATAAATTTCTAATTAAGTTGCTAAAAATATTTATGAGAAACTTTAATCTCATTCTGGAAACAAATAATTATAAAAATCTCAATTAGATTAATCTTAAATTTACTATCACGGGATTATTAATTGCTTTGCTTTAATAGAAAGTACAAAATAATGCTTGTCTCAGAAAAATTAATAAAACAATTCTCTCTTAAAAGAGTTTTTCAATTTTAGATTTTAGAGTTGATTAATTAACTATGATATAATGAGGAGTGCTTAGTTGTTTATTAACTATTTTAAGTGGACTTAACTATTTTTAATGAATTATATATTTTATAAGTTAAAAGTTCGGGTATTTCTTACTTATAACACAACACAAATAATGGAATTAATGATCTAATTTTATTCACTTTGAAACCACATGAATCCATTGACCAGACAAATAATATAATTTAATTATTACTACATCTAAATAATTTAGTTTTTTATTTTAATTATTTTTCTTTTGGTAAATAAATTGAAGTTGATGGTTGTAAATTGAAGGGAAATAATATTCTATTTGTTTTTTCTTCCTATGGTTTATCAGCACAAACATGACTTTAAGGGTTGTCTGCCACTCAAATGCTATTTCTGCTCATGAAGATTCATTATACCGAGATTTACAGCTCAAAGTGTATTCCGAACCACTATAAGGATCAGAGCTCGTAAAGGGATTCGAACCCACGAACTATTGAACCGAATCCAGAGTGAAAATAGTTCGGCTGCCAATTCCGCTATGTATGGACACGAAGAAAATAAGGCATGTGAGATGCCTTTCAGAAAGTTTTTCACAAACAGTTGATTTTACTCATGAGTTTCAAAGGAGGTAACCTGTAAATATTCCAAACAATCAACCTGATAAACAGAACGAACACTTCCGGTTGTTCGATTGTGTCTGGGACTGCTCCTAAGAACATCCACTCTAAAGATTATAATTTTAACACTAAGTACAACCCCATTGGGTTATATTTGTTTATTTATCGCTTATTATCTGGTTATAGTAGGAAAAGAAATCGTAAAGAAGGAGAATACATAACTAACTTATCAAAAACTCTTGACAAAAAAAAAAAAAAAAAAAAACAATAGAACCATTGAGAGAACCAAATATTTATATTCTATCTTAAAACAGTTTTATTGATTCTGAGTTTCATTTGCTTAAGCTTTAAATTAGATGAATCTACCAAATCATTGTTATTTATTTTATTTTTTTAAAGAAAAATATAGTGAAAATTCTATATTCTTGCAGTTTTTTTTTTTTTATTGATAACTTTCTCACTCTCTCTCAAAAAAATGTAGTTTTTTTTTTATTGATAACTTTCTCTCTCTCTCTCTCTCTCTCTCAAAAAAAAAAAAAAAAAAAAAAAAAAAAAAAAAAAACAGAAATTCTTTATTATCACATTAGGAAATTAATATAGAAAAAAGTGTTTAGATAATTAGTTTCTCACTTCATTACAGTTCATGCCTTCATAAAGCTTTGTATCGTCGCCAGTTTCTTTCCAAAGAAAACATTTTGAGAATAATTACATTAGACTGCAAAACCGATCTTAAGGTGCATTATAAATATTCTTCTCTGAAAATATTTTAGAATTGGAGTTTTCCACAGGGATGCTCCCTTTCTCCGAAAAACTCGAGTGAACGAAGGCTTACGTCACTCTTAATTACTTACAAAGCTTTTTCTAGGGAAGCCCCTATACAGTTATGATACAATTCGGTAAATTAAACAAAATGGAAATGCTCATTAGATTAAAGGGAAATGGGACGCAAAAAGTGTATTGGGACACAAATTAAGCGAAATGGCACACAAAGGCTTCGTATTGTAATCTGAACTTAATTAGAATTAGGCTTAGATTAAAGAAATTTATTTAAAATAATTCTTCTTCGCGGGAGAAAGTATAGAAATATGTTTTCAAAGAAAAACTACAAACGCGATTGAGAAAGGGAAAAATATCTTAATTGTGACTAGTCTTGTAGGATGGTTTAAATTAATTTGCGTAGTTATAACTTAATTTATTATTATATTTAAACTAAATAAATTTACGTATATTATATAAAAAAGTACTAAGCAA
Source organism: Latrodectus elegans (assembly GCA_030067965.1). Lineage (NCBI taxonomy): Eukaryota > Metazoa > Arthropoda > Arachnida > Araneae > Theridiidae > Latrodectus > Latrodectus elegans. The sequence continues at coordinate 20,231,744 of CM057820.1, read as the reverse complement.
AGTAAAATTTTATTGGTTTTAACTTGTTTTAATTTATTTTAGTGATTGGATTACAAAGAAGTGGAATAATAATGATATTTAAAATGTTAAATTTTTATTTTTTCAATACAAAATATAATGAGCTAAATCCTGTCTGAATGAGCTTCTCCTCACTCATTGGTGTTTTCAATGTACACTTTGAGTCAAAATTGCTAATGAGTAGTAAGAAGTCTTAAAATAGGCTCGCCAGAGCATAACGGTAGTGTAGCTCTCTTTGGAACAAAAGGCCGCAAGTTAGATACCAGCCACAATTGAAAAACTATAACTATTACTCTGTTGCCTTCTGCATGTATATCCGTCGAAAGGGTTCTTTAGAAATTATCTGGTTTTCTCCTTTACGACTCATGGATTTGCCCTATCATCTGAGAAAAACACTGCTTGAAGTCTCGCTGTGAGTGCAATGGAAAAATTTAGAAAGGTTGTGCTAGTTCAAAATTCGAATTTACCATTTAACGTAAGTTAATGTAGTGGTGATATTTCCCCGGATATTTCAGAATTCTTTATTTCGAATTAAATAGTTAATTATTCTAAGACTATTTTATTTTTGGTCAATCAAAAATAGTCATCAGGAAATAGAGTCAGTAAAGCAAGTTCAAAATTAAAGCAATACTGTTGACATAGATAATACAAAAGGGTTCTGGGTTCAATTCCGGTTCTGGTTCTTCCTTCTGCATGTACGTCTGTCGAGGGTTGAGTGTTTTCCGTTCTTTTTTCCTGGCAGCACTTGAATATGGCTAAGAAAAAAAAAATCTCTGAATGCCTTTTACGTGGTGGACATTAAAATGTTCTGGGCTGTCCACTACGTTCTGTTAAGAGTTAAAACATCATGCAAGTTGCGGAGGGGGGGGGGATAAATTATTAATGTGTAGACATAACATGTATAAAGATGTATCGTATTAATTTTAGGAACCATAATTAGTTTAAAATCATTAATAATCTATTTATTTTTTTAATTTTAATTCTTTACTCAAATTACAGTGGTTTTGTATTTTAATCATGTGTGCATAAAAGAAGCCCGTCACCAGTGAAATATTTCTTGCGTTAACCTTTATTTAAATCGGTGATTCTCATATTTTCTCTGGAATCTAATATTCCTACAATTTAACAAAGGCATTTGTTAAAATAAAATGGGAAAACACGTTCAAGTAAAGTAGTTATTTCCTTAGATTTGCCTAAAATATACTCAAAAATTCTTTCATTTTTATTAGAATTTTCAATTGTTTCAATATATAATTTTTATTTGCTGTTGTTCTTACGTATGACACTTGGGCGAGCCAAGCTCGCTAGCTAAAATAAAGTCAGAAAGATGCGTCTTTCGTTTTAATCAGAGCACTACGAAGGTGAAAGTACCCCTTTGCTCTAAGACTTTTCTGATAGATGGCACCACTAGAGATTCCACTCCCTCAATTTGACTTTGATCTGGAGGGGAAGGAAATTTTCTTCAGACCATTACACCCATGGTAACTGCTCAATGACCGACCACATGATTGTCGATTCCACAGATTTAACGAGCACGTATAGCGCATGTACTCGGTGCGTCTTTGGCGGCATAGGGAATCGAACCCCACCCTTCCAGACGAAGGCCGATGTCTTAACCCATAGGTTACTATACCCCTAATTTTTATTTAATTTCAAAAAAACACAAGAAGCCCTCATCTCACAATAATAGTAAATCGCTTATAATTTTTGAAAATGTTAAATGATTTTTAATACTTATTGATACACACACAAAACAATATTCTATTCTGTTAACTCGATTTAAATAAGCAAAATTTTAAAATAAATAGGATAAACTCCAATCCATGAGGCACTTTTTATATTACCGACATTTTCAATTGAAAATTGAAAATAATGAAAAATTAGGTAAGAGAAAAAAAAAAATCTTTTATGAAGATTGTGCATTGCGACTGAACTAATACAAGTTATCATGTTCAAATAAAGGCTTGTAAAAATTTTCGGTTTTGATTTTTGTGGTCTTAATTTTTACTATTATTAAAATTAAAAAAAAACAAAGAAAGAATAAAGTTATTACTTGGTCTTTTATGAGGACTAAACATCGTAATTAAACTAGCTTGTAAGGTATATGAAACTGTTCAAATGTGTGCAAGAAAAATATTTTATTTTTTATAATCTTTAAATTTTTAATAATTGAAACTTGATGGATAAAAAAAGGGAAAGTTATCACTGGCTCATCAGGACTAAACATTGTGACAAAAATAATTTGAGTTTATCATATTAAGAAAAAAATTATCAATTAAAAAAATTTATTTAAAAAATGAAAATTTTTACTTGCCTTCTTATGAGTAATATGCAATTTGGTAAAACTAATACGAATTTATCATCTAAGAAAAGGGCTCGAGGAAGAATTCACAAATATTGTGTTTTTGCTTTGTTTTATTTATTTTAAAATCTTGAAATATACTTTTGCAATTTAAATTTTTTTAGCTTAATTTTTAGTTATAATTATTATTTCCGCTTTATATTTAAAAATTAAAAGACTGCAAAAGAAAAAATATTTAGTAATCTTCCATTTGAAAACTCTTTTTCATGATAATTCAGTTTCATCACTGTGATTAATCCGCATTAAATTTACGCGTTTATTCTTTCATCCTATCTTGCTAACTTTAAACTTTTCCGAGAAGCAGATTCTTCTCTAAAACAGATTTTTCTGAGAAGAGAATTAAGAATGCATCCTGGGTTATTTATTTTAAACTTTTCCTTGGGGCGCATCAGTTGCAGAGGGTTAAGAACCTTCGATTTAGACTCTAAAAAATTGCCATCCATCTAAATTTTAAATAAATAATAATTTCTGTGGCGCATCGTAAAGCAATGACTTTTAAACCTCATAAAAAATATAAACAAACAATGGAAATTCCCAGATATAAAAATCAAACAAGCATATTTGTATATTTGTTTTCCCTTATGACATTTTTTCTTTTATTAATTGCACAAAATTTCGGTTGCCAGTTTTGACTTTTGTCTAATTTTATTTTACCTTAGCAGGTCGCGGTTTCCAGATAGAAACTTTTACTTACAAACAAGAAAAGTTACGATTTCAAAAACGATATTTACTATTTTTTAAATATATTTATTTTTACTTAGCTTTGTGCAAAATATTTTACATTATGACTTGATATCTCAAGTGTCAGCTAAAACAAATCTAATGAGTTCTAGAATATTTGAAAATCCCATACAGCAACGAAACTATCAAATATTGGAGTCGGGAGTTTTTTATCAGCCTTTTCATGCATTTTCGATCAGCAGCGTAAACGAAAAACCGAATAAGCGCTCGCTTTATTCCATGCAGCCATTCGCAATCCACACCTGCTCAAAAATTTGAAGGTCAAACAGAGTAAGGATCTTATACATATAGATCAGAAAACATTGGAGTGATAAATGATGGAAAGAAAATACTAGCACTTTATGAAAAATATTTGCCATCTAAACATAATTTTCTTTAATTATGGGATGTTTGATTAAAATTATATTAATAATGTATTAGAAAATTAAAATCTCCTTTTTAATGTTATTTTGTTTGATCCTCACACATAAACATTTATATGCATTGAAGAAAACGGCAAAACTATGAGGTATTATTCAAAAATAATTTAAAGCAACAAGTGATAATCGTTTTAAATAGACTAATGTAAATTAGAGTAATTCATTTTCACTATTTTTAGTTTTAGTCTTTTAAAATTTAATTATTTGGTTAAAAAAACACGTTATTTATATACGAGAGTTCCTCTAAAATTTTTGAGATACGCGCAGAGGAGAATTTACAAAATAAAAATAACGGTTTAATTTTAAAATAATTATTATATTAAACAAAGTATTTTAACACAGAAGACGATTTTTTGCTGACTATCTTCAACTTGTTTAGCGTAGAATAAATTTTAAACAAAAGAGAAAATGGAGTTGACGCCAGAATATTCTCGCGCTATGATTTTCTACGATTTTAAAGCAGGGTTAAATCAAGAAGGATGCGTTCAACGGTTGCAATTAGCATTTGGTGATAAATCTCCAGCTCGTGCTACTGTATTCAGATGGTTTAGAGAATTGAGAAGAGGTCGCAATTTTCTTCAGCATGAAGAACACATAGGAAGGCCGTCGTCGGCAGTAATCCCGGATAATGTGTCTGCCATACGAAGAATGTTAATGGATGATAATCGTTGTACCTATCAAGTGATACAAAAGGAACTTAACATTGGATCCGCAGCCATACACAAAATCATTCATGAAGAATTACACATGGAAAAAGTAGTTGGCGTCGGGTTCCCCATAATCTAACTGAGCACCAAAAAGAGGAGCGTGTTAGAATCAGTAAAGAAACTCTTAAATTGCTAAATGATGGTGGCCACCGCATCATTTCTAAAATTGTAATAGGAGATGAAACGTACATACTGTTTTTTGACGTTCCAACGCGTCAAGAAAGCAAAGTATGGGTCTTCGAAGATGATCCCACGCCGACAATGGTGAAAAAACAACGCGCACAGAAAAAAGTTATCTATGCCGTTTTATTCAGAAGTACGAGATTGGTCAAAGCCATCAAGTTGAAAGGACAGAAGACAGTAACAACAAACTGGTATACCACTAAATGTCTTCCAGAAATTCTACCAGAACTGAATGCTAGGGGACTAATGCTTCACAATGACAATGCTTCTTCACATACAGCCGGATTAACAATTGAGTTTCTTAAACAAAAACAAATTAAAGTGATCGAACATCCACCGTATTCACCTGATCTAGCTATGTGCTACTTTTGGTTATTCTTTATTCTAAAAAAGAACTTACGCGGACGTCGTTTTCATTCAGAAGAAGATATTGATGTGGCTATAAATGCATTTTTTCCCTCTATTCCAAGAAATGAATGTCTTTTGTCTTGTCTCTTTTGTCTCTTGTCTTGTCTTGAGGCGTTTAATCTGTGGAAAATTCGTCTACAAAAGTGCATTGATGCTGGAGGAGACTACTTTGAGCACACCTAAAATTTTGTAAGTATAACTTTAAAAACCTAACTGTATCTCAAAGTGACCCTCGTATAACAGGAATGCTGCTTTATGCATAAGAAATAATGATGACTGACAATTTTGGAGTAATTTCTTTTTTAAAAAAGTATAAATGGAACACATAAAATGTAACAACTGTGAATAAAACTATAAATGGTTCTAAATTTTACAAAAATTAAGAGTTCGTTAAGAGGAATTACTTAAAATAATGATTTTCAGTTTTATATACTTTTTAAGAATCTATTTTTAATAATTTTTTGATAGAGCGAATATATTTGTTTTTCGCTGATTTATATTCAGCCATGTTTAGCATTTTTATTAATATTATTATTATTATTATTTTAGAGTTTCTTATTTATTTTTTATATAGTTAAGATACAAATTTGAAAAACCGTAAGACACGCAAGAAGCTATTCTAAAAATAGGATTGTTAAAATTGCATATTTGTTTATATTGCATATATTGTTCATAATATATATATATATATATATATATATATATATATATATATATATATATATATATATTATGAACAATATTTTTCTTCTACATTGATTTCTTTTTTCTGTTAATTTATATTTTCATGAAATTTTTCAAAGATTTATGCGACTATAATAGTAAAGTTTCATTTATATAATATTTATAAGTGATTATCATCCCTAAAAATATTTGTTTAATATATATTCCTTGGTCTCTACTTATATATAGCATTTAGTTCACTATATTTAATAATTATTAAATCAACTATATTTATCCTATTACATTTATGAATAACTGTCTGTGGAATAAATTGGCTGTGATTTGCTTAAGCAGTACTTAAACAGTTATATTATGTAATAATGTTGTATGTTTTACCAATTTGGGTATGATATAGCATGTGTGGGATGGGAGAGAGTAACAAAAGCCTCCTTACTTGAATTGAATGGTCATTCATTGTTAGTTCTTTCGATTCTTTTGACGTGGGTAATCTTCGCTCAGTAAAAAACTAAAAAATTATAGTTAAAATGTTATAAGGAAAGCTTTTAAATTCAACTACGCAGTCGTTCTTTCATTTTTAATATCAAGAGCTATAAAACTTTTATCTTAAATATTCCCCCTCCTTAAAAATATTTTTTGAAAATTAAAATATGAAATCGTAATTTACATATTCCTTGTTCTACAATTTATTCCAAGATAAGAGAGACACAAAAAAGGTTTCCCTTTACAGCAAAATCAAAGAAAAAAATTGAATGGAAGACACAAAGAAGGGTACCTCCTCACACCCCTTTCCCACAGTGGGAGTCACCCGTCTGGCCAGCCACAAGCCTTGCCATTGGGCTGGAAAGGGGGGAGAGAAACGGGAAAAAGTGAGGCCGTCGACCCTTGACCGCTGGAACGATGTCGCAGGCGATAAGAATGCGCCATCGTATCCCCCCTGCACTGTAATCAGTCACCCTCCCAGTCCCCCCCTCTTCCTAATTAGCCAGAATGACGAGAAGGTAGAGCTATTCACCATTTCGAGAGGAATCAGTTGATTTCCCGGATGACGAACGATCTCTCCTGCCAACTCCCCCCCCCCGGTCCTTCTCGAACCCTTTTTCCATGATCTTTTCCATTGCAGTGAAGAGGTGATCCCCTCCGGCTGCCCTCAACAGCCATGCAATTGGGTGGTTCTCAAGTGGGGAATTAAGAAGACCCTCGGAACTTTTTATTAGAAACTCACTGCCAAAGGAACGTATGATATTAAAGGCGAATAATTGCGTTCCGAGATAAATTACTTCCCAACAATATTTGTTCCCCCGCCCCCACATGAAAATTTCCAAGGATTTAAACAATGTATGTCATGTAGGCGCTTCCCGGGGAATTAAATAAATTCTTATTCACAACCAGCTTAAAACCAAGTACTCTTAAGATTAAAACAACAGATTGATGAATTGTAAGTCAGCAAGCTTTTATTTTACAAGCATTATTTACATTTTAATCTGTCTCCTTGTGTGATTCACTATTATTATCCAATTCATTGTAATGTTATCTCAATTGAAGAACTTCTATAAATGGATGGTGGGGGATATATAAATAGATACACAATTGACTTTCAAAATTTTAGAGTATAATTGAGTTACACTTGCTGATAACTTCAACATCGGAGAAGCTGATTTATTTAATTAAAATTTCTCTAAAATTTTTCAAAGATTTCAAAGAAATGTCTTAAATTTAAATATAAATTATTCAAATATCTCATTATTGGTTAATAAATTAATTTTGTTATAAATAACTATATGAATAATGTAAATATATATTATATATTTGTAATGAAATTATTAATTCCTTTTAAGAGAAGGAAACATATTTTGCGATCTAGGAAAAAATATTTAAGAACAATTAATTGTCTTAGTATTAAACTCTACTAATTCAGGTGCTTATAAAATATCTTTTACCAATATTTCAATCACTTGATTTATTTTTCACTCTAAAATAACTCTTGGAGCATAAAAGTTAATTCTACTGGGTTCTACAGCTTTAAAGGGGTTCCCGTCCAACTGTTATACAATATGTGACTACAGTTGAAATCGAATTCACTAGCGGTTGATCTGCATTTCCCTTTCACGGGCTAATACGGCGCATCCTTAACCAACATCTTATTATTGTCTCAATAGAGAACCTCAATATGAAACTAATTAATGAAAATCAATTTTTGTATAATCTATAAACGTTATTTATCGAAACACCTCAATTTACCAAAATATTCTAAAAATCTATGGTTTGATTTAATTGTCCTACTTGTATTTCTCATGCTTGAATGCATGAGGATTTATTTTACAGGGATCTAAGTTGCTACATCCATGATAATAGCTTAAATTAGAGGCCGAGATAGCAAAGTTGTTTAAAGCATTATTTCAAGTGTCGGAAGGTAGTGAATTCGAATCCAAAACAAGCAGAAGATCCATCGATAGCAGCTGGAGCTCATTCGTTAGGTCATGGTTGCAATATCTTCCATGTGAAATGATACCTCTGAGAGTGGCAGATCAAGTATTTGGGGGTCTTCTGTTTGGCGTTTGCTTCTAAACTATGAAGACCAATCTTCCTCACTGGGTTGCTTGAGCTCCATGGGTTGGGAACGTGTCCACGTTAATATGTGACGTCCAAAGTCCTTCCGCTGGTGTGATGTGGATGTGGAGAGAAAGCTGCCAGCTCAGGTGTGACCTCGTCACCTGACTATGGTTCAAAATTATTAGATATTTGGTGATGGGCTAGTATTCCAAATCTGTTAACTTAAAGGTACAGCCCGGGGATCATCTGCACTGCTATGCGTGTTCTGCTAAATTCGAGAAACTGAAAAATCACAAAGTTGAAGTAATAACATCCTATGAATTTAAATCCATGTGATTCAGGCTCTCACATTGGTATTTTCTGGAACTCCAAGCCCCATATGATTTCACAGTTTTATCCCTTCGCTCTCTCTTTTGAACTGATTTTCCACAAGTCCTGCGTTGGACAATCTACTTCGAGGGAGGATGAAACGGGGAATAATGCGGGATGCAATCCTATGGGAGAAGGAAATATAAAAAAAAACTTCCAGTTAGGGAAAAAAAGGTAATTTAGTTCATTTACTAAAATTATCCACCTAATGAATGCTACAGTTGTACGATTTCTACTCTAGAAGTAAATACCTGAAATATGAATCTTGTTTAATTGAGTACTAGAAAATTCAATATTATTTATGAATTGGTTCAGTTGTAACTCTACGTCGTCATTATTTCAACGCGTGGAATAGTTTACCTGGAACTACAATTTAAAGTGGATTCAGATTTACAGCAAACTTCTACGCCTAAACTGGGAATCGAACCCATGAATTTTAAATCTAAAAAGGAGAGATTCGGCTGCCAGCTTGGACATATTATTTGAGAAAAACAAATAAAGCACTATCCCATATTTATTGACATACGGTTTTGTTTATTATTTATAATTTATTTTATTAAAACAAGTTTTAATATCTTTACTAATAAACAATTTTCATCCTATTTAATTTAAGAAATTTTTGTAAATTTTTATATATGAATTAAAAAAAATATTAATAAATTATCGTGATAACACTAATTTCATATTAACATAGTAATATTTTCATAAAGTTTTAAGTTCAATTTTATATATTACTAGACCTGTTCTTTTATGTAACGAGACATATTCAGACGTGTTCATTAGAATATTTTGAGGTTTCACTTGATGAAAGGAAATTAATTCACCACAAAATAATATCTGTAGATCTTTCAGTCCCTTCATTTTTTTTTTTTTTTTTTTTTAATTTAGTAGAACCACATTCAAATTATTTATACGATTTTTTTATTTTAAAGAGGCTCCCTTTCCTGAAGTTGACATAGATCAAATATATAGTTTCTTTAAATTAATATTCTATTAATATTAATTATTAATCACTATTTAATTTCTTTACTAGATTTAATAATAAATGTATTATTTGAAGGTTAAGTTGTGTACATTATATACTTATATGGTTAATAAATATATATTATAAGTTACTTATAAATATTAATTTTGTATCGATTAAAACAATATTTCTTGTAAATTAAAATTATTAGACAAATTTATTTCGACATTTCAAGATAAACATGTTTGTATAGTAATATTAATTAATCCTAAATGAAAATTATTGATTAAATAAGTGTTATTTCTAATTAAAAATTCTTCTGAAAATAAATCCACCAAAATTTATATTTTTAATAATTTCCTTTGTTTATAAATTAATTTCCATTGTGACACTTTCTCTCTTTCTTCTGAATTGTCGGAGAGCGCCTCTAGCGGGAATAAGGAAAGATTGTTAGTTAAGCTTTTGGAAACGAACTGTTAAAATGTGTTTTGTCACCATTTTTAATTTTTTGCTTCTGTTTTGTAGTTGTGTGCAACATAATTTTGCATATTAAATTATTGTTGCATTTAAAAAAGACTGTTTTTTCATTTAACTCTTTAACACTGGACACACGATTAATTTTTTGCCTTAAAAATAACAAGGAATTGACAAAATCTTAGAGTAGATGGGACTCAGGCATATTTGTTTACATGGGGGGAGGGGTCGGCATAAAACAAATTGCTGAAAATGTGTTTCTACGTACTACTTGTTCGTACTATTGAAGAGTTCCAAATTAGGAATCGTTGCCATTTTAGGATTTAAAGGTACGTATCACTTTTTACTCATCTAAGAACTTGATACGATGTAGTGGACAGCTTTCTGTCAACTAAATAGCTTATATTTAGGCTTTTTAACATTTATTGAATCTAAACAAAGCTAGATTAAGGGAGCGGTTCCTCTGATGGTGCCATCTATCGGAGGAGTCTTAGGAAATCAGCAAACCTGGTCACCGTCCCCCGAACACGGTGGATGACTACCAGCTGTCCACCAGCCATCCACGAAATGACGTCACGTATGACCAAACTGAGGCGAAGCTTTCCACCAAACGAAGTATTCAGCATGTTAATTTTTTTTCATCCACAACCGAGCGACAAGTGTATATTTACTTGATTCTCGCTGTTTATATAAGAACATGGAATTCAAATTTTCTGTAGACATTGAAGAATTTATCATTGAATATTTTAAAAGCAAGTTAAATTTAACTGGCCAATATGTTTTCGAATTTCATTTTTTTTTTTTTTTTTTTTTTTGTTTTATAATATATACTTATTTATTCGATTATATATTCTTCAACAGATAACAGGTGCTTGTGAAATCTACGAGATGATAATTATTTTAATATTTTTAAAAAATCAACTCAAAAAAGATCTCACTTAAATAATATATAATAATTTCAAAAAACAATTCTCTGGTAAAATTTCACAAGATTTTTTAAAACTATTTTCATTTTGTTTCAATCTTTCTCATTGAAATTGCTTTTTAAAATTAGAAAAATAATTGAGTATTTTTAGTTTTTTTTAGTAAAAATTAAATAAATCGTTTCTAATTTAAACTGCAATCAAAACACTGCAGAAACTCTAATTTAAATATTATTTTTTTTATTTATTATATATTACTTTTATGAATGCATTAAATACATGAAGTTTAATATGATAAATAAATTTTTTTTTATTTAAATATTATGAAACAGACTCTGAAAAAAAAAATGTAATTATTTTTTAAATTAGGATTTTTGATATAATGCAAATGCTTAAGTATTTGTAGCAAAAAAATTTTTAATAAAATGATTTTCCAATTCAGTAATTATTTATAGTTTATAAAAATTCATTTCAAAGAAATATTAACTTTATTTTAAATAAATTTCAATAGAAATTGAAATAAATTTTATGTTATTTAAATTTTGTTCTCCCTTTTTTTCTCTTCCAAACATACTTCAGCAATAATATTTGTTGCTGATATTTAAATCAAAGTATTACATGCAGAATTTCTTGGCGTTTTGGGCATGTTTATGTTTTCAGGTATGAAAATATTAACAAATACACAATACAATAATAATACAAGTTAAACAGTAGATAAACTTTCATTGGTCAATATTTGGAGTGATGTTATTAATGACGTGATTGTTTCGTATTTGGCTGGTATACCAGACACCAGGGATCCACAAAACAAACACTAGTGAAACACCATCCACCAGCAACGCGGAGCACAAGTTTGCTGCCTGCCTTAGAGCAAAGGTGTACTTTCATCTTTGTGGTGCTCTGATTAAACGAAAGACGCACCCTTCTGAATTCATTTCACATGGCCGTCGGCTAGAGAGATTGGCTTGTTTAAATGTCACAAGCAACAAGTACAGTAAACCAAGCCCAAATGTCATCAAAAGTAGCTCCAATCAAAACAAATAATAGTATTTTGTTTTTCATTTTAATTTATCCTTGTGTAAAACTGAATATATATATATATATAAATACGTCATTCCTATCTTTACTTTAAAATACACGTGATCCTGTTACAAATATTCGCATCTAAAGCAGGAATCTAATTTACGAGTGGTTGAACTAAAGAAATAAATGAAAAAAAAATGCATTTTCTTTGCGTAGTTCACTATTTGAATCACTAAATATTAACAAGTAAAAAAAAAAAAAAAAAGAATAATGAAAAATGATATTAAGAAACTGCTTAAAATCACAAAAACATATTTAAACACCAGTTTATCTTAGAAAAGCCCTTTTTCAAAGAGATAACTTAAGCAATATATATAAAAGAAAAAAGAAAAAAAAAAAGAGATAATCTCTTCATTATCCCCGTTGCTTCCTGGAAAATCCCGATTAGGTGTACATTCTTTCCTTATGTTAGGAGAAGAGTTATGAGTTATAATAAAATAATGAATCTTTCAAGAAACATGAGTATATATATATATATATATATATATATATATATATAGTAGTAGGCACTTTGCTTGCACACACAAGGAGACATTTGATTCAGACATACAATTTCAAATGCATTGCGAGATTGCGAGTCATTGAGGCTGAAAACTGAAATATGTGACTAGTGACCATGGTTTAAAACTATGATTGAATTCATAATGTGATTAGCTGGTTGGCAGTTTTTATTCAGCCTCGTTGTATGTAACACAAACTCTCATTGTTGTACTTTTTCTCCTGATACCACCAACATTGACTGCATCCATATTTCACCACCATTCTCCCAAAGATAGAGAGCCGATTTTCCTGCTATTTCGTCAAAGCCTTGTTTCATTTTCTCTGCTAAAAGCATATTTCATACTCATTATTGCATACTTCTTTTTTTTTTTTTTTTCAAAACTTGTTAGGTTATTGTGATATGTTTCCATCTGAATATCCATGCAAACTATATTAAGATTTTGAGCCGCAGTTAATTTGAAAAAGTCGACACTCTGGCCACCTGATACAGCAGAGAGGTATATTATTCTCTTAATTAGCGATCGCCAAACTTTTTTACCTCACTGACCAGTAAATTCCATAATTTAAAACCGATGACCCCTAATAGGATTTTCTTAAAAGTATTAAATATATTTATAAAAAAATTGTAATCTAAGAACACATAAAGTGTATCTAATTAACAAAATGAAACTATTAATTTATGAAAGTTTTATTAGTATATCATAATAAAATAAACAAAAAAAAATAGGTTTAAGTATATCAAAGACTTTTATCATTATACATTCCTAGTGTGATGGATGTTTCTGTTGACTTGAAAATAAATTCCAATAAATATCAAAAATATTATCCCCATAAATAAGACAAAAAGGACACATGGTTCAAATTTAATCATATCAGTCTTAAAAAAAATCTTCATTTTATATAATAACTTAACTAAAATATTAAATTAGTTAAGTAGTATATTAAAGATATATTATAAATATATTTAATATTTTATAATATATTAAATACACACACACACACATTTTATATTGAATATATTGAATGTATTATATTAAACTAAATATGCATTAAACATATTTTATATTGAACTCAATACGTCATGTTGTGGTATTTTTAGGTATGCCCACCTTTAAATGCTTGAACTGATATACACATCCGACATACAGGAGAGGGAAGCATTAAAAGAGTACGTAAAAAAACATATAGCTAAATAAGTGCAGCTACAGCAGTACGAATTATTTACTGTAGCGTTATTTTATGAAATGGCATTATTCTAGAAAGCAGCGTTTTTATAACTTTTCATGTTATTATTATGAATTAAATTATGTTTCAAAGCATCTTGAATCATAACGCGACGAGTAGGTATATGTGACAACTCAGTCACAGTAAATCCCTAAAAGGGGAATGAGAAGCGCATCTTCCCTATCCGATGGGGAATCTAGCTGAGTTGCTATTTGGAATCGGTCATCTGAAGACTGTATTAGCACTAGTGTATTGTGGTGTGGAACTCATTTTATGGAAATTAATTATGAAAATTATTATTCATTAAATGTTATTGTTGATTGTTAAACTAAAATATTAAAGACAATAGAATTTATTAATGAATAAAAATCACGTAACCAAAAGTGACGCAACAGTATATTTCACAGTTTTTCTGGAGATCAGCGAAATTTTCCCATGGAGCGCTGACCATGACTTTGAAGACAGCTGTTCTAAGGGACCTTGATGGTATACAGGCTCTTTCAGCACAATTGTCATCAGCTGAATCAGGTATCGAACTCGCTGCTTACTGATCACGAGAAATATGATTTTTCCACCACACTATTGCCGTTATTTTGCACCAAGTCATTTATGAAAAATTATAATAATTGTAATGTCCTTCCTTTATAAGCATTTGTTCAAAGCAAGGGTTTTAGGTTAATATTTTTAGTCATTTATAAGATAATGTTCTTGTTATCCTTGCGATTCACTTGTTATCCTTGTTTTGTTCATGAAAAGTAAAAGAACAATGGCTAAACAAAGGATTGGCTGATTCAGTTAAAAGAATTTCGAGTTCAATTGCAATCGATGAGTTTGATGTTATCATACGAAGACTTTCCCTTAATTTCCTTCTTTAACAAAGATTGATTTATTCTCTTGTCTTCTCAGAACCAGTGTGGTTTGTTTGATAATGCTTAAAGTATAATTAGTTTGTTTTCTAAGAGAAACGAAAATGAATAGCTCATAAACAATATTTGACAAGTAATAAGCTTCATTCATAAAAGAAATACTACAAACAAGAGAGAGGTAGAGAAATTTTTGTTTCCTTGTATACCAGGATGACCAGTAACGTTGAATCGTACTACTTAACGTCGACAGTCAGGGTCATGATAAAACGTAAATCAGCCCTCATTCATTTAGAAAGATAAAATGAATTTAATATAATAAAAAGAACATTTTTCAATGTTTCTTAAGATTTAAAATAAATTGTTTACAAATATTGAAATTATTGTTTTAAAATTCTGTTAATTAATGAAATTTTTAAAAATTTATATTCGACCTTGCCGATCTAAATTAAGCATAAAGTGGATGTTTTGTCTTGTCTTCTTCATTTTGCTTTTTCTTCTGTTCTATTGTCAACTTGTTAGTAACTTGAATCAATAGGAAACGATTTCACAAACCGATGCTTTGGTCTTTAAATAGGAAATCATTTAATCAACAGAATAAACTTTGACACTATTTTCAACCATTCGATGGTGAATTTCGCCTTGTTTGCTGCTTCTCGGAGAATGTGATTTTAAGGTAGGCAGCAAATTCGTCGGCAATTCGAATTTACGACGCCATCTCAATACAATGTGACGCGGATGAAACGTTATCTAACGTCATGAATGATGTGAATTGTAATGAGAATTGCTATAAAATGGTGTTGTCATGATCTCGATTGGAACGAAAGAAGCAACCACTTTATGGTTAATAAGAGAGACAGTAACAAACAGTAAATGGTGTTTATTATGAGTCTATACGGTTATAAAAAAGCTAAATCTGTATAGTATGTTTATTATATTTATTGAAGTAACCCTTAGCAGCTCTTCTTTCAACAGCACACGCACTTAAAGGTCCGCGATTAACTCCCGAGAGAAACAAAAGGCATTTGCCTCAATTCATCTTCTGAACACGGCGGTGGCAACAAAGGAAAAGAGACATCCATCCAGATTAAAAAAAAATATAGCAAACCCTCGTATTATGGACAACTCATAGGAAACGATGGATATAGTTCATAAAATCGAAAGTTTATAAAATAGAAAATAAATGTAAATAAAATTAATCTTGAAACTATATTTTTTAACAAATTATTCTCTTTAAATAAAGAACAATGAGAACAAAATCATTTATTAAAAGTTATTTATTAAATTGCAAGAGCAAAATAAAATTCATTTTATAAATGAAAAATCTGGCTAAATGATCACGTATATTTTTCGGTTTCAAAACCTCATTTTCAGAAAACATTATTTTATTTATTTATTTGGATGTGTAGCAAAGCATTTCACTGTTTTATTTCCTTACAGAAAGTACTTCAATATTGTTTGCCATTTATATGTTTTGTAGACGGTTGCAGAGTTATGTTATATTCTTGTTTGATATTGAAAAGATATCTTTACTTCTCATTAATAATTGTTTTACCTTCCAATCATTTTACCCCGCCCCCGGCATTTGAGTCCACAAAAGTGCTGAAATGAAAATTTAGACCACAGAAATTCTTCGTCGAAATCCATGGATGAAGAACTACATCCTCACTGAAGAAGTCAGGGAAATATTCTTGAATTTCTTTAATTATGCTGGTAATAAATGTTGCAGGTCAAAATGATCTAGATACAATTTATTCTGCAACATCATTCCAAACATAGTTTGACAAGTGTAATGAACCTGGAACGTTAATTTCGCTGGGCAATTCTAAGCCCTGATCCCTCTTGCCGAAAATACCATAGGACACTTAAGCTATCGATTATACTCCGCTGCATGAGTTGTGTAAGACCTGAATTAAATTAGAACAGGACAATTCCACATTAATTCTCTCAAAAAAATCCGGGATTTTAACATCAACGATTCATGAATCCACTATTTAAAAGGATCAACGATTGTCCAATGAAAACCCATTCAATCATCAAGAAATAACAAATAAAATTGAAAATGAAATAAAATAATTAAAAATAAATACAAATGAAAGATGCGTGAAAAACAAGTTCGCAAAAAGGAATTTTTTCAAACTTTTAATTCATAAATGAGAATTAAAATACTGCTTGTTGGGGAACAGGATAGGGACAAGTCACTAGTTCGCTCAATCGGGAGTGTTTGCAAGAACGATTGCCTATCGATTGATGAAGGATTCGCGTAAATATGTATATAAGGAAGCATACGGATATCTTGCTGAGCAAGAGAACTGTTATTCTTCTGATAAATGGACTCGTGATGGAGCACCAACCCGATAATCAATAGCTACAGTATGGTACTCCTCCACATTACTAAATGAAAAACGGCATTCTTGAAGAATGGTAGTGTTACAGGTGTACCAAGTCGTCTATGTATCTCAACTACCGTACTGGCAACAATGCAGATAGCAAATCAGACGATGTTTCCCCAAGCGATGATGCCACGATGCCGCTCGCGATATGGCAATTCGCAGTTGTGACTGAATTGAATGCATGTTACCACCAACTCCTACACGGTGACTATCATTGTTTGAAATAATTATTTTTTAAAATTTTTTGAGGGTTATAATCGTATAATCCATGATTCCAAATTCTGAATTTTTTTGGCGATGAAGAAATGTTGCCAAGATGACATGTGCGATGACGTGAATTCTAGGGTTACCAAAATAGAATTTTCTGCATAATTCTTAAAGGTCTCCATACGTAGGACGTAATAAAAACGAGATTCCCAGATACATAAGAAAATCCGCCAAAAAAATCGCCAGTCTCAAAATTTGTCACCCTGGATTATACGGCACCTGTGCCTTGTTTGCTGCTGCTCGAAGAATGGTGATTGGAAGGCAGGCAGTAAATTTGTTGACGAGTGGGATGTATAACGCCGTCTCAATATGATGTGGTACGTGGATGAAACGTTGCCTGACGTCATGGATATTTTAAACCAATGAGAATCGTAATAAAGTTACATACTCAAGATCTCATATCTGTAACGAAAAAAAAAAAAAAAAACACTTTATGATTAACAATACTACGAATTATTATATTCCAGTTGTATATTTAGGTGTTTTCTACTTCCTTAATAGCTTTACATGTTTACGGTAAAAGCCTTCTCACAGCACAATATTGGTTTTAGCCCTCTTTAAGGCAAGGAATGTAATCTGCTTTAAAGAGGTCGTTTTTAGGGGAGTCTTTGCTTTAGATCATCAGATGATTCAACGCACGAAATTATAATAGAAACACATAAGTAAAGTGCATAAAATTATGCAAATAATAATAATAATAATAAATAAATAAAATTAATGAAATTTTGATTTTACAGTTTTTTTGCTTTCAGTTACATACATGTCCAAATTTTAATATCCATTTTACTACTCCAAATGCTCATTTTTCTCATGAAGATTTCGAAAATTTTAATTCATTTTTATCAGACTCAAAAATACTTGATATGTGCTTCTAAATCGAGGCATGATGTACAAGCAGCATTATGATTTCAAAATAAAACATTATACCTGATATAATTCTGACTTTTATAGTTCCCTATTAAGAACTTATTTTTAACAATCTTAGTGATTTTTAAACTAATAATCACATTATGATATAATTAAAAGCTTTTTAAAGCTTCTTAAATTTTATAAAAGCAATAACTACAAATTAATTGAAAACTACGATTTTGGTTCATAGAAATTATATATCGATGATAAAAATTTTTTTATTCAGGATGAGTTCATGTGTTAAAAAATTTTTTGAAATCATACAGTGGATTTTTTATTTTCTCTGATATGGAATTGTGTTTTGTTTTAATAATATAGTCTCATGTGAAAATAGAAATGAATATTGCAACTATTAATTTAGTATTCTATTGATTAAGATTTTTTTAAAAAACTTAAATTCATCCTTGTCGATTTAAAGTAACCATGTTTTGTCTTGTATTTTTTAATTTGCTTTTTCTTCTATTCTATTGTCAATGTATAATTGGCTTGAATCAAAAAGAAATGGCTTCTCTAGCCGATGCTTTGGTCTTTATATAAAGAATTGTTTTATTAACAAATCAACTAGTAAAATATTGTCAGACGTTCGATGGTGAACTTCGCCTTGTTTGATGGCGCTTGAAGAATGCGATTGGAAGGTAGACAGCAAATTCGTTGACAAGTCAGATTTACAATGCTTTCTCAATACGATATGACGTGGATGAAATGCATCTGACGTCATAGATATTTTAAACAAATGAGAATTTGAATAAAGTTATGTGGTCATGATCTCAACTTAAACAAACAACCACTTTATGGTTAAAAAGACTTATAAATAATTCAATTCATATTTTATATGGCTAACAGTTTTCTGAGTACCATTCAATACATATATGTCAAATAAACAACAAACAAAATGAATCAAAGGAAATGCCGTCTGGCAACTGAAAAAAATGTTAATTCCCATATATGTGCAGTGTTTCTTATCATTAAAAATCTTTAATGCTCTCTGACTCTGTCTCTCTGACACCAAATTGCACATAAATTAGCACATGATTTTAATTGGAAATGATCTTTAAGCATGCATTTGAAGGGAGGTTTTATAAGCAGTGGGGCATGTACATGAGGCACCAGGAAAAAAAGCTGGAAAACTCTTAGCGCAGTCGGTGTGGGCCTATGATAAGACTGTGCAAGAGTTACTACTCAAAGCGAAATGTCAACGATTCGATCCCAGCCACTGGATGTTGCGTTTTTGCCTTCTTTGTGCAAATTCGTCTGGATAAGTATTTGGAAGTAGGATACGTAAATACCTATGAAAAGACCCATTGTATAACAACTTACGCGTGATTTTTAAAACGCGTTATAACAATCTTCAGTCGTTGGGCTGTCTATTACGTGTTGTCAAAAGCCGACACAGACAGATATGTGCAGAAAGCAACGTGTATGTCTATCGGTGTGGGTGTTATCACCCATCTTTCTCTTTTCATCATCATCCGTTGTTCGACTGTGCAGTGGGTAATCGGTTAGCTAACATAATCCGTTGCCAGACTATGCCCACTATTCGAATTGTTCGTTAACTGATCATCAATTTACCATAAATGTTTTTGTTAAATCGATTAATTCGTTCTGGAGACTTTAAAATATTGGGATAAAAAATTATATATGATTTCTCTCTTTTAGTAAGTTTATTAAAAAACAATACATACATATAATCTTTCATATTAATCAATTATTTTCATTTTTGTTTATGGAGCATTAAAGAACATGTTTAAAATCGATTTCTTTTCTCTCTTTTTTAAGATTTTCTGGAAGTGATTAACAGCATTGTTGTTGTAAAGATCTTTAACCTTACTGATATCAGCTTGGTTTGAGTGCCATTTTAAAACCATTGCTCTAATATCCTCACACTTCTCTAACGAATGAACGAGGGGAGTGGTAAGTGTTTGTTGTCAGATTTGCTCATTGTCGGTATTGTTCGTTAACGGATCACCCAATGAATCAGAAATCGAACCCTGGTTCTATAAAGGATGTTTCTATCACTTGTAAATTGGCCTGGGTCAAAGTATCTGAAAACTAATTATTTAGCATGTTTACACAAAATAACTGTATTCAACAATAAAAGTTACCAGTAGTCAAACAAATTTTTTTCGTGCTTTGGTATTTCAAAATTATTTTTTTTCTGATAAAAACATTAAATTTTTTATTTCAAATATATCTCAAAAGTGAAATTTCCACGCAGTTCTTCTTCCTTATTTTTATTTACAGTTCGATGTTCCTTTGAATGTAATTTACGGAATAATGAAAAGGATTCTTCGGTCAAAATTTGTAATTCAATGTGAGTATATTTAGACGATTTATCATGTTTTAAATACCATTACAATAACATTGAACACTTGCCAAATGTGTAAGTAAATATTTGTGTGTGTGTGGATTGCAAGGATAAGAGTTAAGAAACCCATAATTTCCCTTATTTTCTTGATTTTCTTTTTATAGATAATTCAAGTTTATCCCTAAATAACTATATAAAATTGTTGACAAATACCTAAAAAAAAATAATAAAAAAAAAATGATTAGTGAAAATGTCAATTTTTTGAACACAAAAAAGGGATAAAAACATTTGTGTATATAATTTTTTCAAAATTGTAAATGATTTTGATTGAAAATTAAAAAAATATATATATATTTACGCATCTTATCCAAAAACATAAGCAAATCCTCATATAATGATAAAAAGAATCCGAAGCAAAAGTTGGTTCTCCATTTTTTGATTTCTTTACTTAAAATTAAAATTTTAAAAAACGACAAATTTTGCAAAAAATTGCCTTTCTAGCAAATTGTTTTTTGCAGAAGATACTGAAAGTTGGTTAGTAGAATCAGATATCTTCTCAAGAAAATTAATTCGAACAAAACTCTCATTTTGTAGATTACCTAGTCTGGATAGTAATAAAGCCAAGAGAGTTTCAGTGTCAAAAATAATTTTTTTCTCAAAAATTGATCGATCGTTAATGTGTCTCGTGTGCCGTTAGGGAAAAGATTAATCATGAACAACGAAATTAGTTACCTGAAAATATTTTTTTTGAAAGCTAGTTTTTTGACCAAAGAGCTTTTTCCCTTTATCCTCAAATTTCACATTTTTAAGTGAATTCATATAAATCTTTGGCTGTCATAAGTTCCTTTTTAGAGAAAATTTTTAAGTCTTTTATATATAGGAGATATTTACTTAAATCTTTCGTTTATTTTTATTTTAAATGTGTTTAAATTGTTATCAGGAATTACAAACTACTCAAGAATTAAAATTATTGAACAAAAAATAGAATTTTTGCGATTGGAGTTCCAAAATAGCTGATTATATTTATAGATTTATTGGAAAAAACATGTTTCATAATTTAATAATAATCTTGATACTTGAAAATTACAGTAGAAACAATTGGTTTATTTTATAGAAGATGGCTTGCAGGTTTTCAGATTCATTTGGTTTCAGTTTATGATCAATAAAAGAACTTTTGGGCAATTTATTCTTTCTTTGTTTTATAACGTTACCACCTGTTTCACAATTTCATTTTGCTATTTGCTACTGAATTTGAGTTTTATATATTATTTTTATTTTGCAATGTGTGTGGCAAATTAATGTGGTTTCTAACTTTTTTATATAGGATAATAACATTTTTATAAGATAGTTGGGTGGTTGGTTTATTTATCTGTACGGTCAACTTTTTGCAAATAAGCTTTAATTCGACAGCGGTGTGTTCAATTGAAAGAGGATTCTTAATTACTATAAACATCCACACCCAAGATGGGAGTTGGGTCCACGAACTGCCGATTAGAAGACCAGAGCGCTCACCATTCTTTCTTTGATTCCATTTTGCACTTGAAAATTAATTTGAGAGAGAACTAAGGCTTCAAGTGGATTTAGAAGAAGACATCCAATGAGAATTGAGCCCATGAACTGTTAAATTGAAGATTCTTCCCCCAAAAGCGGAAAGTGAAAACCACACATTTATTGAGAGCCGCAGGGGGATTCGTTCTCACTATCGGAAGGCAGTGAGCTCACATCCCGACTTAACCGAAGATCCATCGTGTTTACTATTAGCGGCTACGTTAAAACTGGACATGGTCTCAATGTCTTCCATGTGAAATGATACCTCTGATGGTGGCAGGTCAAGTATTGGGGTCTTCTGCTTGGTTCCTGCTTCAAAATCACGAAGACTCCACCCTGCTGCTTCTAATTGGTCGAGCCCAACTAAGGACTCGGTACAGGATAGCATGCTGGTGCAACAACGCATTTATTGGGAAAAATTATTCAAGTTGAAACAGTTTCTAGTAATATTGATTCATGAAAATGTAATCTCCAAAAAAGCCATGTATAGATTTTTCCCTGGAAACTTCGGTCCTCGAAACCTGTTGAGCTTGGGATATTAATATATACATAATATATTCTAATATAATATATGCTAATATATACACTAATATGCATTTTATTATGTAACTTTGGTAATGTACCCAGGATGTATCCAAATGATTTCCCTGCGAAGAGAGTCTTAAATTTTAACATTTTAAATACAAGTTTGATTTTGAAGTGAAAAGGCAAATAATTCTGTTAAGGCAATTTTTTTTTTATAATGTCACAAGCCCCAAGGAAACAAGCTTTCAATATTTTAATACCAACTGATCTTGAATGAATCATAGAGTGGTTTGCTTGTTCCCTTCTACTTAACATTTTTTTTCGAATGCCCGGCTGCCCTTAGGCCTTTGCCCTATTCAGCTCTATAATTAGCGAAGTGCTGCATCTCATAATGTGTGGCACCCAGTGGGTGTACCATCTCGCCCCGAAAGTGAAGTAATAAAGAAAGACAAAAAAAGAGAAAGAAACAGCCTTGTCCGAAACAGGATTCGAACCCAGAAACTACTTCTTCGAAGTAAATAACGCTAAGCTCTCCCCTCTCGGTTGGCTTCTCCTTAACGTATATGATGTGAATGGTGTGTAACTTTTCAACTCAAATCTTTGCATTTTCAGCAATGTCTGTTTCCTGCAGGTATTTTATTATTATAAATAATTTCACTATAACTATATTTCCAATAATTATTTAAGAATAGCATAACATAGAACTCGACTTTTTTTCTCCTCCTATCTCATCTCTTTATTTTACACTAATATGATTTGCCAAAATGTAACGTGTAACGAAGAGAATTTCAACACAGCGCAACATCGCCAACTTGGCGATCCAATGGATGTGATAAATAACACAGCTAACATCCATAACCTCCACAATTAATAATGCATCTCGACATAACACACCTAATAAGTATGCGCTGAATTATGGACAGCAGACGACATTTCCTGAAAGGGAATCTTCCAGGGGCTTAACGATCAAGATGTGTATATGCCATCGCAACGGCTATCCGATGTCAACCCTCCTCGGCGAATTCCACGTGTCGCCGTCCATCACGTCTTCCTTAAGTTATTGACACCATTTCCTGTTTCTTCACAGAAGGTCCGCGCCGCTTTATTTCACCCTTTTTTTATTTTCATTAACCCATGAATGCAGCCGTAAACAATTCAACAGCAGTTTACGAGCATCAACCCCCCTTCCCCTAAGTGCAGTCATCTGCCGCTTTCAAATGGTGAGGCAACAGTCATATTTCATGTGGCTCCTATTACAGATGGAATCTCAATGTCTGGAGTTATCATGATAGCTCTTACAAGAATGAAACGAAATGGTGTGAGAGTGTTGATACATTTTTCGATGGTAACGTCAGATGACACTCGAGTTTGTGATTAAATATCACTTTCTTAGATTTAGATTATATTATGGGTATGCATATCGATTGCTCATTCCTGTTAATCGATGTCGTTAAATACTGCCAACATCCTCATCATTTTTAAAATCCGTGGGAAATGACGGGGTTGACTCCTGAGTTGACACTTCTCATTTCATGCCATTCTAGTAGAAGGGCACTAGAACTTTTAACGTGGATGAGACTTCTCACTATGACGATCTATGGATGCACCAGAATCAAACCTATCACTTTCTGAGAACGATGTCTTTAGCAATAATTCTTGTTTGAAACTAGAACTATGCTGTGAAAAAGGAATGAACTTATTTTAAACTTCAGGCATTTGCATCATGAAATCGGAAGCAAATATTACTTCCGATTTCATTGCAAGTGGGCAATTCTGTATCTGTTTTACAACTAGAATGATTGGCTATCCACTTTCAGCTAGAGCCGTGCTGTCATAGGGTTAGTTCTCTGATTGACTTTTTAAAAATTCCTATATCTGACTACCACCTTGGGTGTGGATGTCTGCTGTGGTTTGGAATCAACTTTGAGCATTCTTGAGCTAAAAATTATCTGCTAAAAGCATTATAATAGAAAATGATTTTGTTGGAGTGCATTATATAATTTAATACAAACATTGCACACACACACAAAAGTGGGTTTATTTCTATTATAAGTTTGTTGGTAGTATGGAAAATTTAGGTGGAAAGCTGTCAGCTCTAGGATGGACTTTGTCATTTTATATGGATTTAAGAAGATGATGCATAATATTATACTGCATATCCCTGATAATTATGAAAAATTACTATGCGTTGCGCTAATGTTATGTCAATAGAACATCATTTTTTATCCGTATGTATGCATTTAATTCAAATGGGAGCAACACACAAATTTATTCAAGAAAATGAAACCCTTTGCAAAAATTAACTCATAATAAATTTTGATATAAAAATTTAAATGCAGCAAACTAAAATTTTAATTCATCAATTACACTAGTCACGTAATTCAATTTTCAGTATCTGTTCAATTGATATCGCTGTACAAAATCCAGAATTTTTGAGTAAAGTATTTTATAAGTCTTCCATCAAGCAAAGTAAGGACATGATTGTCTTCAGGAAATAGAAAGCACTGTTTTTGTTCCAGGAAGGTTACGGGTCCACAACAAGAGGCACCAAAAATACTAAGAGAGCAAATAAGAATTCAGCAAAGAAGGCAATTCTATTCGGCACGATGAACACACCGGAAACCGTTATTTTTGGTAATACCAGGTAAAGTGTATGCAGTACGGAAGATTTTATAATCGATGTACCGACAAAATAATGCAGAAGGAATTTAAAATTATCGATAACTTAACCTGCACATGAAAAAGTTAGCCTTTGGCTTCCTTATGATGAAAAGAGCACCAATAAGGTTCAGTACAAAAACCTTTAGATTACTCAAAGATAGTTGTTATTTCACCAGCATATTTCCCTGTACCTAGCCCTGAGTTGGGCTCTATCAGTTAGATAGATGCAACCGGGCGGAGTCTTCGTGGTTTTAAAGCAAGGACCAAGCAGAAGATCCCCAGTAACTTGGTCTGCTACCCCAGAGTTATCATTTCACTTGGAGGACATTGTGTCCACGTCCAGTTTTAAGATGCCCCAGCCGTCTTTAGCGAACACGATGGATCTGCGGTTCCGCCGGGATTCGAACTCACTACCTTCCAATAAAGAGAATGACGTCCTAGCCAACCAGGTCACCGTGGTCTCACCTGAAAATAATGAAACCGTGGTAGCTTCCTTGATTCGGAAGCCGATTTTTTGTGAGGTAGTGAGTTCGAAATCTGAGTGAAGCAAAGATCCATCGTGTTCACTGAAGGCAGCTGTAAAATGTTCAATAGGTCGTGATCGTCATGTTCTCTCAGAGAAAAGATACCTCTGGTGTCAAGATTGTGGGAGGAGAAAATTTGCGCAATCTTTGCTTCTAAATCACGAAGAAGATTCCCAATCATCTGTTTCCATCTAAACAATAAAGCCCAACTCTGGGTTAGATATAGGGACGTATGCAGATGCTGTTTCACTTAAAGATAGTGGTCACTGCATTATTTTTAGAGATTCCCTTCTTCGGGTACTATGACGTTGGAAAGTACGCACTGTTTTCTAAAACAATTCTAGGAAAGCAAATTATGAATATTTGAAGACGATCCCACACTCAAAATATTGTGAAGTTAATGTGATGTGTAAAAAATAATGAATGCTTTCTTCAGGAATATAGGAGTGAACAAATCCATTAAACTAGGAAGACAAAAAACAGTTGCAACTAGTTGGCATCGTACTGAAAGTCTTCCAGAACTTCCAAAAGCAGTGAATAATGTTGAAGAGTTAATGATCTACCATTAAAAACCATATTCTCTACCAACAATACTTGCTGACTGTGAAGTTTCTTGGACAAAATCATATAAAGGTGATGCAGCATCAATTATATAAATCTAGATACCTGTGATTGTTGGCTATTTTTAAACTAAAAATAACTTAACGTGGACCGAAGTTGAGATTGATGGAATAGATAGATTTTTCATCAACTCCCAAATGAATAACTGATGACGTTTCACATAGGTACAATTCGCTTACAAAATTATCTTGATGATGGAGAAGAAAATTTTGAATTTTTCTAAAAAACAAAATGTTCATCAAATCAAAAAATTAAGAAAGAGAATTAGGGAAGCTTTAACGTATTTCAAGAGAACGTGAAACGACACAAGAGATGTTGTGTTAGTCGGAGAGTCAGGCAAGAAAACTTGAATCCGTCAGAGGCACAAATTAGCAAAAATAACAATTTCAGGAAATTTTGGAATGAATATCGTTAAAGATTTGAAAATTTTAAAAATAAGAACAATAGGTAATTTTCATGTTTTTGAAAACTTTTACAAACGGAAAATTCGCTAAAATTTAAAAAAAAAAATACTTCTTTACTACTGATGAGAATCACGAATAAATTTATTCGCAGTGTTGACAACTCTCAGACATTCGATGATCTTCTTCATCTAGTTTGCTGCCACTCGAAGAATGCGATTGGAAGGAAGACAGCGAATTCGTCGACAAATCGGATGAACGACGCTATCTCAATACCATGTGACATAGATGAAACGTTATCTGACGTCATGGATATTTCCAACCAATGAGAATTGTAATAAAGTGGCGTAGCCACAATCTCAACTGGAACGAAAGGAACAACCAATTTATGGTTAAAAAAGAAGAATGATCTTTTTTTTTTGTACCACACATAAATGATAACGCGATGAACAAATCTTGAAAAATCTAGATTTTCAAAGCACTCTTCAATAAAAGGATGGTCCTGAACTTCTAAGAAAGGAGGAAGATCCAAAAGAACCGCCGACACAGACACCAAATTTAATTTGCTATGCTATAGCTTTTTGACTCACTACACAGATGCAAATGAAGGGTATTAGAAAATGCTTTCTTGAGATTATATTTGAAAACAATCATCAAATGGAAAAAGGAATAAAAAAGAATTTTTCAGAAACAAGTAAAAGCGAGCGATGCTCTACTACTTAGACTCATTTTCAATAAAGAAATAAATTACTGGTTTACAATATTGAAGATGAATTTCTATTATTTTCTAGGGAAAGTGGTCTTAAACGCGTATCAAGTTTAAAAGGTCACACAATTCAATTGAACAGACACGCATCTATTACAGGATAAAGAAGGTTACTAGAGTAGCATGATGAAGAAAAAGAATTGCATATATAAACAATGAAATTATTGAGTTGCTTGGTCTTAAGAAGAGAATTTAAAGGACGAGACCTCTGAATTAAAAAAGGAAGCCGTTGAACCTGCTCCGAATGTCAAAGGAAATTCCATGAATTATTTCAATCAAACATATGAATTCAAATATTTCGGAATAAGTTATTTGTAAGTCACTCACACATATTCAAACAAGAAGGGAAATAATTTAAATTAAATCCATATTATTGTAATAGCGATTTAAACTTCTCTGTTTTCGCTGCTTCTCATTGAAAGAAAATATACTTCCCTTTCGGAGAAAACTTGAGATTTAGAAAAATAATAATATGAAAGCTATTTTCTGAGAGCACTTCTATTTACTTAACTTTTCTCAAAGTGCATCTCAAAGTGCCATTTCACGCATAAATCAAATAAACAAGGATCAAATGAGATATTGAAGTCTAGGAATTTTCCCTTCGAGTTACAAAGTTATTAAGGAATGAAGTCGAGGTACCTTTCATCTGAGTTCCAATCCATTTTCGTAAAGCGGCGAATGGAGAAGCCGAAACCACGTTCACTGTAACAGGTAAAAACTTTATTTTGCCAAACACCAAAACCATATAAACCAAAATGTAATTACTATGAGGGTCATCTGGAAAGTAAATTTCCCATGACTCTAAGAGATGGCTTTGTAAAATGGCCGAAACGCAAACGTATTTGTAGGGTAGATTGTGGTTGTGGCCATCACATGCTGCAATCCCAATTTCTAGATAGCGCAAATATGTTACATATTATTTCTACTCCCACGGACTGCAGAGTCCCACAGTGAAGGTTGAGCATTACTGCGCAACTCTAAAGGACTTGTGACGAATCCTTCAGAAGAAGAGACATGGGATACGAAGTACTCATGTTTTGTTACTCCTCATACGGCGAGTCTCAAAAAAAAAAAAAAAAAAAAAAAAAAAATGCTGGAAAAGTTTAGTTGAGAAGTGTTTGACCAGCTCCCACATAGGACCGAACTAGCTCTTAGCGACTTCTATTTGTTCTTGAACCTGAAGAAATTCCGGTCACTTCTCCACTGATGAAGACGTGCAGATAGCTGAGACCTGTTGGATCCATCCCCACGCGGCAGATTCTGTTATATATATATATATATATATATATATATATATATATATATATATATATTAATAGCTTTACTACCTATTACATGTATTAGCTTCCTCCACAGCACGCTTTTTCCAGCCTAGTCTGACCAAAGCGTCCCTTTGCCAGTTCCTAACTTTTTCAGTACCTTGACGTCATTTTCAGAGTCATCGAGCCATCTTGTTGGCAGTCTTCCTCGGGCACGGGGTCCTTCGGGGTTCTTAAACATTGATATTCTAGTGTGGTTGTTTTCTTGTCTTCTCCAGACATGCCAAGCCTGTTGCTTCTGATAACTTGGATAATCTGAGGCTGGTTATAAAGTAAATACAAACCAAGATTATATCTGGTTCACCATCAACCCTGTCCCTGTACAGGGCCATAGATAGGTCTTAATACCTTCCTTTCAAAGGTTTCTAGGATTCGCTGTGTATCGACATTTAATGTGCGTACATATATATATATATATATATATATATATATATATATATATATATATATATATATATATATATATATATATATTTGTAGTAAATGAGGCTATACATACAATATTTTTGGTAAGCATTTACTGAACTCTTTCAAACTTAAATCATAATAGTATTAGCGTTCTGTAAACGAAGTGCAATTTTATTTCCAGCTGAGTCAATGAAAATACAGTAAAAGCTTCTCTTTCCTATTTACATTGCCTATAGGTACATGAAATGAAATCTTTGCTTTACTACTAAAAGCCTCGTTGGAAGAAAATGCATTGAGGAAATTTATAATTAGTATAAAGACTCTTCTTCAGCTGGAACGCAGAACTAAATTAAACAACGAGCGATATGACAGTTATAATATTTTTACCCATATTATGCACTTCTTATTTGTTGTCATTATTAATTGTTATTATAATTAATAATAACAATAGAATTTATTGTTATTATTAATTATAATATTTATTAATATATATATATATATAAATTTAATTATAATAATTAATAATTATTATTTCTTAATTATATTAGGTATATTTCAATTAAGAAATATGCATAGAATGAAAGTTTGATTGAAAATGAGTTGAAAGTGAGAAATGTTGAAAACACGTTACCGTTAACGAATGTATTTAATTTTACTAAGTAAAAGAAATCCGTATGCATGTATTATAGTAGTTTATAAAGAATATAGTAACACACACAAAATACTGAACTTAAACAAAGATTTAAAAAATCTTTGTTTTCTCTCTAGGTAATTAAGCGATAAAAAGTAATTGCAGGTTATTTTAACGTCTACTACATCATTGGTTTCTGGGAGGACCTTTCGTAGATAGTGGGCCATATTCACATGTCGCAAGAAAGAAAACTCGGAAAACTCCCAATCACTGAGACTGGTAGATGTGCATACAGAAGTGCAATAGTAAATGGAATCGAATCCAAGACCTTATGCTTTGAAAAGCGTTGTCTCATACCATTTGGGTACATTTTGATCCCGGGAGATGGCTACCGTACTTTGGTCTTTTTTATGCATACCTATCTGGGTGATTGCTTTGGAGTTTTCCAGGTTTCCTCTCTAGAAACACACGAATCCATTCCACTCTCTAGGTACATTTTGAATGTTATAATAAAATGTCAAAAACTATTTTTGCTTGTAGCTTTTATTTTATTGCATTGTTCTTGTCTATTCATGATCGTCAGTGTTTTCTTCTCATAAACGATAAACCTTAAACTTTTGGTTTTCTATTTACAGTTGTATTTTAACATATTTCACAACAAAATGCTGAAATTTGTTACTTTATTAATTGCTCAACGGTAGGTTTTTGCACAAAGATTGAGATTTATTATTTAAAGTGGATAGCATATCATTACAGATACCCAAGTCTGAGGACAGTTTCGAACCCACGAACTATTGAACTTAAATCCAGAAGGCTTACCTGCGAGCTAAGTCGTTTATTGTAAAAAATATAAAAGTTTCTCTCAACCAGCTTTTAGAAAAAAAAGCCCGCTTTTAATTATATATATATATATATCC
This sequence comes from Latrodectus elegans, assembly GCA_030067965.1. Classification (NCBI taxonomy): domain Eukaryota; kingdom Metazoa; phylum Arthropoda; class Arachnida; order Araneae; family Theridiidae; genus Latrodectus; species Latrodectus elegans. Next base: position 20,201,076 of record CM057820.1, on the reverse strand, counting down.
AGTTTTTATTTAGAATAAAGTTCCTAAATTTTCTTTATATTACAGCAACATTATATGCATATTAAGTAAAAGATAAGAAAATTGTTTTTTTTTAATGAAAAATTTTTTTGAATATAAAAATAAGAACGATGTTTTTAGGGTTACATTTTTTTTTCGCTCACAATTCTCAGAAATTTATCATTAACGCTAAATGCTGCTAAGAAAGTTAACATCTTGTGTTATAGGTTTCATTAATATTGCAATCGAAAACACCTTTTGAAATTTATAATTATTTACTCAGTTTTACAAATTCGGTGCCATACAAAATTTTGTTCAAGCCATACAATCTTAACATTTGCCAAATATTTTATTTTACCCGAGTTTAAAATTTTTGGATTTTAATAAAATGTAAAAATATTAAAGAATAACGAAAAAAATTATCACTCTTTATTCTGTTTTCTTTTAAAATATATTCCTACAGTATTATATTTATTCATGTATGCTTCCCTTTATATGAAAGCATACATGAATAAATTTAATTATTGGGGTATCTTTCAAAGATTAATTCAAATTAAAGTCGAGATTTAAATTCTTGGAATATTTCGTCGTTAGGAGAAAATAAAGTTTAGGAATGTCATAAAGTTGTAAACATCTTTTATGCAACTATTTTTCGATAACAGAAAATTCATAGTGATAATAAAGTTTCTAGTATAAGCTATTTTCAATCTGTATTATTTTTATGGAATTAACGACAGTTTTCCAAACGTTGGCCGTTTGAAATTTTTAATTTTATGTGTTTTTTTATTCAGATCACAATCTGATAAAGTAATCCTTTTATTCAAAGAACTAAAGATAATAATCATTTGAAAATACTTCTCCTTAAAAACATTAGTTATTATTTAAATTTTGGAATAATCATTATTAATATTATTCATGTTTTATCTATAAGTTGCATATATTTTTAATGAAAACATGGTGCAATAGAAAAAAATGCATCTGTCTCGTTACTTGAGGAAGCGGGTTTTATACCTGACTCGTCAAAGACCGTCATGAAGCACAATAATAGTTATAATATAATAGCACAATAATAGTTATAATATAATAGCACAATAATAGTTATAATATAATAGCATAATAATCGATATATATATAGCACAATTATAGATAATATAGCTCAATAATAGTTATAATAGCACAATAATAGAATGATGACAGTGCAGGTGTCGACCTCGTCTCTTTAGCATATGTTCAGCATTATGTGGTACTTAGTGTCTTTGCTCAATAGAAGTATGTTAAATACAAAACTGGAATATTATAAATTGATGTTATAGTAATATTTTATACAATTTTAATATCTAACCAACCATATATTGAAATTCAATATTGAATTAATCTTTGAATCTCCTTAACGGAACGTATCTTCATGAATTTGCTTAAATTTATTAATATTTATAGTTTAGTAGATATTTGTTTGCCAATAATCAATTTCAATTTGTTTAAAATCTACGAGTGTCATTTTTTTCTGTTGATTTTTCTATTTTAAAATAATAAGCCGCATTAGTATATCGCAAAGGAGGAAACACGGAAAACCCCCAAAGCCACCCACTCTCCATAAAAAATCTTACAGAGAACAAAATTGCAACTCTTATTTATTACAAGTACAACAGATTTGGATTGAACTTAGGACCTCTTATATCATGAACATGATCTAACTAATAAACCCCTTACTATATTAACTACAAAGAGTCTTGATTTTTCCCGATTGCTTTGTTGAATAAAAAAAATATTAATGTTAAAAAATGGTATTATTTTTAAAAATTTCTTTCGTGGATAGTTTAAGTGATTCGGTGCCTTCACTACGTACATTAATTCCCCCTATAACAAGGCGCTCTTATAACGCGTTTTCATAATATGCAATTTCATATCCCTGGTATAACACGTGTTTTATTCCCATATAACGTGTTGATTCCCCACATTATGTTTCTGTACTGCGAAATTTATAATGATTTGTACAGTTCACAATTTATTTCGCGTACGTTTGCGCATTGTGTTAAATGTGTTCTTATATAAAATTAAATTATATTATATTATTGACTTTTTTGAACATTCTACTAAAAACGACATAATAACGACGACTAAAATAAGGTGGAACAATAAGGTTCAAACAGCTCCTACAGCGAATAAACATGTAATAAAAATGTTTTTTGTAATTATTTGATTTATTTCAAATGAACTTTTTTTTAGTTACATTTGTAAAAGTTTTTTTTTATTTGAAATATTCTTAATTTGATTTTAATAAAACATCCATATTTCATTTATGACATTGTTTTTCCTTAATGTTCTTAGTAAAACCCCTTTAACGAGAAAAATTCAAAGTAAATCATCTGTGCATAACACGTTACACGAAATCATAGATTGTGTTTTACGAGAATACTCGAGCAATGCGTTTTCCTATAACGCTGAACTACTATACCGTGTAATTGGGGGATTACTGTAATTGCTATCAGGGAGCACTTTCCATAAACAGGGATGATATTCGTGTATCGCAAGGGAGGAAACCTTGAAATTTTCCAGGCACCTCCCTACTTTTAGCAGAAGGCAAAATAGCAACATATGTTTCCGCTGTTCAACAGTGACAGAAATAGAACCCGGGACTTTTCGATTCCCGATGAGTTGTGTCCTAATTTTTAAGGCACGACGAGGCCGGAAAATAGACATTGCTCTTCTGCCTTTTTTATACACATCTGTCGGTGTGTGGTTGATTAGGAGTTTTCCGGGTTTTGCTTCTTGTGACGCAGGAATACGATCTGCAAAAAAATCACCCAAAACGTAATTCACTCGGTGAACAATAAAACACCTTACAACAGCCATTGGCCGTGAGGTTAATTAAAATCATTTCCGTTAATTCAAAGCATGCGAAAGAGTAAAAAAGTTGTATAATGCATAATAAACTAAGATAAAAAAAATATAGTAAAATAGAAGAATTAAGAATTAAAATAGAACAAAATAGAAAGAAAAGAAATTATTGAAACTGAAATTGGATGAGTAGCTAGGTGACACTTCAGAATAGTAAATCCCTTGTTTTTGAACCTAGACCTACACCAAGAATCTGTGCAAAAACAAAAAAATAATAATAATGACCGAGTAATTGGTTTGCAAGCCGACATCTGTCAGTGACGCTTCACTCACCCCTCGCCACGATTCCTTCTTTTAATCACCCTCAAGGGGATTAGCGGAGGAAGCCGCTCTCAAAATATTTCTCGTCCACCTTCTCTCATCATTGGCCGTAATCCAGATCTCTGCAGACGATTTAAAGGAGAGGATCGTTGGGCCTGGTCCACCGCCAGCTGAATTCCGACCGAAAATATCCTCGGGCCCACACCCCACCGAACAGCCACGCAAGGCACACCGGGGGCGAGAAACTGCTGCTGTTTTTTTTCCGACATCGCTCCTTGATCTTATTAAAGAAAATGGTGACTCAAAATAAAAACAAAGCCACGTATCTGCCGAGGGATTAATTTCCCCTGCTGATGAGCGAGGTGTCAGGTCACTGCCATGGACAACTGTTAGCTGGCAACATTTCCTCAGTTACATCAGCGCCCTCTATGTCATCCAGCAATTGTACTTGCAGTATCATATCATCTTCACGAATAAATTTTGATGCGGAGGTCCAATTTTGATTTTCTCAAAATGATTTCTGTAAATGATTGTCAAAATACTTAACTGATATAATTTATAGCAATTAAATCTTCATTCTGTACGAGTGACAATTTTTGTCCAGAACAGAGTTGAAGACGTGGCTACGTGGAATAGAACAGATTTGAAGTAAAGGGACGGATCTCTCGCTCAATTAAAACAAAAGCTGTGCTTCCTTTTGACAACTGAGAACGTTTGCAGTCAAGTTAAAACATAATAAATACCGATTGGAAATCCAGTAAAATCTCTAATACTGCAATGTAATTTATTTTAACAATATAGATAACTTTCCGCTTTAGACTTTCATTTTACTTTAAACAAAAAGGTGGTAATTTCCCTCTTTAAAAATCATCGTCTCTGCGTCAATATTGGAAGAAGAGAAAAAATATTTATGATAAACGATTTTCCCTTTTCTTTAAATATTCCCGCACTACAGCTTTTTTAAAAGAAATACGGAATTTATTTTTTTCATTTTTTGCCTCTGCCCTTTTCAGAAAACGCGTTTTTACCTCGTTATATGTAAATTAATTATAATATTATAATATTGAAAATAAATTAAAATTACCATGAATTTATCACTACTGTCTCTAAAATAATTTTCCTATTGAAGTTTTTCTTCTAAATATGAGAATATAAAAGCATTTTTAGCTACAGTGGGTGATCGGTTAACTATCAGTTCAAACTGCGAACAAATCGGACAACAAAAATTTTCACCAAAGATTTTTGCATTCGGACAAGGAACACATATTCGAATAACGAACTAAAACGAATGCTAACGAACACTCCTCAGTTCTCGGAACAGGATTACCAAACCCAAGGGAACAGAAACAGCTTTTCATCTCTCTTGAATTATGTTAAACTTCAAAATTCTATATTCGAAAAAAATATTTCCAATAGAATATTTATAGACGAAGAAGATGATCAGTTTCGATTTCATTCAAAAAAATAATTTTGTTCATTTTAAGCGCCTTCTTCTCCCTCCCCTTTTGTTCATTCTTGGTTCCATACGTACTCTTCAATGACGAATTCTAGAATGCAAAAATTATACATTATTTTATTTATAATTTAATTTTTAGGGTCTCCCGAATGAATTAATCTATTTCTCTGGTAACTCGATGATCGGTTGACGAACAATTCGGATAGCGAACATAGTCTTGTAACAGATTATGTTCGTTAACCTATCACCCAATCTAATTAGAATTTTGTAATATATTTTAGCTTTCATTGTTGCCCAGTGGTGGGATAGCAGACTAAGAATTGGAGGGTCATGGGTTCGATCAAAGTTGTTGTTGAATAACGAGGTGAAGACGAACATGAGCTGAGCTCAACCAATGCTGAAGGGTAGGAGTCTACGACGTTGAAAAGCATGTGCCAAGAAGAGAGAAGGAAAAACCCTCAATACTTGATTTGCAGCCCCAAAGGAATTATTTCAGTTTATAGCTACACTGCTGGACAATTGCTAAGGACGGATCACAAATTGCAATGTATCATAACATTAAGAGAGACATGAGGCCTAGTAGGATAAAATATAGTTGCCACACTGTTCACACATTAGAATAAAGAATATTGTTCTGGAAAGTACAAAAATCTGTGAAACATTTGGAAGAAAAAAAATGTTCATTTGATGCTACATACGGAAAAATGGAACAATGCATCTAAAGGTAAGCAAGCACCTTGAAGAAAGGTATCAATACTGGATATGTCCACTGTGGAGTGTGATGCAACATTCCACACGTCGTATCATACTTTGCACAACATTATCCAACAGCTGTTGAAGCAATTTATCCCATTCCTCTGAGTGTACGAATGAGAATGTTCTTGTCTGTCTAGGATAGTTTCGACCAGAAACTTGCCTTCCCAATGAATCGCACACATTTTCAATGGGGTTTAAATCTGGAGAACGTGATGGCCATACGAGGTGTTGAATACCCTCATTGTTCAGACAATCCTGAACAGCGAGTGTTCGAGGACATGTTGCGTTATCGTCCATAAAAACAAATTTATCATCGACTGCACCACGGAAAAGACAAACATGAGGAAGTAGAGCTTTATTAATGTATCGTTTTCCCGTCATAGTCCCATTCGTAACAACTTGTAGGGGCATGCGGCCATTGATCATGATGCCGGCCGATACCATGATACTGCATGTCGGATATCGGTCCCTTTTCTGGATATTTTCTGGATGATAAGCAGTACCACTCTCGCGCCAGATCAGTTGGCGTCTACAATCTGATGACCGACTGAACCTACTCTCATCTGGGAATAGTACGCATGCCCAGTTCTGTTGAGTCCAATTGAGATGCTCACGACACCATTGCACAACAGGTCTGCGGGCGTATAGTCCTCCTTCCCTCAAACGTCTGGCAATAGTTTTTCGGGAGATCTGCTTTCCTGAGGCAGCAAGAAACTGATTTTCCAACTGCTGAGCTGTGGTGCACCAGTTCTTTTTTGCTGATAGGACGGTATATCTGTCTTCTGCAGGCGTCGTACTTCTAACACGATCACCCCTGTGCCGCCTACTACACACTCCACTAGTTTTAAATGACTTCCACAGCCGTGAAACAACGCTGTGAGCGATGTCGAACTCCCTGGCAACATCGTTATTTTTCGCCTTTCTTCGATCTTTCCAATAATTCGGCCACGCATAAAATCATCTAAGTGATGTCGGGAAGACATGCCAAAAATTTCAAGTTCATCTATCAAATGTTTCCTGTTAAACTTTGACTTGAAACAGCAACTGTCCACACGCGTCAAAACCTTGAAAGCTCTTATGAACGCTATCGCGTGATGAACAGACATGAAAAAAAAATTTGCATACGCATACTTTTTCTTACTATATCCTGCACTTATTCTAATTTTCCACATTTTGCTTCCTTTCATTTTGTGGTTGCTACGGATGATAGTGTTATCCTTCCTTAGCAATTGTCCAGCAGTGTATTATGACCTCTTTTATGTGCCACAGACACTTTTCGTGAGCACGATGGATTTTCGAATAAGTCGAGATTTGAGTTCACTACCAACCAATCTACCAAAGCCAGATGTTTCATTTCCCTTTCAGAGCATTGCGATCATATACTTTTTTACGCACTCCAGCTCTTATATTGTTATTGTAGCACCAACATACTTCTCTAAACCTAGTTCAAAGCCGGGCTCGACCAGTTAGTAAAAGGAACAGGTAGAACCCGACTACTAGTTTCTTTTACTAACTAGTCGAGTCCAACTTTAGTGAAAGCAAGTTAGTAAAGGTCTACCAGTTAGATCAGCTCAGAAGTTTCGCAGTTATCAAGCAAAAGACATGACCCCAATACTTGACCTGCCACTTAAAAGGTATTCGTTTACTTGGAAGATATTGCCTCAGCCGTCTTTAGTAAACACGAACGGATTTTCGGTTGCAAAGGAATTCAAGTTTACTAACTTCTGACAGTGAGAACAACGCCCCTAACCCTTGCGTAAGTCCAGACTTTTAGATAATCAATGTTCATGTATGTTCAATGTTCATGCCTTTTAGACAATCAATGTTCATTAATTTATTAATTAATAACATTGATTGTCTAAAAGGCATGAACATTAATTTATTAATTAATAACATAACATGAATTTCTTCCAGTGAATGGATATCGTATGCAAACATCCTAAGGTGAAAATCCAGCAACGTTGTATCAGTTTATAAGAGGTAGGATACAAGGAAGGAATCACATCACCGAATACCCTTTCATTTGCAGTAATCGTTCAGGAATATCAATGTATTGGTGAATCTTCTTGGTTCAAAAAGACACGTGGCTGTAGCTTTTCAAATAGTAGAAATATTACAATATATATTTGTAGCATAAATAATAATTACAACACAAATGTAAATTGGCCCAAAAATAGAAGAGGCTTATAAGCAACTAATGTCCATATACATACATACATACATAGCGGTGGAGAGGAGCCTTGGAGTCTACCTTTAGGTTAGCGGATTTGGAATACTCGCCAATCAGCAAATGTTTTGTAATTTTGAGCTACGGTCAAGTGATATGGTCGCATCTGAGCTAGCACCCTCCACTTCAACCATATATGCCACACTAGTGGAAGGATTTTGGACGTCACATATTAATGTGGACACGTCCCCAGCACTCGGAGATCCAAGAACCCAGTAATGGGGAGAGTGTACTTGGACCCCCTCCCAATCACTGTCTGTGGCAAATGATGCTTCACTTTGCTGACCTTAACGGGAAGCGGCGTGAAGCGACTGAAGATCAATTAATGTGTACAACATAGAAAATAAAGGAAAGATATTAAAAGTAGAAAACGTAATTTCTTACACAACTGCTAATAACCCGCCACGATCTTCTACTCATCTCTGGCACTTTATAATTTATGAACCATCAAAATGGGTTAGACACATGCTATAGGCACACTATATCAATTTCTCACATTCATAGCTCCCAAAGAGATGAATAAATCTGACATGTATAAGTATACACAACCAAAATGTTATGAGTATAACAACTTGGTTAAACTAATGGAAATATTATGTGAAATATTTTTAACGTATTGTGTGAGTCAATTGCCACATTGTTCCTCCCCTTAATCACGTAATTATTAACATGAATATCCAATCATGATCGATCAATGATACGTGTATCGATTTGAAACATCAAATAACCGTTTTCATCTCATGATAAACTCGTTATGAGATTCCAAAATTAAAAAAACTTAAAATGCTTGGACTACTAAAAAATAATAATTTTCAAGAAATTGAAACCATTCATATTTAATAACTCTTACAAACAGAATTTTTATATTCGTATTTTCATAATTTTAAGTTATAGGTAAGATTTTTTGACAACTCTAAACTGAAAGCAATAAGCAATATGGAATTTTTTTTTAAAACTATAAACAATCCTAATTAATGCATCTATCTATATATATATATATATAAATCAAATTAGGATTGTTTATAGTTTTAAAATTTTCCAACGTATTGTTATATATATATATATATATATATATATATATATATATATATATATATATATATATATATATATATATAATTATTTATTTAATGAGACTTAAATTAATAGCTATTATTTCACATTCTCATATTTTATTTAACTCATAATAGTGATTCAGAATCAAACTCTCATTTATAACAGAAGCTTACATTAGAATCCCAAAAGTTTTATTTGACTTATTCATTCACATATTCATGAAAAAAAGGAGAAAAAGAGTTTTTTACATTCTTATACATATTATATTATTCAACTCATATTGTATTCCTTTAATTAAGAAATGTATCTTAATTTCATTATTATTCATATTTTATATATTTAATTCATTTTTAGTCAATTAATAAAAAATATAACTTTTACTTTATGATCATACATATGTTTCGTTAAATTCATATTTACTCTCATTCACTCAATAAAAATAAGTTGTTTTTTTTTCATACAAACTTTATTTAACTCCAACTTACTCAACACATAAAAATAAAAGTTTGTAATGCTATTCTACATAAATTAACACATTTTCACTCTCATATTTATTCAACTCATCAAAATAAAAAGGTATTTCCTAATTAAACATATTTTATTTAACTCCTATTGACACAGCTTTGCTTATTTCATTATCACAAATATTTTTTTTATTTAATTCATTCTCATATCACAGTTTATAAATAAAAGTTTTTACATCATTCTCATGTATAGTTTATTTCACTTCTATTCACTCAATTAAAAAATGTTTTAACCTCACATACATTTTATTTGAATCATCACTAATGAAAATTCACCATACTCAAATATTGGGTCAATCAAATGTTTTTGTGTGTCGGGAATTTTATGTTCGAAAATGTTTGTTCCCCAAATATATAAATGCTAGAATTATACAACAAAAATACGGAACAAGAACAGTAGTTACTGGCAAACCTTGAAAAAGAACCTGTACATTTCCAATAAAAAATCACTTCTAGCTTAATTCAGCCTCTCTATAAAAATCTTTCATACCAAAATAATGTTTACTCTCTAAACATCAAGCAATGTCGCTCAAAACTGACGAATTGTAGTCAAAAATAAAATCATATCTCTCTTTTTATAAATTAAGCTTTTTCAGAAACTATATGATTTGAAAAGCTGACTAAAACTTAAAAATGATAGCAAAATTTCAGTGATTTTTTTTAGCTTTGTCCTTGCTGTCTTTGGCTTGATAACAGTAATTACTGAAATATCTTATACGCATAAATAATAAAAATATTAAATCAGATAGTGTAATATTAGTTTAAATGATGTGTTTAAATTGGTATGAAAGCTGTGTGTTTCACACTTATTACTACGGCAAAGTAATTATACAGCAGATTATTACTTTGGCTGCTTGAACATTCCCTTTCAGTCATTCTCTTATTGCTTCTTTTTTTCCTTTAAAGGTTTGCGCAGTTAAATTGAAAATTAAGATAACTAAGTAAAATATGCGGCTAATGTAAATATTACGATTACAGCTCGCCAAACCCAGAAAATCGCCTAATATGGTAACCGTGCAATGTAATATAAAGAAATGAGGAAAAACCCTGATTTCCTATATGCTTATTATTCTCTTCAAAGAGTTGATTGGAGACCATTTTGGGCTGCTGTTCAAATTCAGATACCTCCGCTTGGCGACTCCTCCGCTTGGCGAAAACAATGTTGACAATTGGCGAGGATTTGACCGTAATGTTCACTTTACCCAAATATACATACAAATATTTATGTAATATATCAATTATTTTACGTTTTATTATTTCCTAAAAAGAAGAATGAATAAAAACTGTGGTATATATATATATATATATATATATATATATATATATATATATATATATATATATATATATATATATATATATATATATATAAATAATAATTTTTTGTGCATTTAATAATCATGCAGTATGTTTAAAGTTTTTTTGGCGCAACACTTATTCCAGCATAGATCCGTTTTTGGTTTTCTTAAATTGCTTACTAAATGAAATTTGTTATTCAAAGCTTCATATTAAATAAGAACGCATACAAAAGGATAGGAAAAAGTGATAATTCAGCAAAAAGACTTAAGTTTCTCGGCATTTTTAAAAGGATTCAAATGTGAAGTAAAAGGTACTCGACAACTTCCAATAAGTCCCACAGTGCAAAAAAAGAAAGCAAATATACATTGCCCAACATTAAAAATACATCACCAAGAAGGAGTGGCCAAAAAATTATGCAAATTTCAGGATAGGCGCATCTTATGGTTTTACGCAGATGGTGTGAAATACACAAATCTGCAGCGAACTTAGAGCTTAGACATAAGATCGACAAAGTGAGCAATAATCGTTGAAAGTTTGTTCTTGTCGCAAAGGACACCTGTAATTGCAGAGAATGCTAGGCTACTGTTGACGGAGTCAGTTCCAGCAGACAGACGAGTTTTCGAGGATTATGGTGATAGGACTGAGAAGGGCACGTTGATCGTTACGGCACATCGTAGCTGACAGACACCTAGATGCGTCCACAGTGCACCGTAGTGTAGCGAAAATTGTTTGAATTAGGGACTGTGAAACGTTTGCGGATACCGATGCAGTTAGAGGGACATCAGCTCGCGTGGATCTCAAACACATTCATCCTCATTCTGGCACCTAAGAAATTTTTAAAAGCTAAATAAAATGACTTAATAAAACGATAACTCTTGTGAAAATTTAACTCAAATAAAAAAAAATTCTGCTTTTTCCTATACTTATTATTGATTAAAATATGGAAGATAAATATTAAAAATCTATCATGATATTGAAAAATATAGAATAGTGTTACGAAAAATGTAAATAATATTATTATTTGTATAAATATCTTATTTCTGTTTAACTAAATTTTTTACTTTGTTATTATTATTATTATTTGATATTTGAAATTCTCCACTGTGAAAAACGTTTATTCTGTGAAAATAAATTAAGTATGAGTTAACATGTTTAAAGTTTCGACTTGATACGGCCAATAGGATCCAAGTTTCTATATGCTTAATATAGAAATTCTGGAAACTTCCAGGGCTCATACCGAAGAAATATAAATATTCGCCTCTTCTAAGTTGTGAGTTTAAAGTGAAGCAACGATTCAGTCAGATACCTGAGTTATGAAAGTTGCTGTGTTTAATTGCTGTACCGTAGAAACAGTTTCGGTTTATAGCTTGCGTAGGAACTTCAAACTGCAGTATAATTGTAGTTATTGCCACTGGAAGAACTTGGAATTAAGAGTTTAAAAGAAAAGCTAATCTTTATTTTTGGACCATCACAGCCTTGTTGCCACGAAAAAAATCGTAATAATGTTAAACTTAAATTTTGAAATTAAATTATATATAAGAATAATAATATAGAGTATTGAGAATAATACAAAATACTGGAAATCGTTTTCAGAAAAATATCTTGATATTAAAGTATAGGGAGCAATGAAAATAAATTTTAAAAATTTACCTTCAGAATATTGAATAATCTTATTTTGAATACTGAAGACAAAGTTAGATAAATATTGAAGATAACCCAACAAAAATAAGAGTTTCATATAAAAAAAAGGTAGAATAATAAATATAACTTGAAAAGTTACCTTAAAAATATTGAATTATGTGATTTACAAAAATTGTAGATAAATTTAGAGGAATATAGAATACGGAAAATAATTCTTCTCTCGAAATTGTATTTCATTAGAGAAGAATGTATAGAATAATGAAATTAACTTGAAAAATTACAATCAGAATATTGAATAATCTAATTTAGAATATTGAAGATGAATTTAGAGGAATATAGAATACTGAGGACAACTTTTCGAAATTTGATTTCATATTGAAAAATATAGAATATTAAAAATAACTTGATAATTTACCTTTAATTAAAATATTGAAAATTTAAGTTAGAATATTGAAAAAAATTAAGAAATATAGAAAATTGAAGGTAAATTAAGATGAATGTAGAATATTGAAGATAACTTTTGAAAGCTGATTTTCATTTTGAAGAATGTTGAATATGGAAGATAAATTTTGAAATTTACCTTCAAATTGAAAAATGAAAAATAATGAGCATAATTTCGAAAATTTATTTTAATATTAAAGAATATTTAAAATAATATTATATTAAATAATGTTAACATTAAAGAGAGAATATTAATGGTATATTTAGTAAATTTATAGAAATAAATAATTCCTTAAAGTTGTGAGTACTTTTTTATATTAGCTCAGTTATATGTTAAATTTTTTTCACATCAATTAACTCAAAAATAATAGACTATGAATGAATAAAATTTATACGGATAAAATGTTGATACTCAAAACTTTGAGGAAAAAATTTAAGGAACTAATTTAAAAATTAAAATACTTTTTCCTGAAAAGAAAATCGCGATTGATAATTGATTCTGAATATCTAATGGCTCTTTTCTCACCTTGTAGATGATATCAAGAGATATTATGCTAAATAATTTGTATTAAGGGAGCTCACCTGTCCACTGAATGCATATATCATATCTTAGAATTACAATATTGTATTTAAAAGTGAAATATACACTCATTTCCAAAAGTTAAGCACTGAAAGTAAAATGCTAATTTCTGGAAGTCAATCAGAATTGAAGAGGATGCAAATAGCTGAAGAGGTACATGGAAGTATGCAAATATGTTAGGTAACAACCAATCGCGCTTCCATGTCAAGAATTATGCAAAAAGGGCAGTCTTATAAGAAACCAGCTTTATGAAGGGTTACAGAAGTTGATTGTAAATGCTGATAGAGAAAGTGCTTAAAACTTTCGTACAATTTGTTTTCAAGATATATGTGTTCCTATGACTTACAGAAGACGAATGGAAGATTCTGAGCGCTGGCGTGTTGTTGAGATCATTGAAGCAAGACAGTCAATTTCAGATGTTGCTCTTTTCTTCGGCGTTCATCATTCTGTAATTTCACAATTATGGAAACAATTCTAAACCACACAATCAGTTGCCCGAAGACCCGTAGCCGGTTTGACCCAAGGGTTACAAACGCCGATAGAAGATCGATACATTGCGATTTTAGCCAAGCGGAATCGAAGAGTGACCTCCACACGTGTGACATCTATTGTTAGAGTCCATTGGTAAGGTGATATCTGCAGTTACTATACGCCGAAGATTGCATATGAGTGGACTGTATGCTCAGGTACATCAAGTTTGTCTTTGTCTAACCGTCCAATCAAGAGGGGCACCATTAAAGTGGTTCCGGGAACATGTCAACTGGACTGTGTCTGACTGGCGTTATGTTATGTTTACTGAGTGAAGATTTGCTCTGGAACCAAATGGCAAGCGTATAAGGATATGGGGCGTGAACATTAAATACCCAATCAGCCCCAAAACATCACCAATCATCACGTATTCTGAGGCGGAAGCATTATGGTGTGAACAGGGATTTCATTAGGATACCGCACCGACCTGCACATCTTTAAACGGGGTTCTGTGACGGCTGACCTACATAGAGATGAAGTCCTAGAACCCATTGTGAGATTGTACGCTTCAGCAGTTGGTTCTACTTTTGTTTTAATGGACGATAACGCACGTCCCCATATAGCAGACATCATCGATGACTACCCGGAGAGTGAAGGGATTGCACGTATGACTTGGCCAGCATATTCTCCCAACCTTAATCCCATTGAAAATCTTTGGGATACTTTCAACCGTGCTGTATCTTCACGTTTTCCACCTCCAACCACTCTTATTAAGCTGGAAACTGCTCTACAAGGAGAATGGCTATTGTTTAATTCTGCGGTGGTTGACCGCCTAATTGAAAACATGGTCACAAGGTGTAAACCTTGTATACAGATGAGGAGGGATCACATACCCTATTAATGTCCTTTTTTTTCAATTTATGCTGTTTATTTTCACTTTATACATAATTCTGCTTAAATCTCCAATATGTCATTATCTGATAAGTTACAAAAATTTAATGTTTTCATTTCTGCATATAATTATTGATTTCAATTTATGCATAAATATATATGCTACTCTCCTGCGGGATTTTGTGTCAATCAGAGAAATATTTGTTGATTTTTTTGCATTTTACATCTTCATGCTTAACTTTTGGAAGTGAGTGTATTTAAAACCCAAAAATTAAATTGATTGAATCACCCAAGAAAAATGAAGCACTATAAGGCTGTTAGCTATTTACTTTGAATTGCATTTTCTTTTATATTTCCTTTTGTCTGTCATAAATGTTAACTTCTGTCACTTCATTATTTTAATTAAAAAATATTTTTAGATCATGACACTATCTGCCCAGTAAATTTTATTTAACAAGTCGCGAAATATTTGAATCTGTGTGATAACTATCAAAAATTAAGTTAACTATTTGGCACACGCATCAAAAAAAGTCATTTTAATATTTTTGTTGCTCTCCCACTCCAGATGAAATATTGGAAACATCAGAAGGACAGAGTGACGTGTTTACGGAAGTGTGCCCATCAGTCTTTTAATTGATGTCCTCCTCCCCCCTCTCTGTGATGTAAGACGCTCATTCCTTGCAGAAAAGATCAAATGAACCTGATAAAATTGCAGCGTCTTCAACTTCCCAGAATTCCCATTCAATCAGCGAGTATTGTGCCTCCCTTTCAGCGTTGGCTGTAATCTACTATTAGCTGCTTTAATTTTTTTTTTTCAAATCCTCGAATGAAATAAAATTCCTTTAGAAAATATATTCTCGAAATAATTATATTAATTATTGTCATGCTTTTCCGGGTGTCTCTTTCTTTCGACCCAAACCACATGATAGTGCTAAACCCTTCATAATTTTGAAACAAGCTGAACCATAATGACACCGGAGCCGGCATTCGCGACAGGACCAGTAGAGAGATAATGAGCATCCCGCAGCCTTATCATACTTCGGCCCAGCCCGCAAGGTGGTTAATCATAGATCGAGTATCGAACTTGCAACTTTCTAGCATCGGAATCGTCGCCTTCCCCCATCAAGCTATTGTGGCGCCATATCTCATGTTTGTGAACCTAAAAATTATAAACATCAAATCGTTAAGCAACAATTATTCTTTTAAAAAAAATGACTTGGATCTAAAGTATTCATAATCCATCTTCATATTGCACTAAATGAAACTGCTAAACTTAGCATTAGAATGCATTTTAGTAGATCTTTAGAAGTTGTTATTTTAGCAAACAACTAAAGCGCAATAAGTGTGGCATATGATATTAAGTGCGAATGATTCTTACGTGTATGTATGATTCATGTATGTATGTGAGATTAGTGTGCATGTATGTATGATTCCTGTATGTATGTGAGATTAGTGTGCCTGCATGTATGAGATTGGTATGTACGCGTGCGTGCTGCATCAGAGATTACATAATAAAACAATAGCAAGCTTATTTTCCTCCAAAAATCTATGAAAAAGAATGAAATTCTTAGCTTATTGTTAAACGGAATTTCGTTTAGTGAACGAATTTTGTTTGATTGTAAAATTACTTAACATATTTTAAGGTGTCAAATAATTTGTTCAATAAAATATCAAGTTTAAGTAAAGCCGCATTTACAATGATAAAAGCGACAGCTTTTCCTCACTGAATATTGAATGAATAACTTGATATGTGCAGTGATATCGTCGAATGAACTTTGGGCCAGTTGACATGTATTGTCACTAAATGCAAATAATCTGTGTGCATGAATACAAAACACATTACGTGGTCGGAATGTCCTTCCAGTGAAATGATACCTCTAGGGGTGGTAGGACAAGTACTGGGGGTATTCTCCTTGATTCTTGCTTCAAAATCACGAAGACTGCACTCGGCTGCTTCTATTTAACTGGTAGAAATGCTTCTTCAGCTGGGCTCAGCCTTGTTTTGGAAGTACCTGGGTTCTAGGACCCTCACCCTCATCTGGAACTGGAAATGATCTGTTGAGCTATAGCTGTGATTGACTGGCATATTATTGGTTGTATACTTGAGTGGGAGGAGCTTTGTTAAAATTTTAAGTTGTTTGAAAATTTTGAATTAAAGTATTAATTTTAAATAAAATATTGATAGAAAGTTTGATAAAATATTGATTTAATTAAATAATAGTATAGAAAAATTATTATATTAATTAGGAATATTTACATAAGTAAAATTAAATTATTCTATGTCTTGAAAATAATGAGTCAGTTTTAATAGCTTGTCCATAGGGGATTTAATTTATTTGAGTTCTTTTATTAGTTATCCCATATTAGTAAATTGGAATTCCTTTAAAAATAGCTTTAATTTCATTCATTAGAAAGATTAGTTCTGATAAATCTCCAGGTAATTTTGGAGTAGCCGACAGAGAGGTTTGTTCTTTATCTTGAGTGGAGGTGGGGGAGGTAGCTCTAGCGTACGAGACGCCAGGTCTCACTATATTAATTTTTGCTTGACTTTTATCTTCCATATTAGTTTTTATAATTTTGGCAGTCTCTGGCTTCGGAAATTTTTAACATGTAGTGCACAATTCAATGCTAGGTACATGAAGCATTCTGGTGCAACAACAATACATATTTAACTATTTCAAACACCAATTCATAGTTGCTCCATATCAGTTCAGAGCTCCAAATGAATTTTACAGGAAATATCAACACATTATTCAGAAGTAAACTACTGTCTGAAAAACTACGAAATGAAGTTGATTTAATAATTTTAAACAAATAATGTAACAGATTATAGTAATGTGGTGCCATCTATTGGCTATTCACGATATTTACTAATCATGAGGTATTATTTCACTACTAAGTTTCAAATCTTTTAATGTCTGTCAAAATATATTTCAATGAGAGCATACATTCTCTCTCCATACATTTTAAGTAACTTAATCCAGACTTACCGATCTATTTTTTCTAAAAGGTTTGTATAATTTCCGATTTCAAAACGTTTGCTGTTGTGCAAATCTACAAGAATTGTTGATTTATTCAATATTTTTGGCCTCCCAAAAGGGTGAGAGAGGAAGGATGTTGGCCAGAACTTCTCTGAAGGTCGCTGTCAGTTTCCCGGAGGCTACTAATAACCCCTAGCAAAATATCTCCAACTGAAACCTTTTACCATTCAGTTCTTAAATTTTTACTTCTATGCAAGCATTTCAAACAGTGTCAAATATTTATGCTTCTTATATAAATTTCGTTAAATCCTTTATCTGTCTTTATGTTATGGCCAAGCCAAAACATGTCAGTTTTGAGATTACTTAAAAACATAACTTAAATTATTGAAATTTTTATAGATTTATTCTTTTAAAAAATAACGAGATTTTACGTTAATCATTTTTTTCTCCTTCTGCTTATATTATCAATTGATAGAAATGAAATTGACTGGCTTACTTTTGAAAACAAGAATAATTCTTTACGTATTAGATTATTATCTATTATTTTGACTTAGGTCAAATTGAGTGCAATTCAAACAAAGCACAAGGTAAAAATTCTCTGAGACGATAAGATGATATGTTGTACAGATCAAAATCCACGTCTGGTGGTTCAGCTATTGCTAGGCATTCATCTCTCACACACTCACACAGGACATCATTCGATTGAAAGCAACGCTGAGGGCACAGATGCCCTTTAATCCAACAAGCCAAATTCTGAGTTTGGGGATTTTTTGGTGGATTTTCTTGTTTATTTGGAAACCTGGTTTTTATAATGCCTATAAGATGAAGACCTATAAGAAATAAGTAGAAAATTCTATTTTGACAACCCTAATATTTACGTTATTACGAGACGTCATAATATGGTCATCTTGGCAACATTTCTTCATTGCTAAAAAAAATTCAAAATTTGCTATGATGAATTATACGAAAACTGTGACACACTGAACTAACAGCCGAATGTTTAACATTCCAGCCATCAGTTCGGCAGGTCGTGGTTACGATTCCCACTTTAGATAGGGATGTTTATAGTGGTTCGTATGTAGGCCCCATTCTCATGAGCCCTTTCATGGAAAAAACTAATCGTTGAGAAATAAACAAATAAAATCGACTGGAAACAACAGTTTTACGTGGGTAACTTTAAGAATAGCCCTGAGTTGAGCTCTACCAGTTAGACAAAAGCAGCCGGATGAAGACTACGTGTATTTAAGCGTGTAATAAAGCAGAGATCAAGCAGAAGCCCCCAATACTTTGCTTGCCACCCCCAGAGGTAACTTGGAGAACATTGCGACCACTCCCAGTTTTAACATGCTCCTCCCGCATTAGCAAACATGACGTGTCTTCGGTTAAGCCGGGACTCTAACTCACTAATTTTCGATAATGAGAATGACGCCTTAACCAACAAGGCCACCGGGGCATTGTGCCGTGATAGCGTAGGGGTTAGGCCTTCGGCTTCCTTCCAGAAGGGCTGGATTCGATTTCCAATGTCGATAAAGACCCATCGAGTACATGCGACATGCGTGCTTGTTAAATTACCATGGGTGTAATGGTCTGGAGGAATATTTTCTCCTCCTCCTCCAGATCAAAATCAAAATTGAGGGAGTGGATTCTCTGGTGGTGCCATCTATCGGATCAAAGATGTACGTTCTTGGTGCTCTGTTTCGGCTCTGTTCTTGGTTCTCGATTTCGTTTTCTTGGTGCTCTGATTAAAACGAAAGATGAACTTTTTCTGACTTATTTTTTGGTATATCTGTCGGCTAACGAGCTTAGTTTGTCGTAGGATCATAAGTAACAACAAGTAAAATTGTTAGTAAAAATTTTTTGGTATATCTGTCGGCTAACGAGCTTAGTTTGTCGTAGGATCATAAGTAACAACAAGTAAAATTGTTAGTAAAATTATTATAATGTTACGATGAAATAATCAAAATGCAAATATGAAATCCATGAACACATTCAAATAGGACTAATTATCTATAAATTAAGTCTTCACCATTCCAAGCGATATCATATGCAAAATAGAAAGAAATTTTTGTCACTCATGTCAAATCTTAATAAAGCTCATTAAAATCATGTCAAAAGAAAATACAAAATTTGATTTATAAGCTAATTCAGTAAATTTTAAAATTGATAGCTATTTAACGATTTTTAAAGGGATCAAATAATTAATCTCCCATTAGAACAATGAAATTTAAAACCAAAATAAAAATTCACGTGAAAATAGCCAGTTAAAATAAAGCGTCTCAATTTTAAATTAAAATATTTAGCAGATACCATTTTTCTTGCACATGTCGGATGAGATAAAATCTTTCCTTTTCAGTTTTATCTCTGTGGTTTCTTTCTCGGAAATGTGATGACGTCATCCATTCAAATTAAAAACATATTCACTATACAAATTAAAAATCGGAAAATGACTTGGCAATATCTGAGTGCAAAATCGCATTAACTCATTTGTAATTTGTCAGCTGCAATTTTTTAATATTTCTTTTAATTAGCTAGAATGTTTGAGTTGTATGATTTACACTTACAGAACAAATTTTACTTTTTAGGATATAATTTTTAGGATTAGGTACAAAATTGATTCATTGTAAACCATTATTACCCTATTAAATCATTTCAAAGACGAAAGTATAATCTTAATAACATAATTAAATCAATATTCTATTTCTAAATAATATATCAAATTTCATACAAAATTACACTTCACTGTAGACAATGAATCTTTTCCATATGCACAAAAGAAGATTTTTGTGATTTCTAAATTTTAGGATTTAACTAAAAGTGCAAAAAAAGTTGTGCAGATAAAAAGAATATAATCAAACAAAATTCATCGATGAAACATTAACATTCATTGATGAAAATTTGATTTACAAAGATTCACATAAACATATTTCATTAAAATTATGAGCTAGAATATTTGATAATAATTTGGACGAGAATTCAAATAATTAAAGGTAAATCGAGCGATAAATACCCCCCACTGGTTAACTATTGTTATTAGTACCTTGTTCATAAGATTCTAGTTCTATGTTATAGTTCGAAGCTTCTCTTGTCAGATTAAAACTATGTGTACATAACTTTCTATTCTTAATTAACGTCTTATACCTAAACATCTATTGTTATTAGCACAACGTTCATTAGCTTTTATTGTCATAAGCAATCTTTCTCTAAGCTCTTCGATTATCATATCAATTCTGAACATAAGTTTCTACGGTTATTAGCATCCTATTCATAAGCTCCTCTTATTATAAGAACCTTTTTCCTTCCATTATAATTTTTACTACACCTATAAACTGCAATGTATCTTCGGAAAATCTGTTCAAGTGTTGGCGTTTGCAGACGACATTGCACTGGTAGCCAAAAGTAAAAAATACTTAATAGAAGCCTTTAAATCTATTGAGAGGGAGGCCAGACAAGCAGGGCTTGTTGTTAATCAAATTAAAAGTATATATTTCCTGTAACTAGAACCCAATTTATCCAAACTCATCTACTCATTGGTGATTATAAATTTGAAACAGTTGATGAATTTATCTATCTTGGCTCAATGTTTAACAAAAATAATGACATTCTCCCAGAGGTAAGAAGACATTTAACTGCAGATAACAAAGCCTTTTTTGGCCTAAGACATTTATTAATAACTAATTTTTTATCACGAAAAACTAAGTTACAGATCTATAGAACGCTTATCCGTCCCGTTTTGACCTATGCCTGGGAAACTTGGACTTTGACTGTAAGACAAGAGAGGCTGTTGGGCCTATTTGAACCTAGGATTTTAAGAAGTATCCTTGGGGGTAAGAAGGAAAACGGTGTCTGGCGCAGAAGATACAATACAGAAATCTACCGAATGTACAAGGAGCCAGACGTTGTACATCACATTAAAGTAAGCCGTTTTAATTGGGTTGGACATGTTATTAGAAGGAAGGACAGTAAAACACTAAGGGAAATCTTCTTTGTAAAACCCATCAGTGTAAGAAGAAGAGGAAGATTAAAGCGGAGATGGGTGGATGCACTCGAAGAAGACTGTAGGGTTCTTGGAACAAAAATTTGGAGGAGTTTGACTGCCAATAGAGGTGGCTGGAAGAAACCTGTTCATAAGGCCTTGACCCATCCTGGGCTAGTGCGCAATGAATGATGATGATGATATAAGCTTCTATTGTTATTAGCACCCTATCTATGGCTTCCATTCCTAATAGGGCCTTATCCACACATTAATTTCTATTTTTATTAACACCCATTCGTAAAATTCTATTGTTGTTAGTATCTTCAAGTTTAATTGTTATTAATACCATATCCAAATGAGCTCATGTTATTAAATTATCACTATGTCCGAAAATATCTATTGTTCTTAGCTCCCTATTCAGAAGTTTCTATTGTTCTTAGCTCCCTATTCAGAAGTTTCTATTGTTCTTAGCTCCCTATTCAGAAGTTTCTATTGTTCTTAGCTCCCTATTCAGAAGGTTATATTGTTATTAATTCCCTATATTCAGAAGTCTATATATTGTTATTAGTTCCCTATTCAGAAGTTTCTATTGTTATAAGCTCCCTATTCAGAAGTTTCTTTTCTTACTATCTCCCTATTCAGAAGTTTTTATTGTTATTAGCTCCCTATTCAGAAGTTTAAATTGCTACTACTCGTAGCTCCCTATTTAGAAGTTTCTATTGCTATTAACTCCCTATTCAGAAGTTTCTGTTGTTCTTAGCTCCATAATTCATAAGTTTTTATTTTATTGGTTCTTTATCTATAAGCGTCTATTATTATTACTGTTCTGTCCTTAAATTTCTATCTTCATACATAATTTTATATTGTTATTTTACTATGTCCATGAGTTTATATTGTTAAATTAGTATCATGTACATAAACTTAAATTGTCATTTGCAGCACGTCCATAAGCTTTTGTTATTATAAGTATCCTACGCTAAAGTTTCTGTCGTTGAAGTAGTACCAAATTCATAAAATTCTGTTGTTATCAGCATCCTCTTCATAATCTTTAAACTCTATAAGCACCATTCAATAAAATGGAATTTTTATAAAATTATTATTCTCCTTTCGAAACTGCTGTACTTGCAAATGCTTTTCCCGATTCTATGAGCCAATACGAGACATTTTTTAATGTGATAGACTTTAGGACAAAAAAAAACGATAAACTGAAAAAAAATTGATTCAATTTCATATATTACATGATTGCTATTTGAATTATAACAACTAAAAGAAATTCATTAGCAGAAAATGATGCTGAAAATTGAAATCAAATGAAGAAAGAAAACGAAAAGAAGAGGAACCGTGTAACATCTTTAATCTTAAGGGAAATGATAATCAAAATATTTCTGATATCGATTCTTGCATCTTCCGCATCGTAATTTTCTCAGAATAAGCTATTCATTTTAATCAGCCAAAAATGAAAACATCCTTTGTGTGTTTTGAGTGCTCTTTTGAAGAAGTCTCATTTTTCAAGGAATTTGAATGCATTCCTCAAGTCACATTCACTGGAACTTTTTCTTTTTCTTTACCTTCAATTAGCTGGTTGGCTAATGCTTGGAAGCTTTCATCTTTTTGCAACCGAAAATTCTTGCAACATCCAGCCTGGAATGTATCACTTTGACAAAGAATTATTAATAATTCATAGAGTTAGAAAATTACGGGGAAAGACTAATCATTTATTTGTCACGAACTTCAAACGGAGTTGTTGTATTTAGCCGGTAAATTTAATTAAATTTCATGTATTACGTCATTAGGTCATGCCCGTTGCGGTTACAATGAAGTTGCCGATACTTACTAAATGAGAATTAATTTGTTCCTAATGTATTATTAATTTGGTGACTATGTGCAAGTTTCGTATTTAATTTAATAGAGTGTTTTCAACAAATTTAATTACTTCCAGAGATTCAAAATTGAACTTTAATTAATATGGTTCTATATTCTAATGGAGTAAATTTGTAAATTTTATCACATTTAATTATTGAATACTCCAAAAAATTATATATATAAGAACTACAAAAAATTTTTTGTTGCTTTTAAGAGTTCTCCTGAATAGCAACTAGTATGGGAGTTAAAACCTGTATTTTACACAGAAAAATGACGTGGCTCAGTTGCTTTTAATAAACAATAGATTTCCATTTAAGTAGGAATTCGAACTCAATACCTTCTAATACTGAGAACATTGCCTAACCAATCAGGCCACCTAAGCTCGTCAGTTAAACTGTGGGATTTAATTTTTTTCTTTAAAATTTTAGTTAGAATAGACTAATTTTTTTAATTTTGTTTATTTTGGTGAGATTAATTTAAAAAATATCTAATGTGTGTTCTGGTACAGTTTTCACTGCATTTAACAAATGTTTGTCTTTTCAATTTATAGCTAGGCTTTGTATGTTCGGAATCTAATTATGCGTTTTCTCCTAATAAAATGTAAACTAAATAAAGGTGTGCTAAGGAGGTAGAAAAATAAACTCATGGAACCTGGTATAAAAGATTTAAGTACACAAAACAGTTAATATAATGATAATTATCACTAATCTGGTCAAAAAATGAGCAACTTTTAAAACTTATAAAAATATACTAAACTGTATTTTTTTTTTCTTTTCATCATAAAACTTAAAATTGATATTAATACTAATTTCTCAGAATTACGTAAACTTTAACTTTTGTTATCAATACCTATTATAATATTTAAAAAATATTTTTAATACATTTACAAAATACTTGATTTTAAATCCATTTTCAACAAAGTCATCGAGCCAATCAAATCTAGATAAAAAATAAATAAATAAATAAATAAAAAATAACAAACATACATGAAAAAACTAAATTCTTTAAGCTATTCTTTTCATTTATAAAGACATTGAAAATGTTAATATTTTATTACTGTATGAATAAAACTTTTTTCATTATAATACAGTGATAACATCATTGTGTATACAGATAAATTGAATATATCCAAATAAATTTCACCAAAAGTTTGAATACATAGATATCAATCGAACCAATTGTGGCAAACTGATGAAACCATTCTCAACGGAATAAGAGGTTCTAAGTTCGATTCAAGACACTGTTGAATCATGGGAGGTAGATGTTGCACTTCTGTTATAGTGGGTGCTTGAAAGTTTTCAAAGTTTCCTCCCTTGTCAACCGTGAATACGACAGTGAAAAATCTTACTGAAAGGCTATAACATGATTATCTATTAAAAGGTTCTAAATCTTCGGCTACTAGTATCTGCACGGCATATCAGAAATTAATTTTTTTTCTGAACATTCGATTTCATCACTTTTGAACCTCAGTGATTATAATGTAAGCAAGTGATGCCAATCTACATTTATTAAATTTAAAATATAATGAAACTAATGATTCTCTAAAATGTATGCTGCTTTAATTTTTTTTTTTTTTTTTTTTTTTTTTTTTTTTGTCTAAAAATTACATGTATATCAATTTTTCAACGAATTTTTGTGGAAATAAACATACAAAAACGTTGTTTAAAATAAATTATACATCAAAACAAAATAAAATATATTTATATCTGAGAAATATATAGTTATCGTAAATAATCCATTCAATGAAAATTACTTTTAAACAGTTTGCACTGATTTATAACATGATAAAGGAGTGCAAAATAGGAGAATCGATATGCAGCAAGTAGAAAATAAACTCGTTATTTCAGCCTAATTTACATAGTAGCCGAAGAACATATTTATGACATTGAACATTTATATATTGACATTGAAACATATTGAGAAAGGATTGGCCATGAAAGTGATTCATTTTATCTTATGAGGCATGCATTTTTGTGAGTTTATGCTAATTTTTTTTTCTTTCCATTTTTCCTAAATTCACATCGAAATGTTTAATTTTATCAATTATTAAATATTTTTAAATATTATTTTTATTAAATAAAATATTTTCATCATTAAATATTTTTCATGCTTATTTTAATTACTAAAATATTACATTAAAATCATTAACTATTAAAATAGTTATTAATGATCGAATTTTAAACAATGCTCTTATATAATTAAAATAACAAAAATATATTTATAAATAATACTTTTGTGAGATCACTTTAAAATAAGGTATATTTGGACTTATTAAGGTTTTAGAATTAAGTTATTAGAATACATTTCCAGCAGCCTATTTCTGCCAGCTGAAGCGTTTGATATGAAACAATTGGCTTCTAACTTTGAACAAAAGCTAATTAATAAGGTAAACACCTGAGTTGGCACCTTCTTCACCTATGACATCAATGGAGGGTCACTTTACCCTCGAGAATTTTTCAAGTGAATAGGTATTCGAACCTTCTACACGTCAGAAACACATTTCTCTTATCCAATCCTTGATGTATAGAAGGCATTCATACCTTCTAGATATCATGAATACTCTTTTAATTAATCTTTGATGTTTAGAATATCTTCTAAACTTCTACAGGTCAGAAACACGTTTCTCTAATCCAATCCTTGATGTATAGAAGGTATTCAAACCTTCTAAATATTAGAAATACTCTTTTATCCAATCTTTGATTCTAGAAGGCATTCGAAACTTTTAGATATCAAAAACAGGTCTCTCTTATCCAATTTTCTATTGATAGATAAATTAAGGAATCATTAAATATAAAGTCCTCACCTCCCCGATATTTCACATAAAATCGGTTTTCTCTGGCCAAGTGCAGCTGGGTCTGCAGCGTGAGAAATATTGGGTTTGATACCAAATATTGCTGAACAATGGGAGACAATTGTTGCGCTTCTTTTTTCTGTGTTTATGCTTAAAGGAAAGGACGCTTTAAAAATTTTCGGATTTTATTCGCTTCGACAAGTGAATACTGCCGACTACTGTAAGATCTATTGACAGCCAATCCGCTGCAAGTGTTTAGAAGCCTTACGAAAAAGTTATTAGGCTATCCCTTACGAAAGATATGAGACGTGTAGCGGCAATTTGAGTTCAAATGTCTTCAGCTGTGTCAAGTATAGAATACACTGTCTTAAATACACGAGAACGACAGTTATAGTTGCAGTGGAAATAAACAAAAGTTTAAAAAAAATTTAATATGAAAGTTATTTCCGATATACGCGTATATATTATATTTATTACATTTTCATTAAAAAATGCCTAACTGAACTTAAAATAAAATAAATGAATTTTTTGCATTATGATTAATTTATAAATATCTACGCCAGTTATTAAATGTTTGTGGTTCAAGAAACAAATGTAAATTTCCTCTTCAAGTCCTTTCAAGGACAGTTCACTTTGACATTTTACTGTCAGATGCTTCTTAATTAATCTTTTTCTTTATTAATCACAACTCTTTACCTTTTTCTTTCATAAATCTTTCGTTCCAATTGAGATCCTGAGTGCGCCACATTATTATAATTCTCATAGGTTTAAAATATCCATGACGTCAGGTGACGTTTTATCTACGTCACTTTGTATTGAAATGACATCGTCAATCCGACTTGTCGACATACCTTCAAATCGTATTCTTCGAGAGGCAGCAAACAAGGCGAAGTTCACCGTTGAATGTCTGAAAATATTGTCGAAGTTCATTTTGTTAATTAAAAGACTTTTTATACAAGGAATCAAAGCATCGGCAGAATAGAAGAAAAAGTTAAATTAAAAAGACAAGTCAAGATAACTACTTTATAGACAGTTTAAATTGGCAACGACGATTTAAATTTTTAAAAATTTCATTAATTAATCAAGTTATAAATTAATAATTGTGATATATTATAATTGACGCCATTCTAAAATTTTAGTTATTATGATAAGAAAAAATATACACATTTTCATTTTTATAGATTTTTTCTTTTAATAAAAATTGTTTTTTTTTTTTTTTTAAATAATTTTTTGGTACTACGTTATAATTTATAATACTATAATAATGTTACAAAATTATATTCTCTTTTAACTGTTATTTCCCATAAACTTTTGCTCATTTCAATAATTTAACACAATACCCTTTTAACTTGTTGCATTATTCCTAACTACCCACCCTGTCTAGCGGTCAGCAAGCCTGACTACGGAGAGGGAGGTACTGGGTTCGAATCCTGGTCTGGGTATGAATGTATTTCCGCTCTTTCATCTTTGTCCTTTCCTTATATAAATGGTTGTTAATGGGTGCCTATCCTATAAACGGGTACCTATGACATGTGTGTGAACTGGAAGTCGGACTCCACATCAAAAAATGGTTCAGTTGGAAAAGTGGAGCAGAGCAGCTCATATTGCCAACCTAGATGGCACAAGAACAAAAACATTATTCCTTGCGTTTTGCGATATAACCTATTTTTATAGATGTTTACCACTTATTTATCTTTTTTCAAAACGCTGTTTTTCACTCTAAAATGTGATCTAACTTAAAGAACGTAAATCAAAATAGGTATATAAAAGGCTAGAAATATCACCTTTTATTCCGAAATCTTTAATATTGAATTCCAGACTTCTTTTGTCTGCTTTCCTCTGCATTGGCAGCTTTGTAAAAAGCGTAGGTACTTATCTCTGCAATGAGTGAAAACAATACTTCACAGAGGAAAATACAAAAAAAATCTGAATAAGAAAGATTATTTTAAATAAAAACAACGAATTGCGCAGTGGAAATGTTGAAGGAAGATGAAATCTGGTGCTAGGCTCACACAGAGCTGACCATCAAACGGTTAGCTTCTTCCCAAAAGTTCGTGGATTCGAATCCTACTTTGAGTATGCATGTCTATAGGGGTTCGAAGTTCCACTGTAAATTATAAGTCCCAGTTTAATGAGCCCTAGCTTGGAAAAGAGAGCGATAAGCAAGCCAATGCTAAGCAACTTTACCAGGAGTTCACATCAGTGCTCATTACAAACTTTGTAGCCAAAATTTTTGAATAAAACTCAACTTTTAGTTTTTAGATAGCCACATACCGACCTCCAGATATAAATTTCTCTACAACTTTACTTAATTCCATCCTGGACAAAAATTTGAGGGAGATACAAAATTAAGCATGTCATTTAGAATGACATGAAAATATGTGGACGCGATTAGTGATTTTTCGCCAAGGCTGGCGCCACGACACTCGGCACATGACAGAAAGACTTGAATGATTCAATCTAAATGCCAGGGGTGCTTTTTTATATTATCAGTTAGACACATTTTTTTCACTCATGAAATCATAAATGGTTCGACAGCTTTATGGATCAGATACCCATCCTCAAGTGTTTAGGGCTCGAGGATCATTTTTTGTTTTGTCTATGAAGACTCGTCCATTTGGATTTCATAATTTAAAGTACAATCTAAATGACTGCAAGCATCCACGTCCACGTGAGTCGAACTCATGAACCACTGAAGTGTAGGCCTCAGCGATAATTATTCGGTTATCAACTCAACGGCCACAGTCTGGAGTGGTGCCATAGTGGCCTTGTTGGTTAGGACATTATTCTCATTATCCGAAGGTAGGAAGCTAGAATTCCGTCTTAGCCAAAGATCCATCGTGTTCGATAAAGGCGTCTGGGTCTTGTTAAAACTGGGCGTGATCGCAATGTCTTCCAAGTGAAATGATACCTCCGGGAGTGACAGGCCAAATATTGATGATTTTCTGCTTGGTCCCTGCTTTAAAATCACGAAGACTCCACCCGGCTACCTTCTAAAATTGGTAGAGCCCAACTCAGGGAAGCATGCTGGTGAAACAACAATTGTGGTAATGAGAGGTTATGCGTGATATATGCATGTCATATCACTTAATTACGCAAAATATCAATAAAGACATTTTGTATAAAGTAGTATCATCAAATAAATATTTTATCTTAATAAATAAACAGGAAGCATTTACTAAAAGAATCACCTTTTTTTTTCTACAAATATACATTTCTATAAGAAATAAATATCTTTTGAGAAAAGGAGCGGTTACAGCTAACATAATACAAATGTCGTAGTATATTTTACCGCTCGATCTGCCGGAAGTGAACGTTTCTACGTCACATACCACCTTCAGTAGAAAATATTTATTGGGTGGGATGGGGGGATTCCGTTTTTCGATCCGGAATCGAATATACAAAAACAAAACACCTGAGAAACCGCTTTTACCTTGTGTATGTTTTCCTGCACATCAGCGAGACCGCTTCCGTAGGTCGACGTAAACTGTGAAAGTAATTGAAAATCGCATTGCTTGTGTCGTTAAGGGAGAAAATATTTTTGTCTCTGCGTGGAATAATATTGACTCGGGTGACGGCAGACGAACTACTCTCGCATGGAAAAGCATCGAAAAACAAGTGCTCGAAATGGAAATTCGATAGGTTCGTTTGTGTTTTCTGATGTCCCAGGCAGAGGTAAAAGCATTTAATAAATGCTCAAGTGTTGTATCTCATCGCTCACAAAACACGGAGAAACACAATCGGACTTCAATGACCAATAAAAATTAAGTTATTACACCTCAAAAAACTAATTTAATAAAAAAACTTATTAATTCAAAATGCAAATATCGTAAATTAGTAGAGTAATGGGATATATATATATATATATATATATATATATATCCGATTACTATATATATATATATATATATATATATATATATATATATATATATATATACTATATATATATATATATATATATATATATATATATATATATATGTACCAACCAACTTGTCTAGTGGTCAGCGTGCTTGACTACGGATAGGGAGGTCCTGGGTTCGAATTCCGGTTCATGTATGGATGTTCTTTCTCTCTCTATCTATCCTGTCTTTGTCCTTTCCTTGTGTGAATGAGGTGTGAATGGTTGCCTACCCTATAAACGGGTTAATATAGTATGTGTGTGTACTGAAGAAGTCGGAGTACACACACCAAATACAGTTCACTTTTCCAACTGAACTGTGGAAACGGAAAAGTGAACAACGGAAAAGTGGAGCAGCGCACCCCAATTTGCCAGCCTAGCTGGCACACGAGAACACCAACAGCATATATATATATATATATATATATATATATATATATATATATATATATATATATATATATATGTAGATCCTGATCCAATATATAGGGAGGTCCTGCGTTCGAATCCCAATTCGGGTACGGATGTACTTTCTCTATCTATCTATCATGTCTTTGTCCTTTCATTGTATGGATGGGTTGTTAATGCTTGCCTACCCTATAAACGGTACCTATGGCATGTGTGTACTGTGAAATTCGGACTCGACACTAAATTATGGTTCAGTTGGAAAAATGGAGCAGTACATCTCGTGATGCCAACCTAACTGGTACAAGAAACAACAGCATAAGCAAAGGACCATTTGCTAATGATTGATATGAAATCTGTTAAGATATTATTACTTAAGAGGGAATGAATTTTATTTCTATTTTAATATTACTCATTTAAATTATTGTACACGCAAAGGCAAGTATTTGCAGATAAATAATCTTATGTATATTCATATGGTAGATTTTATAACCATACAGAGTAAAAAAGTTTTATATTAACGCAATAGATAAAAAGAAATGAAATTGTGATATTAAATAATTAAAATCTATTTCATAGTTATCTTTATTTTGGGATAAAAAAAAAAGTATATTTTAAAAAACATTCGAAGTTTTTACATATCTTCTAATGGAAATAATCTAAAAGTGAGAGTCATATGAAAATGATAACATTGTGCGACTCTTCTAAGAAAATTACCGCGAAGAAAATAATTCAATTTAAATTGAATGATCATTATGTGAACGTGCCGCCCAAACTGTGTGGTAATTATGACCTTGGGCTCTCGTCGAATAGGCTCGGATTCGAATCCCACATAAGGATGAAAAATCGAGTGAAATGTCGGACTTTCTGCCTGTAAGGGATGGCCATTTCGAAAAAGAAAGCAGCGCACAATCCAAGTTCTGTCTGGAGTCATTGTCAACAAAAGTTGTCTAGTTCGGCTTATTTGACCTTTCTCAATCACGTCACATGGGGACACACTACAAAAAATATTAAGGTAAAAAAAAAAATGTAAGATAAGAAAAGATTTAAATCGCCGTTACCAATTTAAACTAATCATAAAATGGATGTTTTGTCTCGTCTTTTACATTTTGCTTTTTCTTTTCTTCTATTTTTAACGTGTTCAATTGTGTAAGCACTAAAGAAATGAAAATTCGAAAACTAATTATTTAGAGCAACGGGTAATTTTTCTGTTTTTTTGAAAGCTTTTACAAACGGAAGAAATTATAATTTAAAAATACTTCTTTATTACTGGTAATAATTATAAATGGATTTTCTCTTATCGACGACGACACTCATATATTTGATGTTAAATTTCTCCTTGTTTGCTGCAGCTCGAAGAATGTTATTGGAAGACAGACAGCAAATTCATTGACAAGTCGGTTTGACGACGCTGTCTCTATGCGAAGTGTGACGTAGATGAAACGTTATCTGACGTCATGGGTATTTGACGTATGGGTGCAGTGGCGTAATCATGATCCCAACTGCAATGAAAGGAACAACCACTTTGTGGAAAAAAATAAATAATTAGATAAACAAAAATAAAAAATTAATTAAAAAATTTTAATTTAGGCCATCATGATATTCAATTCATTGAGCATAAAAGGTGAATTCAGTAATCTGCTTATTTGGAATAATAAAAATTTGATTCTCGTCGCATGAGAAAAAATATATTAATATTAATATATATTAAGATAGATTTTCAAATAGGCTACAAACATAAAATAGATTCACAGAGTTTAAGTAAATGCTTTCGAAGTAAGAATTTCGCTTAGTATCGGAAATATCCAAAATTCTGCTTTATTTTCTAATATGAGAATTCTTTTGTTATTAACAATCGATATATTGTTGAACTGAATTTAAACTATCGATAGTTTAAATTCAATTCAACAATATATCGATAACTCGCTAAACTAAATTGCATTAAGTGTAGATTTATATTCCTTTGACATGGTGGGGAATGCAACCTATTAGAAATATATGCTAACGAATGCATTTCTATTTGCTGTGAAGTAAATTAAAAATTCGTGAATATAATAAAAACATAATTTCAAAGATGCGCAAATCCCTGAAAAGCTATGAGGAGAAGAATTTTAAAATTCATTTCTTGTTATAAAAAAGTTTAAGTTAAAACTGGAAGAATGGAATAAAACGAAAAGATTTTTTTTTTAAGACTTTTGTTAGAAATACAGAAAGAGATGTCTTGGGTGAAACCAGGCATTACTGCAGAATTTGAATTTTCTATCGTAACCTCCCCCCCCCTCTCGTTCATGCACAGAATAAATAATCCTAATCGCCATCAAAAAGAAAGTTTTCTTGAAGCTCAAGTCCTCTCTCTCTCTCCCCCCCCCCTTTTTTTTTTATAAGAAAACATCTCTTAACAAAGGCATCATTGTTGTCTTTTCTTTTTCTTTGCTTTCAAAATCACTAAAATTGTTCGAGCAACAAGAAAAGAAGTAGAGTACGCGATGAAATAATGATAATAATAATAATAAAAAAGAGCCTATAAAAATCTCCGCAAGTTTTCCCTTTTTACAAATTTCGTGATTTTAGAAGAAAGTGGTCAGATAAGAAGAAGAAGAAGAAAAATGCTAGCATCTTTGCAATTTCGTCGTGGAATTTTGAATACCTGTGTAGTTATTTCCCCCCTTTTTTAAAAAAATCTTTTCACAAAACTTTGCTTTTAAAAAAAGATTCTTAAAAATGTATGTTATACGTTTTAATGTTATTGAACAAATGAAAGAGTTTTCAACTTTTGTGTGAGACATTATCGTGGTCGAATCGAATAATGGAACAGAGCTAAAAACCTCATATTAAAAATTTTCAACCGAAACTATAAGTTCTCTAACTGAACTCATGACTTTAAATAATAGTAATAAAGTTATTAATATGAAGACATCTAAAATTATATAACTTAAGTCATTTAAAAAAGAAGAAATTTAATTGATAATTCTCCTTTACTTGATTTCTGTTCCTGGCTTTGTATTATATGGACATTAAAGCTTACGTTTAAATTTTTTTTCTTTTTACAATAAACATCGTATATAGTGGGAGAGAGATTTACTTATTTTTATGTTGATATTTTCATTTTACACATTTATTTGAATCGGTTATTTTTCAAAGTTTCTGAAATTTCAAAACTCCATTTGCAAAACTCATACAATTATTTCAGATCATCATTTTTTAAACATTATTTAAATGAATCTTTGTTGTGGAATACTAAAACTTTAAGATGTGATCTTCAAAATCATGTATGTATGGTTCCATATTCAGTTCTTAGTGAAATGGTCCATCTGTTGCAAGAATAGTTTGCAGTCTGGTTTTTAGTTCAGCTGTTCTTGGGTTTGATTCTACCGTCAGACATGGATGGGAAGGCCTAACAGCCAAAGTTGCGAGGCATTGTGATCACCTGGTACGTAGATAGTTGTTGTTGAACTAGCATGCTTCTCTGTAGCTAGCGCTGAGCTACCGGTTAGATCGAAGCAGCCGAGGGGAATCTTCGTGATTTTGAAGCAGGCACCAAGCAGAAGACCACTAATACTTGACCTGACACCCCCAGAAGTATCTGTGAAGATCAAACACTTAGCGGACGGGAGCCCTCGAGTTCGTTAAGTGGTAAGACACTTGAGAAATAGGGGAAGCTTGTCGAAAAAGAGAGAGACAGTACGGGTATGCCACGACGAGTGGTAGCGGAAGTACCGCTTCCAGGCGATGAAAATTTCGAATGTAAAATTAATCAACTAAAGTTATGTCTTTGTCTATAAATTAGTGTTATGTGTGTTAATGTAAATAAATATGTCTTAAAAATCGGATCTTTTGTTATCAATGAGCGATCTTGGAAACAACAGGGGAAACCAATCACATTGGCGCAGTCGACAGGATGTATTCCGGATTAATACAAAATGATGAGATCCTAATGATGGAAAAAATACCTACAAAATCGTGAGATCTGTATATTTTGATTGCTTCTCCTTCCATTAAGAGCCAATATATGTTTTAATTATGTATGATTTAAAGGAAATTTTGTTTTAGAATTTTCGTAAATTTCTTTGTAGGGTTTTGTTTAAGAAGTAAATGTAATAAATGAAAAAATGTTTAAATATTCAAAATATCAAGATAAAAACAAATATGTATAATGTTTAATTTAATTGAGAAAATGTTTAAAAGTTCGATATTGGTTCGAAATAATATTGGTTATTGACATTTGTTCATTAATATTCAGAAAGTTTTCTCTAACTGGTGATATTACTAAAAAAAAAAAAAAAATATATATATGTATATATATATAATTTTGATTTATTATAAAAAAAAAATATTTTTGGAATAATCTGTTTATTAAAACAAATTTATGTCGAATAATAATGTTGTTGCTAATTGTCAATTTCTTGAGTTATGTGCATTAATTTAAAAGATACTGTATTATTGAATAGTAAATTGTTGAAACGTATGTTTGGTGTAATGTGTTAATGTGATATAGTAGGATATAAATGTTTTTGCTTTGAATTTTCATTATCATTTTGTTGTTCATTATGTAAATGATAAAAGTTTATGGAATAAGAAACTATTTCAAGAAAAAGTTTAAATGCTTTTTACTGAGTATTGTTTTGCATTATTAAAAATTGCATTTTCACAGAATTATTCAATGTTATTAGGTATATTTATTATTTACTATGATTGTATTTAGTATTTATGTAAAGTAACTAAGTTTAGATTTTAAATTTGTATCAAAACCAAGATTGGGAAGCATTTATGAGAGGAAATTTTGAATTATTTTATATTTTGAGAGTAATTGTGCTTGCAATGAATAATAGTTTTGGTTGTTTCAGTAACTCTGATTCATATTATTTTAAGGTAAAATTACATATATTAATAATGATAAAGATATAAATGCATGTTACTAAAAATTATTTTAGCATTTTATTGATTTAAGTGGTTATATGTTCAATGATCTTCTGTGATAAAGATTTATTTAAATTGAAATACCTAAACTGGGAGTATGATTCGTATATGTATATTTTTTTAGCTTGTTTTGAATTGTTTTCATTCATTAATGGGTATTATGTAATTGAAGTTTTATACATATTATAGTATATTATCGTGTGTATTAAGTATATTACAGTGTGTTGAAATGAAAATTGAAACTATAAAATTTAAAATTTATTATTAGAATAAATTTCTTAAATTTTTTTTTGGTACATTAAGTAAACGAAAGTGTTTTATAGATTAAACGAATGAAAGGTGATTTGTGTGATTTAAATGTTTTGCTTTGAATAGTTGATACTTAAGTTTGGTAATTTGCGATAACATTAGTTGTTAAAATGGCCTTTGCATTCTTGGGTAAAGCTCGAAAGGAGGATCTGTTAATATTGGCTAGTGAGTTAGGAGAACAGATTCCTCCGGACGCGAAAGTTATAGATTTAAAAAATTTGATTACACAATCTAAACATTTTGAAGAATCATTTGTTCGAGAATTAATAAATACAATAATTTCAGATCGGATAGAAAGAGAAAAAGCCAAAGCAGAACAAAGAGAACGTGAGCATGAAATTAAAATGCGTGAATTAGAAATAAAAGAAAGGGAATATGAGGGCAACTCATTAAGCTCGGTAGAATATGGGCGAGATAAATTAGGAAACACATTTCTAGGTTATTTAAATATAATGAAAGGGGTAATTTTAGATCCCCCAGAACAAGCAGAAGAATGGCCTTTCTTTTTCCATCATGCAGAAAGGATGTTCAAGCTTTGTAAAGTACCCGGAACAGTACGAAGGGAAAATTATTTTACAGTGTTTAAGGGTCGTGCTAAAGGTATTAATGCTATGTTGTCGGAAGAAGATTTAGATCAGTATGACAAAATCAAAAATTTCATTTTTAAGAATATAGAATAACTCCGTTACAACACAAAAGAATTTGATTCTTGTTATAAATTACACAATGAAAGTTATGCTCAGTATGCGTCCTGAGTGGAAGCTGCATTAGAACTGTATTTAAAATCAAGAGATGTAGAAACATTTGTTAAACTTAAAGAGCTTATTGTAGCTGACAAAATAAAAGAGAGTTTGCCTACTCATGTAAGATCTCAACTATTTCTGAAAGAGACTGAAAATTGGCTTCAGTCCCTGAATTGGTAAGGGAAATTGATAATTTCCTAGTTTCGATGCCAAAAAGTTTGCAAATAATTCCCACAATTATACTAAATTTATTCCCGGCCCACATGGAACAAAACAGAACGAAACTGTAAGGAAACATTTTCCAGGTGAACTTAGAAATAAAAACTTTGTGGAAAAGAAAGAATATTATAATTATCAAAGAACCCAAATCCACGACCACAGAATCGTTTAGGAAATAATACCGCAAGTTGCGGCCCAGATAGAAAGGTATTGAAGTGTTACAAATGTCAGGAAGAGGGACATTTGAAGAAATTCTGCCCGCAAATGAATACGGTAACTCAAGTTTCTAATATAAGTGAAACTGAGGTAAGCAAAAAGGGTTAAATGAACTTTGCATTAAAATGGGTAATGCAAGTTTCGATTGGGAAATTCCAATCAGTGAGAAGGATGGTGAGCTTTTGCGAGTTGATTTAAATATAGGAGATAATAAGTTTCAAGGAATCATTGATAGTGGTGTGGAAATTACAGTACTGTGGAAGTCAGTGGTACCAGAAGAAATGTTGCAGTCAAGTGGGAAAATTTACTTGAGGCCTGCAATTGGATCTCAGTTGAAGGAAAGCTTGTTTCTATTCCACTAAGTCTTTGGTCAGCAGATGATGATATCAGGCCGTATATCATGGTGCATGCTGCGGTTGTGGAAGGATTGTATGAGCAAGCTTTGATCACTCCTAGAGTTTTTAGTTTGTTGGAAGAACAAAGAAGAAAATATCTTGGAGAGGAAATAAAAATATCCACGGGAAAGGAATAGTTTCAGTACTTTCAATGTGGAGGGAAGGAAAATAGAAGCTCACCAGGCAATAGAAGCAAATCAAGGAACATTTGATTTAGAAAATTCTGAAGTAGAGGTTTCAACTACTCCAGTGGAAAGTAACTTGGCAAATAAAGAAATAACCGCTATTAAGGATGAAGAAAATAGTACTCCAATTTCGCAAGCAAAGATATTTAGAAACGAACAGTTGTCCTGTGCTACATTAAATCGGTGTTTTGAAGATGCCAGACAGCGTAAGAATAATTACTGGTTGGAATCAGATTTATTGTACCACACAGGCAATGTGGCAGGACAGAAGTATGTACAGCTTGTAGTTCCTGAGTGCAGGAGAAAAGAAATTTTAAATTGGCTCACGAAATACCAACAGGGAGGACATCTTGCTTCTAGGAAAACAAAGGAAAGAGTTACAATGTCTTTTTGGTGGGAAGGTCTGCAAGGGATGTAAAACGCTGGTGTGA
Source organism: Latrodectus elegans (assembly GCA_030067965.1). NCBI lineage: Eukaryota > Metazoa > Arthropoda > Arachnida > Araneae > Theridiidae > Latrodectus > Latrodectus elegans. The sequence goes on along the minus strand of CM057820.1, from coordinate 20,163,249 downwards.
ATCTTGCCACGATTGTCAATTGCGGAGGAAAACCAAACTGAAAGACAGAGGACCTATAGAAGCTGTTGGTAGACCAGAACTTCCCTTCCAAGTAGTCAATGCTGACATTTTAGGGCCTATTGAACCTAAATCTTCAAGGGGACATCAGTATGTGTGTTATGGATCAGCACAGTCGGTGGCCAGAGCAATTCCGATTAAAACTTTGACGGCAAAAGCGACATGCGATGCCTTTATGGAAATTTTATGAGGACTGGCATTCCTCGAATCATTACTATGGACAATGGAACAAATTTTGCTGCAAAGTTAACGCAAGAATTTCTTAAAAGATTAGGGACTGTACCAAAATTCTCTACACCAGGTTACCCACAGAGTAACGGATTAATAGAAAGATGGATTGGCACAATGAAATCAATGTTGCATCATGCCATAAGGTCGCAAGGTAGAGGATGGGACAAACAGTTGCCTTTTCTCTTGTGGGCATATCGTGAAGTGCCAAACGCTACTACTGGGGTCTCACCCTACCTACTCGTTCATGGACGCCCCCCAGTTGGACCTTTAGCTATTTTAAAATCTACATGGGAAGATGAAGTTGTTTTTACCTCAAGGTATTGGTGAATCAATCACTGATTATCTTCAGAAGGTTAGAAATAGGTTACAGGAAGCTGTGGAATACGCCGATGAACATACTAAAAATCAACAGGAGAAATATGTACATTATCATAATTTAAGATCCAAAGAAAAAGAATTATCTATTGGAGATGAAGTTATTGTGCTGATTCCAGACTCTACAAACAAACTTTGTTCTAGGTGGAAAGGTCCAGGAAATTGTAGAGCAAAAATCACCACATTCTTATGCAGTTAAGCTACCGGATGGAAGCATCCGTCATTTGCATCAAAATAAGCTAAGGAAATATATCCAACCGATGAATATGGTGGGCATAATATATGAAGCTGATGAAGATTTTGGAGAAGTTCAACCTGTACCTTTAGGAGGCCTTGGAGAAATAAAGGACAGTTGGAAACAGCTAGAAGAAAAGACCGAATTTTCAAATCTATCTCCGAACAAAGACTCAGCTTTTAACAATTCTTATGACTACAAAGTCGTATTCAATGGTGAATTGAAACGAGCTAAGGTACCACCTCATAAAATAACATTAAAACCTGGAATCGAAAGGAAACAGCCTCACATATACCGCATACCAGAATCACTAAAACCTCAGGTGGAAAATCAAATAAAAGAACTATTAAACAAGGATTTGATAGAACCATCTTCCGCAGAGATTGTTTATCCTCTTGTATGTGTCGCAAAGAAAGATGGAACGATTCGACTATGTGTCGATTATCGGGGACTGAATTCTGAGTCTAAAATAGCTCCATTTCCAATGCAAAATTCAGAAGAATTACGATTCAAAGCTGGTGCGGCAAATTATCTATCAACTCTAGATATCCTTAAAGGTTATTGGGAAATTCCATTGGATCAAGATAGTCGAGAACTAACAAGTTTCGTTTCACCTAAAGGACAGTATCAGTGGAAAGTAATGCCATTTGGACTTGCAGGTGCTCCAGCTACTTTTCAGCAAATTATGAATCAGATTCTAAGGCCTCATAATGATTTTGTTGAAAGTTTCCTGGATGATATCATAGTTTATTCATCTAGTTGGGAAGAACATTTGAACCATCTAAGAACAGTTTTGGAAACATTAAAACAGTGTAATTTTACCGCAAATTTAGAGAAATGTACCTTTGCTCGATCGAAGGTAAAATACTTAGGTCATGTAGTTGGATCAGAGAGCATGGGCCTGACCGGATAAAATTACAGCTATCAAAAAACTTAAAATCGCCAAGAACGAAAGAAAGCCTTAAGATCGATTTTAGGACTGTTTAACTATTATAGGAATATGTACCTCATTATGCGAATATTGCTAAGCCATTAACAGACCTGACCAGAAAATCTATCCCAAATGATATTCCTTGGTCTGAAGAGACAGAAAAGGCCTTCATCTCATTGAAAGATAGTTTGTGTACTGTCACTTCATTGTCAACCCTGATTTAAATAAACAATTTGAACTGCACACAGATGCTTCGGTTACTGGCATTGGAGCATGCTTAATGCAGAGATACAGATGGAAATCCTAAGCCTATAACCTTCTGCCAGTCAGAAATTAACTCCAGCGCAGACCAAATGGAGTACCATCGAGAGAAGCGTATGCTGTGATATGGGCACTTGGTAAGTTTGAAGCATGGACTTACGGAACTTCCATAAATTTGTTCACAGATCACAATCCTCTGAAATATCTTTACGGAAAGCATTCCGAAGAATGCCAGATTACAGAGATGGTCATTGGCTCTTTCTCGCTATCAGGTCAAAATAGCTCATAAGCCCGGTAGTAATAATGTTATCGCAGATGCCTTATCAAGGGTTTATGAGGATGATTAATTATTTTCTTTTATAATAAATCTTGTAAGAAATAAAAAAAAAAAAAAAAAAAAAAGAAATAATTTCTGATATATCATAATATTCATATTTAACTTTATATAATATAATGTAGTTATTTCTATTTGTTATGGGTCGTTAATTTTCATAAGGTTTGTGTGTGAATAATATTTGCACATAATTGTTTTTTTGTGTTGATATTGATTCTTATTTTCTTACTTTATAATATTGTGTTGTAATAAATATAATGAATATAGCAGTAGTATAGGATATTTTCCTTTAAAGAGAATATGAAACAAAAGTGTAAGCTGAAGCATGTCAGCACCTAGGTTAAGCACTAAGTTAAATTTAAAATGTTGGTATTATTTGGCTCTTGATGGAATGGTGATAAAGGTAAAGTAACTTTCTAGAATTCTTCGTAGTTTCCATTTGCAGGACAAGGTCCAGCAATGAAAACTGGAGGGAAGGTGTGAAGATCAAACACTTAGCGGACAGGGAGCCTCGAGTTCGTTAAGTGGTAAGACACTTGAGAAATAGGGAAGCTTGTCGAAAAAGAGAGAGACAGTACGGGTATGCCACGACGAGTGGTAGCGGAAGTACCGCTTCCAGGCGATGAAAATTTCGAATGTAAAATTAATCAACTAAAGTTATGTCTTTGTCTATAAATTGGTGTTATGTGTGTTAATGTAAATAAATATATCTTAAAAATCGGATCTTTTGTTATCAATGAGCGATCTTGGAAACAACAGGGGAAACCAATCACAGTATCATTTCACTTGGAGGACATTGCAACCAAACTCTGTTTTAACATGCCTCAATGATGGATCATGGGTTAATCCCGTGTTCGAATTCAATACCTTCCGATAAGGAGAATGACTTCTTAACCAACCAGGCCATCGCATATATACAACATAGATAGTAAGCCATATTCACATGTCGTAAGGGAGAAAATCCAGACAACTCTCAAGCACTCACCTCGACAGACGTGAAAGCAAAAGTCAGAATCGCATTGCCCATTTCCATTTGTTTAGCAGTGACTGGGTTCGAACCCAAGACTATTCACTGAGATGCCATTTCATTGTGATGCTCATAAGCTTTCTGCGCTCGACATTTCCATGTTTAGAACCACCTATAATCCGGTTAAGAAAACGACACCTATTTCCATCAGATCCCCTTAAGCTGCAGCTTCCAGTTAAAATAGACATTCGTACAAATAATTACTGTAGACGGATAAGCTAACCAATGATAATAACAAAGCAACATTCCTAACATTTAGGGTAAGCGCAAATTAAGTTTGTGTGTTGAATTGTCCTCTCATATGGGGTATGAGTGATATCAGATGGGATAGCTTTAAAGTCTGTCGTTGGATTTTTTTGATAAGTTGCCAATTTTTTATGATAATTCAATGATATATTGCCAAAGAACTAGAGGGAGATCTGAAATCAGCCTTAAATAGGAGGGCGTATGTAATATTTAAAAAAATCTATTTTCCTTTTTATCTTTCTGAAAAACTCACAATGAAGCTTTGATGTGTTGTAAAGCAAATGTTTTTTATTCCTAGCGGCGGGCACTTGGGTGACGAACTGTATGCCACAACAAGGCCAGAAACTGTTACTCATTTGTCGTTACCTAGCGGGCACCCGTGAACCAAGTCACGGAGGCGAGTAGCGTTGCCCACGCCACAAACCCGTTTATAGGGTGAGCCACATTCATGCATTATCACAGAAGGAAGGACAGAGAAGCAGAGAGAGAACAGAGAAAGAAAGCAACATCCATGCCCGAACCGGGATTCGAATTCGGAACCCACAGCTCAGGAGTCAGGAACGTTAACCAATCAACGTATCGTACCAACCAATCATCGGTCGGCGTGGTAATGCAAAATAAAGCACCAAAAATTGCTTTCTACAAACGAAATTAGGTTATAATTAAAAAAAAACCGAAATGAATAACAAATGAAGTAATAAACATTAAAATTCTAGAAAATAATAAAATTTTGACACAACCGCATGACAAAAAATGAAAAGAAGTAATCTTATCATAAAAAGCTATCAATTACGAAAATATTTATCAAATTAATCACATTCAATGAAATTTATAATGAATTAAAACATTGTCTATTTATTATAATGAGAATTTATAAAGGAAATAACCATAAATTTAATGTATTTCTAAGAAAAAGAAATTTAGTTCTAAAAATATTTTTTTTACTGCCTATTTTTTATTGTTTAGAAACATGAATGTTTTGCTCTATTTATTCCGATTAAAAATTCATATTTATCTGATGCTATAGCAAAGTTTCTCAACATTCAAAGGCACTTAATTAGTATCCCCATATTAAACTTTTAAACCTTTTAGAATAATCTATTCAATGTGGGAGTAATTTTCTTATCTAGAATACAAAAAAACCCATTGTTTTCGCTGTGTATATAGAAATCAGAGTTACAAACCATTACTGCAACAGTTATCTGTTTGGTCGGGTAATATTCTAAATCCTATTATATTGCCACAAAATGAGAATCTCGCTTTCACAAAATAAGCCAAATTAATTTTATTGTTTAGAAAGATAAAGTCATTTCGAAACAAAGTTTTTCTCACTTTGATATTTCTTATAGTGGAAGCAACATATAATGCTAATAGCAAGAAAATGGATATTCTACAAACTGTAAAAATAAATAAATTATACATAGTTTTAATCAATAAAAAGATAATAAAAAATCATTGACACTGTCGATTTTTCTACCATTAATTAACTACGATACCAATGTTTTTTAACCTTGACCGTAACGATCTGTGGTGTAAAAACAATTTTATAAAGAAAATAATAAATAAAAAAATCTATCATTTTTCTCTCTTTTTTTTAATTTTAAGGATTAAATATTAAAATGAAGTGAAATAAGCTTTCAGAAATTTTGACACGTGGCAAAAAATATCAATATCTCTTCGGAGAAAAAATAAAAAGGGGGAAAGTATATTTTTTTCCCTCTTACTCATTTAAAACGTGCGTCTGCAGACAAAGAAGGAAAAGTCTATGCTGCATTTGATCGCCCTCTCCCACTCACATCCACTGAGGTAGGAAAAAAGTCGATTTTCTCTATTTTCCTTTTAACGAATGACTAAATCACGTGACTATTATTTAACACGTGTTATCGCTGGCACAGGCTTATATAACAGACATTTGAGAGCTTAAATGATTTAGCTTAAGAATTAAAAAAAAATCGATGCTCAGGCTTTTTTCACGGGTTGAAGAAAAAACTGCGTTCCGATTATTACATGGGTCTGTTATTTTTTTTTTATTGTTCCATAAACATTCTTTTCCTAAAGTATTTCTCTAAATATAATCGCTTGCTGATTTTTTTTTAATTGTTAGTGTAGTGTTTTAGCAAACATTTCAAACGAGAAATTTAAAATTTAAAAAAAAAAAAAAAAGAGAGAGAGAGAAAGAGTTCCAATTTTTAGCGTTTTAAATAATATTCTAAGCAAGTTTCTATAAAATTTTAGAATTAATTTGATGTTAAAAAAAAAGACAGAAGTTAATCAAATTATCAGGTAATATTTAAAATTTTCTTCCTAATTGTGCTGTAATAGGGCTAAAACGTTAAAATTTTTACAATAAAAAAAACGAGTGTTAAAGTGTGTGATAGTTTTTTTCTAATTATTATAATCTAATTTTCTCTTCCCCCAGCATAATAAGTCTCTGATTAATGTGGCTCTTAGAGTAATGGATCTAAAATGTTCTAATTGCAATTAATATTTCCTACCCTTATTTGACATCATGGGATATTTTATGCAAAATCCTACAATTTTTTTTTCTTATGTAAAATTAAAAAAAAAAATTAATGGTAACGCAAAGTGAACAGCTTTTTAGTTCAAGTGCTTTGTAAACGTCAGACTTGCTGGGAACAATAAATGCAAACAAGTCTCTCATTTATCAGTAGTGGCTACAATCAAACTTGCGACCTTCCATTTCGAAAAACAGCCTCACCACCAAACCACGGTGAGCCTGTTCAATGCTACATAAAATCATTTTATTTCAAAATGAAATGTGATAAATGCATATCATTTGATCAATTCACAACCATGTTCGATTGGAATTCCATATTTGGAACAAGCTTTCGTAAAGAATAGACAAGCACACTTTCATTGCCAGTAAATTGAAAATATTCTTTATGTGTATCAGAAAAGTAGGACAAGTGCACTGGAACAAAATTAACATTATCTAGACTACAAAAGTAAACAGTCATGAGACTGTTTACTTTTGTAGTCTAGAGGCTGATAATATGTTAATTTGTAGTCTGGAGAAAATCACAGTAAGTACTTCTCACATCTTCGATATATCTATCTAATCTGATCTTTCCTGGCAAGAAGAGGGTGTTTATGCACTTTCCCGGAAATTCTAGAAAAATCCCGAAATGCGAGGTGTAGAATCCTTCCGAAACTTTGACAATAATATCGCTAAATAAATGATTTCACGCCGAATCTAATAACCTCGAAGTTTTTCCGCTCTTTAGCTTGCCCTAGATTACACACCTTTTCGACACAATTCCTTGTGGTGTCTTAAGGAGTCTTATTAAAAGGCAAACTTACAGGAACATTAACATCGAATAACTAATTTTCACATGGATTTTCGCTTAATGTGCTGTTTTTGATTATAATTTTAAAACAGTCAAGGGAGTCGAGAAAACCAAATGAATTTCCTCAATTGTTCATCATGAACATGCATTTTTAGTCAAAGAATATTTTAGATTTTGAAAATATTTCCTGGTTCTAAATTACTCATTTTCAGAAGAAATAAGCGATTCAGTTTTTGATATGGATCTTCAACGAAAATTATTTTTCTCATACTTGCGTTTAACACTAAGAAAAATTTATTTCCCAATAAAATTGAATAAATTATTAAAGAAACTATAAAAATCTGAATGGAATCGCAAACTGAATAATGTCTGAGCGAATAGCTTTATTTATTATTGGTATTTCCATATTTAACTCTCTAATATTTAAATGATGAAAGCTTATTCATTATACATTTTATTTCTTTGGTAGTGCGCAAAATTATTTATTATTGTACGCAATATATTGAAAATATTAGAAGTAAAAAAATCATGTTTCCTAATGAATATGATTCGATCTGAAAAAAAAATATCAATATAATTATAAGCATGAATTTTCATTTAATTTTCATATAGATTAATTTTTTATTTACTTCACAAATATCACAAAAAAAAAAAAAAAAAAAAAAAAAATTTAGCAGTTTACGTATTTTTACAATTAAAAATTCAAATTATTCTAATATTTTAGGATATATTGCATTAAAATTTAATATGATTCTTATGATTTTCGTTATTGTTATAATTATGCAAATATAAGCCTGTTTTGTTAAACGTCAAAATAAATGCACAAAATTAAGACATAAAAATATATATCATGACTCAATAAAATATATATATATATATACGTTACTATGAGTTTTTACTTTATATCATATAATTATTTATGATTATGGAAAATTTCCATCAATAAATACTTTATTAAATACCTGTAACGATTATGGAAAATTTCCAGTGAACAGATAATAAGCAGTGAACAGATAATTAGCGCCCTAAGAAAGACAATAACTACCAAAGGTGAAGATCAGAACAGCGCATGCAATCTGAAAAATGCCGCCCTCCATTTCACTTCCGATTAAGTTGTTGTTTACCTTTTGATTTACGAGAGCGTTCTTCGAAGAGACATCACGCTGGAGGTGTGCTTGTGTTAGCGTCCACCAAAAATATTGTCATGTTTGCTAAGTTGTGAGAGATAATATAATGTAGATATTAAAAAAACTATTCTCTTCAATAAATTGAATTCATTTAAATTGATATTGCCATCAATTGCTTTGCCTCCTACAGCACATGAAATATAAGAAAATTTTTTAATATTTTTGAATTTCATTATACATGATTTTTTTTTAAAACTAACGTATCATAGTATCAGAAATTATATAACTTAAGTGACAAAATTTAATGTCTTGTATTTTCTGTCCATTTCACAAATGAAATAGTAATAATTCTTTTTAAATACACATTTTTACATACCAAGTTAATTGTACTAAAGATTTCTGTTAAGAGATCGATACAATATAAAAAGCTGTTTTTCGTATTTTTAAGAGTTAATCTCATTTAAAATTTATATAACTTGAAAAACTTCTAATTGAACTCCGTCAAACTGCTATAAGCATTTCTAACAAAAAGGGTGAGTCGAACATACAAACTCTATGTAACAGGTAATTTTGTCTGGAAAAGTCCATTCCTCAAAATGATTCGGTAAAAATTTTAATTATATTTTGAACTACGAAAATATTTTAAGTGAGATAGTTGGTTTCTCGACATTTAAAAAAAAAAAAAAAAAGCATGGCCGTTTCTCTTATAAAAAATAATTTTCTGGCCGATGTTTACTCTAAAAACGTGACATTAAGGGATTTATGTCATCAGCAGTGTTGATCCTGTTGGCTGGAATCATCGAAAACAATCTGAGGAATCCAAGAGATTAATTCACGAGGAGTTCCACCCATAAGGGAAGTTCTGTTATTGAGTATCTCAGGGGAAGGGAGGGATTTGGGATCAAAGTTGTTTTTGCTGACAAGAGGAACATCAGCCATGCTGAAGTACGATTTAAGATGCAGGAAAACAACGAAGAAGATCCAAATACCAAATAATATACAGTCCTGGGTGGATGTTTTCTTCAACACCTGTTGGGGGTACGTTTAGATATTTCTCTTGTTTTCAAATTATAGCTCAAGACCTGGTTAAATCTTCAGGCTCCTGCCGCTTCAGTGAAGTTTTTGTTAGTGATATTTTGACCAGTGTTAGAATCTAACAAGGATCTTCAAGAGCTTTATAGGAAAGGGTTCTATTTGAAAGGTCTATTTCTCCTTTTTCTCCCCCTGCAAATGTCAAATAACCTTAATCATCCACTCTTAGGAATTGATTTATATCCAACTACAAAAAATAGAAAAATTTAATTTTTCGTTTGACCAGCTTTTAAAAATTTTTTAAGGATGTTCATTGCACTGTCAGGCTGAAATTCTGTTAGTTATGTAGTAGACATCTTTTTAAGTGCACTTAGACTTTTTAATAGGCCCTGAAGATGAGGGTGCGTCTGTAATTAAATTTTGCGCTAAAATATTCTTCAAATGGAGATGGGTGGTGCTCAGAAGATAACATTCCCTTTCTGTGAATGTTTTTCGCCACCTTCCTTTCTTTACTCAAAAAATAGAATTGTTTTTTGCAGTAATTATCATGCTTCAATAAATCAATCATTCAAAGAAACTTCCTACTTACAAAAATACGTTATATTTTATCAACTTAATAATATGTGTTTAATTTTATTATAATTAGTTTTACTTAAATATTTAGACTCTCCTCAATATCGCTAAAATCTATTCTTCCTTATTAACGAATCTTATAAGCGATTGAAACATAGCGAGTATACAGTGGATGAGTGGTTAACGAACAGTTCGGGCTGCGAACAAATCAGAAAATGAACACGTTCAAGAAAGATTTTTGTGTTCGTATAGCGAGCAAAAATGAATTCTAACGAACACTTTTCGACTATCGGAGCATGATCAGAAGAGTTGCCAACGGATCAAAAATCGTTTTTCATCTCTCTTAATTTATGTTGCTTGCCTATTAAACTTCTAAGTTCTATACTGCAACTTTTTTTTTCAAATAGAATATTTATAGCCAAAGTAGACCATCAATTTCGGTTTTGATTTCATTTAAAACCGAAACTAATTTCATTTTGAGTACACATCCTTCCCGTGTTCATTCATTGAAGAAGTGGGAGGATGTCAGAGAAATGGTCTTAGAATGGCACCCAAAATTAGCTGAAGTTAGTAAGATTTGGGATTTTTTCAACAATTATGCTATTAATCAGTTCAGGAAAGTCAAAAATGAGAGCAAAGCAATCGACATTGGACACGTTTTTTAACGCTCCATAAATAAAAAATGAAAAGGACTGATTAATATTCGAGACTATACGTAAGCATTATTATTTTAATAAATTTACTAAGAAGCTATACATCCTTTTTTAATATAATTTTTAGGATATCCTGAAAGAATTAATCGATTTCAAAAAAAAAAAAATCTATGGTAAATCGATGATCGGTTAACGAACCATTCAGATAGCGAATATAGTCTTGTAACAGATTATGTTCATTAACTGATTAGCCAATGAGCATATTTTAGTGGATTACGTATATTCAATCATTAGGCGTTTATATGCTTACAATAACTATTAGCAGTAAAAATATTGAAAAATGTCATAAGCTAAATAAAGCTTGTTTGAATCTTTTTCCAGTTTGCAACTTATATCAAATATTGAATATTTGAGGTTTACTCTGAAATGATTGAATTTTACATAGATTTTTTAAAGCCATTTATAAAACTTCGGAGAGTTAAGAACAATCATTTTAGCAGCAATACACTTCTGTAGGCAAGTTTTCCAAGCATTCAGTGCGTCTTAAGCTTTTTATTTCTTGGAATTGATGAAGAAATGCATTTATGTGTCTATTAATCTCAACCTCGGAACGAAAACAGCACATGCATTTTTTTAAATTAAAATAAAACCTACATTCCTACTAGATCTGGTGCATCGAGAGAATGCCATCAGTTTGATGTCTTTTTGTTCAATGAACTTATCTGTATATCTTGTGAAATGAAAAGATGCGTTGTTATTTTCCAGTGTGAATCATCTGAAGCTAATTTTCTGAAGCATTTCTAAAAGTTCCAGTTGGCTGTGGCTATGATCTGTCCTGCACTTATAAACCAGAATTGTTCTTCTGAAGAAAATGGCGTGCATTAGTTTTTTCATGATAGATTCTCTTCTCATCCTTGTGGTATCATCTTTAAAGACCCATTATTCTAACTTCTTGATGTGTAAGGAAGTCAAAAAATAGTGATCACATTTCGTTACTTGTTACGATTTTGGGTATAATGTCATGCTTGAGTAGTTTATTAATTTCTTTATTGATTCTAACACGATCCTTTTATTATTAAATATTGAAATTATGGAAAATCCAAAGACAAGTTAGTTTTCTTGATAATTTTATGTATGGTTTTAAAACCAATGTTAAGTTCTTTCCGTATAATATGTTGGTGCCACGATTATCAACGGTTAACATTTTCTGTATGGCAGAACAGTAATCGGAATGACACAGCAGACTTACAATTTTTGCTATTCAACTTGAAGAGAATAACGATCTCTGTCATGTTCTGTAAAATATATGACTTTAGTGGCACATTTCCAAATACTATTTTGTTGATATGTAATTTCCTTTTTATTTAAACCCTCACTTTTCAATCACAGCCAGCATGATTACGTTTTCGTGTCAGCTCCCATTTATTTAAAATTAATTTTATATAATCACAATAAACTAACCAATAAAAAATCCTTTTCTGAAATAAAATAATTCACATTTTTAAAATTTAATCTTTAATTTTTACTACATCTCGTATGCTCATTCCCTAAAATTTCCAGAGTAGTTCTTGTGCATATCATGCTTTGAGATTACTTTTTTGGTAAATACTTTAAGCAAAACTAATTAATATACGAAAGATTATCACAAATGCTTGTATGCTGGAATATATTTTGTTCTCTAGGAAAATTCTCGTTAAGATATTTCATTGCCCAAAGCGTCATATATATGTTTTCACAGATCATCGTCACATTTACATAAATAGTGAATCAAAGGAAGAAGATATTGAAGGCTATAAACACGCACACACTCTTCTCTCTCTATATATATATAGATAGATATACCGGGTTATTATAATTAAAGTCCCGATTTTAAAAATCGATAATTTTAAAACTACTGGTCAGAATGACTTGATATTTTAGCAGAACAATCGTAAGGCAATAGAATTTTGTTTGGCGAAAAAAAAATAGTTCCAAAATGTGCCGATAGATGGCGTTCACATTGTCTAGATATATGTGTAATATCAGGAGGAAAGTCCAAAAATGTATTCGTTAAACACAGAAATGTTGTTAGCCAAAAGAAAAAAATTAGAGTTCAGGGATTTACTAAAGATTTATTAGCGAAAAGACAAGAATACAGCGACAACAGCGATTATGACAAAAAAAAAAAGAGCTTCATGGAATCAACACCTTGCTGATGATTAAAGCATAAGTTGTTCGATATGCCCTCCGCCTTGTTCCGATACTAATTGGAAGCGCAAAACGGCATGCTCCACTACAGATCGGAGGGTATCTGTACTGATGCAATGGATGTGGTGTGTGATGCTTGCCTTCAAGTCGGCTAGATTCTGAAAACTCCCGCTGTAAACAACATTCTTCAGGTACACCCAAAGCCAAAAATCACACGGGTTTAAGTCGGGGGAACGTGGCGGCCACGTTGTTGGAAAATGACGGCTTATGATCCTGTCATCTCCGGAATTAGCACTCAGTAGCTGCTTCACAGGAGTAGCAATGTGCGGAGGAGCGCCATCTTGCATGAATATTGTGCGATCCACACACTGACGCTGCTGAAGTGCCGGAAGGACATGGTTACGCAAAAGTGTTTCATACCGCTTGCCAGTAACGGTGCAGGTAACGGGACTCGCAGGTTGATCTCCTCGAAGAAAAACGGACCAAAGATAAACGCTGCCGTTATTCCGCACCACACAGTAACCTTTTCAGACTGAAGAGGTAATGGCTGTAGCTGGGACGGATTCTCGGTCGCCCATATCCTGCAATTTTGCGTATTTACAAAACCTTGCAAATGAAAGTGGACTTCGTCAGACCACAGAATGTTCCATGGCCATCCGTTGTCCACTTTCATCCGGGCAAGAAATTGCAATGCAAAAGATTGACGTGCTTCCAGGTCAGCCGATAGCAACTCCTGCACATGAGTTATCTTATACGGATAACAGAGCAAGATCTTCTGTAGGATTTTACGCACCGTGCTGTTCGGCATATCCAGCATTCGGCCAATTCCCCGTGCACTGCTGATTCCAACATCACTGTTAGTCTGTTCTTGTTATGCTGTAGCCACATCTTCCACTGCCGCTGCCGAAACTCGTTTTCTTCCTCTACCCCGTTTAACGTCAAATGATCCGGTCTCCTCGAAATTAGCAATCATTTTTCGCAGACCTTTTGCGGTTATTGGACCCCATTTAATGGATTTTAATGTCCAAAACTTTCTAATAGCTGTAAGTGCACAGTCATCGTTCTTATAAAAAAACTTCAAGATCAGAGCGCGATCCTTCATAGTCAGAGTCATGATGAATCATTTAGGCAAAGAGCTGGTGCTCTGCATTTTTATGGCAGCTAAGTCTCATGTGCGCATGTCACATATTAGTAATTTGCATATATCTAGACAATGTAAACGCCATCTATCGGCACATTTTGGAACTATTTTTTTTTTTTGCCAAACAAAATTCCATTGCCTTACGATTGTTCTGCTAAAATATCAAGTCATTCTGACCAGTAGTTTTAAAATGATCGATTTTTAAAATCGATACTTTAATTATAATCACCCGGTATATAGATAGATAAACCCACTGTAATGACTAATTTAAACTTTTGAATGATTAATAAAACTTTGTCATAGAACATTACGATTTATTTATTAAATTTGAATTCTCTTCCTCCAAAAAACGATAAGCAGGATACCTCTACTTTTTATAGTTACTTTTATTTTTAAATTTTTATTCAATAGAATACCACTCATATAGATATATTTTGATATTTTTTGACTTCTTTTAAATTGCAAAAGTGAGATTCACTTTTCTGAGGCTTCAACAGCTAAAATGAATCAACTTTTCGATTCTTTAAAAATGAAAAATCATTGATGTATAAAATATTGAATCTAATAATAATTTAATTTTTTAGATTAATTTAATTCATAACTGAAAATGTTAGTTTTATTTATGAGTGGAATTATAATATTTTACGTTAAGATTATTTTGTCTCTCCTAATTCCGAGTGATCTAATTACACATATAAAAGGTAATATCGATCATTAACATTACTAAATAAACATAACTATTTCTTGAATTGTATAGCTCAATAATTTTTAATTCTTAAAAAAATATTTCTGGATATTATAATATAATTTGTATAAAGATAAATATATCATGCTTTATATTCTTGGTTAAGACAAAATGTGTAACTGCTTGTATGTAAATTTTAATGTTTAATTTTTAAAAACTGATGCAGGTTTGATTTCTTTTATGATAAATTTGTGTGCGTGTGCTCACAGAAGCTAACTAAACCGGAATATACATTATAAAAGGGATTAAAAATAAAAAGGAAAAGCTTAAATTCGCTTTAGATATCTAAGGCTGGGAATCGAACCTAGCACAATTGAATCGTGGCCCAGAGATCTGTCCATTCATCTGTCGCTAGCTATAAACTACCTTTCGGTCTGAGTAGCTTTTACGTACTTTCACTCAATCAAAAATTATCATAAAGCAATATACCCAAATTATTGCCTTTTGTTTAAAATATGTATGAGTAAAATTAACCGAACATCATATAACATCGCACTAAAATTTTCCTTCACTAGAAAGTAATAAAATATTTTAAAATTATTTCGAGAATATATATTTAAACATTTCTAAGTCATGTTATACATTATTACACATTAACATTTGAACTCCTGTGATTAAAAGCTATAAATAGCTGTGGAATTCTTTGTATTTCCATTCAGAATGTATCATCTTTGTATGTGACACTTTCTTCGGACTGTTGCTGAATCATTTTCCTGATAATGCGTTCGTGATAAATAAATCCATTTCCTATATCGATTAGTTCAAAAGAAGAATGGAAAAAGATTCTTTATCTTGCAGAAACAATGTCGTGAATATTGGGATAGAATTTTAAATTATTTTCTAATATATAATTTTACTTGTACTTCTAATAAATAAATTTGTCGCGTAAATATAAACATGTAATTGCTATCAGGTGCTTATTTTTACGTGAATCAAGTTTTGGTATTTTTTATTACTATTAGCATAAGTAGTGCAAGTATTTATTAACAGCTTTAACTCATTGCTTCTTTAAAAAAAATGTTATTTTTATTTACCTTTTTTGTACACTGTATTACTGCTTTTTCTTTAATAGAGTAACAACCTTTTACAGGTCTTAGCAGCCACTAGAGCACGCTTTTTCCGGCCCAGTCTGTTCAGAGCGACACTTTCCCAGCTCCTAACTTTCAGTATCTTGAGATCATTTTCAGTGCCAACGAACCATCTTGCTGGTGGTCTTCCTCGGGCACAGGATCCTTCGGGGTTCTTAAACATTGATATTCTAGTGGGGTTGTTTTCCCGGCTTCTCCAGACATGGTTAAGCCATCTTAACCTGTTTCTTCTGATAATCTGGGTAATCTGGGGTTGGTTACACAGAATTACATTATTATAAAAAATATCTTATATTATTCACAAAGGAAACGTAGGGCCGTGGTATCCTAGTAGTTAGAGTATCTAACTTCCATCGGGAAAAGAGCAAGTTTGGTTTCCATTGCCGTCAAAGTCCCGCAGAGTACATACAATATACGTGCTTGTTAAATCTATAGAATCGAAAGTCCTGTGGTCGGTTGTTAAGCAGTAACCCAAGCAGCAATGGTCTGGAGGAAAATCTCTCCCCTCCAGATCACAGTCAAAATTGATATTTAGTGGTGCCATCTATTCGAGGAGTCTTAGAGCAAAGACGTACTTCCAAATTCGTGGTGCTCTGATTAAAGCGAAAGACGTGCCCTTCGGAATTAACTTCGCATAACCATCAGCTAGCAAGCTTGACTTGTCCAATTGTCTATAATAACAACAACAAAGAAAACGTTTTCGTTTCGTTTGATTTATTGCTTTGAGGGTGAATCTGGTTCCGACTGAACGAATCATTCATTCTGAGACGACAACTAAAAGCGACATTGAAATCAAACAAGAACCTAAATCTGAGGGGAGCCTCTTCCACGAACTGCAGGATTAAGCATTCACCAGTTCAGGGATGGTAAGGAAGAAACATTTCACACCTATTTTAAAGGCATAAGCTATTGGTTACGAAAATCAAGACAAACTGAAGTATAATTTTGTTTTAACCAAACTAAATCAAACCGAAGAAATGGTGACAGAAAACGATAGGATATTCTGTAGTGAATAGATTCATTGGGGTTTTCGATTTACGCTCATTTTGCCTACACTAAGATAAGGATTTAGAAGTTAAATTGTATTCAGAATAGTTATAAACATCCCCTCCCAAAGTGGGGTCTAATTAGCCCTCGTGTGCAAAAAATGACCGTTGATCGACAAACAAACCAAACCAACCCTCCCAAAGTGGAAATCCCACTCAAGCACTGTTGAACTGAGCATCAACCAATCAGCTGCCACATTCATGACAATTAATTAATTGAGAAAGGGCTGCAAATCCAATATAGTCTCATAGGTTCATCATTACTCTTCATGTTCTCTAGGTATTTATTCTTGATAATCATAGATTAAAATAGTTTTGGATAAACGTTGTGAAGTTTTTACTTCTTTCAGAAGTCGCTCAAGAGCCCAGGATATGTCTTGGTGGAAAGGAGTCCCTGGGCTTATTCTCTAAAAATGGGGTGGAGTAAAGATTAAATTTCAAAATGATTTATCTGGTCCCTCACAGTCTTATAAAAATCAAGAACCTTTCTTTTTTTTCCCTTGCGTGCAAACTGAAACTTAGATATCTTACAAAATTAAACTTATCTAATAAGATAGAAACTTCACAGGAGTTCTACAGGATTCGAGGCATCTCTTCAACTGCATCTCTGTTGCCTCGACCCCAACTGGTGCCATGACACCCTTTATACGGAAAAGGCTAAAGATGTGGCCAAGGCAGTCTCAATGCCTTTGATCCCATACAACTTGTCTTTTTTACCTTTTCCCTTTTTTTTTTCATTTTACACTTGTCACACGACAATAGCAACAACAATAGGATTGAAATTTTGTATAAAGAATGAAAACTTGTAACCAACTTAAGACAAAGTAGAATACCACATCAAATTATGATTAATTTAATCGAAGATTATAGTCTGAGTTCAAAGGTATTGGATATTTTTTTTTCATCAGTAGCACTTGACTAGTGTATGAAACACACATAGCATAAACACATAGAAAGAATAAAAATAGCAGGAACATTAAAATACATATACATAAAAGAATGTAGGAAAACATTCAATACATTGAATAGGCTGGAGATCCTGAATTTCCCCTCTTGCCTGTCGATTTTGTTCAAATAAATGTCCAGACACTTCAGGGCTTCCATTATACACTTCTGTATAATACACAGTAAGGGAACGTCATAATTTTGAGTCAGAATAAATAGGCTGCAAGGCAATCATGCCCTGGTATTGAATATTAAGTTCTGGAAACTGTGGATATAATCTTTTCACAGCAAGGAGGAAAATTGAACCAATGATTGCTAACTTATCCCGCACATTAAATTCAGGATACAAAAAGGTGGTTTTGATTATCGAGAGAAAAATAGCAGCAATCAAAAACCAGAGAAAAAAGTATTTAAAATAATATTTTGGGTACAAAATGACAGTTTTAATCATCGCGAGGAAAAAATAGAAAGTCATATCGCAAATAATCTGATGGAACTATAAATTACATACATGGAACAAAGATTTTAATCATCCCATGACAAGATAGAATATCACTGTGAATAATATAAAATCTAACGGATAGGATTTAGCTCTAGATATAGAACAGATTTTAATCATCCTCGAACTAGATAGAACGTCACCAAGAATAATCTGAACCTATCCAGTAGAATTAAATTCTGGTCTCGCTCAGAACAAACAAAGTAGGAAATGTCACAGCGAATAATCACAAATATATCAATAAAATTAAATTCGAAACAAAATTTAGGCATCTCAGGATATTGTAAAATGTTTTGCATATTGTGCAAAATTCAATGTAGTATCATCTTTCTATTACAGTTCTGGGAATCATAAACTGCTTTTCTTTTTTTTAAACTTTGTGCATGAGTTTCAAGATCATGCCACCGATCATTCACTTCCATGAGAGTAAGTATCTGGCACCTTTCATATCTTACAGTAAAAGTATGAGCTTTATTCCTAAGTGTCCAAACTATGGAATTTAAACCGTAGTATTCTATACGCTTTGAAACGAAGAAATAATATTTTCTCATTTTTTCCACTGTCTTCTGTCACTGCATTTTAATTCATCTATTTTAAAAGATACAAAACTATTTTCTGTAAGTTTTATTTACCATAAAGAGCTTGTTTCTTTCGTTATAGTTGAGATCCTGAGCAAGCCACTTTATTACGATTTTCATTGATTTAAAATATCCATGACGTCAGATAAAACGTTTCATCTACATCGCATTGAGAGGGCGTCGTAAATCCGACTTGTCGACAAATTTGTTGCCTGCCTTCCAATCACATTCTTCGAGCGGTAACAAACAAGGCGAAGTTCACCATCGAATATATGAAAATAGTGTCGAAGTTTATTTTGTTAATTAGACATTTCGGAACTACTTTGATATACCCCCCAAATCGTAAATTTCGTGTCGAAAGAGGAACCACCAAAAACCCACTGACCTTCAACATTATGACCCTTATGGTACTTCCTTTTGCCGAACTTCGACTCATCGATCTCAACAACAACCCCATCACCACCTATCTTCTCAGAATTCTCCTCAATATAATTCAAAATGGCCTCGTTAATAAATTGCCTCCAATCTGCTAAAGTAGTACTAGCGAAACCATACTCCTCTGCAATCCTATCCGTCTTAGTGCCTCTCAAAATCTCATAACAAATCAACAAAATCTCAAACAACTTAAGCTTAGACTTAGAAAACCAAGAATTATTCCTTATCGACAATTCAGTGTTGCACTGATTACCACCTACCATTTTGTGACAAACATACGCAGATCCATCTGAATACAACTTCTTCAACTTCTGTTTCATACCTGACCCACATTTCTTACATACTGCAGCCTTCAACAATCCAACCTCGAACAAAAAATCAATTAACAACTTCAAATCCTGAGCCAAATAATGCAAAAATAAACAATTAATAACACCTGGCCTTCCAACTGGCTTACCCGACGACAATGAAGCACAACTATCAATTTTCTGACTCAAAATTCCCTGAAACTTTTCAACAACACTATGAACAGTAGGCATATTGAAATCTATAAGCTAAAAATAATTAATAGAATAAAAAAAAATTGGAAAAATACAACCAGATTTGCAGCTAAATCCAGGAACTCAGAAAACCGCTTGATCAGGTCACAAAGAAATGGCGAATAAACGGAATGATGGTAAAACATACGAAATCCAAAAACTGTTGCCACAAAACTTAAAAAAAAAACTGAAAAAATGATACAAAATACAATAAAATTGTAAACCAGGCAACAGCAAAAACCTAAAAGTTGGAAAACCTTAATTGTCAACACCAAAACAAGAAACAGCAAACCTAAAAGGTCCGTAGGAAAAGTGCGTAGGGAGTGCCAGATTTGGCGCGTAATTTTTTTTTTGGTTGGGGGGGGGTATATCAAAGTAGCACAGACATTTCTGATATAAGAAACAAAGCATCGGTTTGGGAAGCCGTTTTACATTGATTCAAGCCATAAAAACACATGGACAACAGAAGGGCAAAATGAAAAAGACATGACAAAACATCTATTTTATGGTTAGTTTAAATCGGCAAGGACGATTTAAATTTTTACAAGTTTCATTCATTAATGGAATTTTAAATTAATAATTTAAATTTTTGTAAACAGTCTTTTTTGAATCTTAAGACAACTGCCTTGCTTATGTCAATATTAGAAAATTTTCTTTTTTTAAACTGTGTTAATTTTTTAAAATTTGTTTGGTTGTTTAAATTTCCTATGGAATTGTTTTGAGACGTACATATGAAAATAACTGCATTTCCGTCAAATTCTCTTTTAATTCAATAAACTTTTCTTCACTGATCATAGTTTCACATGGTTAACGTCTTTCAAGTTAAGATGTTTTAATTTTCTTAAATTTGGCAGTAAAAAAACGCAATGGCTTTGATTTTCAATCACTTGAAATATGAGTTATTTATTATTCGAAAGGAAATACTGTTACACAGCAATATAGTCCTCAATAAATTGAAGATTCCTCATTCAGCACTTAAGTTGAACTGCAGTTGCTGACTGACTTCCCGTTGAATTTTACTCCAGTGGTTTTTCAATTGGTTTGCACAATCAGTATTTTGTTATTAGAGTACCTTTTCAATTGAGTGCTTCCCAGATGACAGCTTTATGATTAGCAGATCTCCAGATTCCATTTCAGTGTAACTTAACTGTTGTTCCATTTAGCCTTTCTTGATTTAATCAAATTAGAGCGAATGGTAACAAAATGATAACCTGTATATCGGTGACTCCCGAATTGCTTCTTCAAGTTAATACTTTAAGGCCATTTTAGCTATGCAAGCACAACTTTTTCTGCCATAAATGTATCAGGAATCTTCATGAATGTTTACATCTGCATATTTTCTCTTCCTTTATTTGAATTTGTCTTATATAAATGACCTTTATGAAATCGTATGCCAGTTTTCCTAAACAGGTTTATTTATTGCTTCAATGCATCAAATATTACCATTTCTTGGAGTTTCTTATGACAAATATCTCATAATTCTTCTAATATTTCTTATAGCTCTCCTCTGACATAATATCTGATAATTTTCCTAAGCATACATCCATGAATTAAGGATAATCCAGACGCACACGGAAATCGAAAGGAAAAAATGCTACCAGTAGAAAATATCACGTGGTCATGGATGTACGCCACAATAAAAGAGAGGTATATAAAGATGTGTGTGAATTATCTTCTTGATGAGAAATTCATTTTCGAGAAACGTAATTAATGTTTCATCAGATTTCATTCACTACTAGTATCTACATTACAACGTTTTAGACCAATAGTAAAGCAAAAATATTTTAAGGATTGTTTGAAATGTAGTTAATTAAAAATGATGAGTAACGTGAGATGTGCTCTAAGGCCCCTAAGCTCCAATTAATACCGACGTAAAAAAAAGATCCCATAATAAGAATACATAAGATAATTTAAGATGCTCGTAACCAACTGTAACTGTTAATCAGAGATTGGTGATAGAGTTTTCCGGAAGAAATATAGTATTTTAATATACTTATTTCCATGAACTATAAATAATGGAAATAAATATAAAAACTAATAGAAAGGAACTAAAAGAACATAGGCTCACGAGATATTTGTTAAAATAATTATGCATATTCAACACCATAGACCTCAAGAAAAATTACATTTTTCTGCTACCAAATTTTTCCAGACATTAGTTATTTTGATACACTTACACTTACAGGGAACGTTTTTACAGATTGAATACAATACTAAAAATTTTAACACAACTCTTTAACTACTCAACATTGACTTATTTTCATTTAATTAAACTGTGTGATTAATTATTCATTAAAAGTTTTTCATAAACATGCTTTGTATTACTCATTAAATGTGTGATTATATAAAGAAATAATTTCTGTATTTAGTGATTATCAAGTACATGTAAAGCGATAATTTCACTTAATGAAATACAGTAGAACTCCAGTTATCCGAATCAATTGAAACCGCAGCTTATTCTGATGATTAAATTTGTTCGAAAAAAGGGTTGATTATTTATGTACATTAAATGAGAGAAAATAACCACTTTTTTTAAAAAAAAAAAAAGAAAAAAATAATTTTCAATCAATTAAATGAAATTGCAAATGCTGTACATTAATGTAATATGAATGTACTACTGAAAATCATTTCTTGCTGAGCTTCTCGGTAAGATGTTTACAGGCAGCCAAGTCGCGCATTTGTTTGACAGTGGTAATTTGCCTGTGGTCACACTCGGGCTGATGGTTCCGTGTCTGCTTCAACATGGACATTAAGGTCACCTCCTTCCTCGATGCTTCCAATAGGTTGAGCATCATTTGCAATATGTGATTCAATGTCTCCTATATCTTCAGCACTAACTTCTGAACATCCAGAAATTTTCAAAAGAATGTTTTTGAATTCCTCATGTGATGTCTCTCGCTCTCACTTTTCCTTCCCTTCAATACAATCTATTCTTCTGAAATTCCGAAAGCGATTCGGATAATGGATTCGGATTACTGTGCATGAATATGCAAAAAAAAAAAAATAAATAAATAAATAAATAAATAAATAAAAATAAATAAATAAATAAAATAAAAAATAATAATAATAATTTTGACGTTAAGTATTTGAATATATCGGGAGTAGTATTTAAATACATGAACGTGCGAAAAAGTAATTTCCGAATTTGTTTTTTTATGATATTTCTGAAAATGCAAGGCATATGAAAAATAGTACTGAAGTATTTGAATATATAAATTATTATGACTTTGTTTTTTGACACTTTATTTTCTGAAGGCATCGATTCAACTTCACATATGTGTATGTAATTATATTAATAGCCTTTTGTTGATCTTTTTAATTTTTATAATATTGCCGCATTGTAATGAATATGCATAAAGTTTATTTTCAAAAATAAATTCTACCTTTTTTTAAGTAACTTTGAATAATTTTTTACTTATTTTCAAATAACTTAAACTTCTTAATAAATTTTATTCCTCCAAATAGTACTTTATTAATTTACTTAATGGCCAACAAATTTTGTTTGCTAAAAAAAACTTTTTTTTTTAGGTATTTTTCTTAAAAATATCTTAGAAATAAAGAAGTAACTTGAACAAAATAGTTTTTTTTACAACACATTTCATCTATTTTGCTGTCTAAACGCCAAATTTGAAGAAGAAATCAAGATTTTTGAAAATAAACAGAAACAGTACAGGCAGTTTTATTTTTGTTTACTCAGTTATTTAAGTTTCACCAGCTGTTGAAGATGGATTAGAGTAAATGTACACACAGGTGTGAAATTCTGAAATTAATTTCATTTAAAAACAAGTGATTCTGAGGAAAAACTTTTCATGAAACTGTAAAATTCACCAAAAACGCAAATACAAATGAGTTACCTTGCATAGATGTATGAACACCAATATAACACACTGATATTTTCATTTCTTTTACATTTAAATTATTTCATTTACGCAATGTTTGTCAAAATTCCAAATTTACTTAAAAAACATACAATATATATATATATATATATATATCGCTTTCTTTGAATATTTTTTCAAATCAAGAGCAATTAATTTTTAAGATCTGGCAATGATTTTTCAAAACTAGTTGTTATTATTTATTGAGTAAGTGTGATACAGCGTAGCATGAAAAAGGTAGATAAATAAACAATTTATTGGAAAGAATGAGACACATTCAACAATTGAGTTTTCACAAAACATTTTTAATCACCTCGACATCAATGACAATGCATATGTGTGCTTTAGTATTTGGCCAAAGACAATCATGAACAACAGTAACACTTAGTCACACTAAATGTAAAAGCTTTAAATCCTTCCTCGTTCAACACACAATTTCCAAAGTACATTCTCCATTATATTTTTAGAATATATATATTTATAGGTACATCTTCATTTGCTTATAATAATCTGACTCACAACAGTCATTCTCCCTTTTTGGGAGAGTAAAACTATTTACAATATGGCTTTTTAATTAATTGTTGATCAAAATTTCAGCTTCCGAAAGAAGCCTTCGAAAGAACTCACTATTACGTCTCCTTTCTCTGGACAGTCATACTCGGGATTCTTCAATAGTCAAAATATACATAAGTTACTAGAGCCTATCTTCACTGAACTTTAAACGAGCACCTTTGTCTTTGTGGTCACGCTGAAGAAGCTTCCATCATTAGATTAAGCATTTGGTATCCTGTTCTTTTATAATACAAATTAAAAGGACATTATTTGAAAATATATCTTTACGTAAATAATTTTAAAGAATTCAATATGTATGCAAATAACACATTAAGAAAAGCAATTAAAAATAACATAGTAATAATGTAACATCAATGTGATTACAAATGATTCATTGGCATTGAGCAATTATATAATATTCATCAATCCAATGAAAAGAGGATATTTTAAAGTTTTGTTTAAAGTCTAGTATGATTCACCAAACAGCATGGCAATAGCAGTGGCCAAAGTAGTAATTAACTTATATATAGCATCTTGTATAACATTTCTCATGTAATCAATTGAAAGACTCCATAATTCAGATTTAATAATTCGTGATTTAATATTTTTGACCTATGTCTATGTATAGCCTCCAGAGAGTATCGGCAGGGAGACGCTCAGATATCCCTAACATGGCTACCTATTGATGTCTGTCATATGCGAATTGAACCACAGAATTTTTGCAAGAATCATGGTTGGGAAATATGCTTTTCATTACAATGTAATATTCAGCATTTTTCACAAGTTACTTTATGAAATACAGTCACTCCAAACCAGAGGAATCATTTGCAATCACGCTGTGCTTTAAACGTTGTAACAGAGAACATGAATGAAGAAGTAAGGTCTAGGCAATTTTAAAGAAATGTCGCGAGCAAGTTTTCAGATGCCACAAATTGCCAGGGCAGTTTCAGCATTGAGGAACACCATTGTCTACCTAAATCTAAGACCTCCATTTAACAACTACAAACATCACAGAGCCATATCAAAGAACATCATGTAGTACCCGATATGCATGCTCAAATGGACGTAGTTCATGAGAATAATAAACAAGCTCACAGGAAAAATGACATAAAACAGCTTCACAATAACATGCACAAATAGTTAAAAAAATCTTCTTTCATAGAGTCTCTAATGTAACAAAAAAACATTTTGATTTTTACCAAGAAAACACAAGTTGTCAGAAAAATTTTTTTGATTTTCTTTTTGTCTCAGTTTACAAGTAAAGACTAATAAAAGTGAGAACAAAATTGCACTGACATAACTATGATCTTATATAGATTATTAAATTTCAATGCATCAAACAGAAATTTTACTTTTAAAAAACAAAACACAAAAATAACATATAAATAAATCTGAATGTAAATTTTGATTTACTACCAAGTCCTCGTGGTAATATACTTTACATGTAGTAACATCTTTTCTTGTTTCGCCAAAAAAATATAGAATCTAATTTAGCTAATTATACATTTTATAGTAATAGCACCTTTTGTGAATTGATCAAAATGTCAATTCACTTGGATCACATTTTTTTTTTAAATAAATTTTCTATCATTTGTATTAGGCACACATGATTGAATTGGGTGTATTAACAATTTATGAAAGTTTTAATTAACTGTATCGCTTCAGTGAGAAAAATCGCTAAACTAATTCCCTCAAGAAGGTAGTTGGGCGCAAGACATATTACTCATAATTTATATAAAATATTTATAAAATGTGTATTAGCAGATTTCTGATGATTTATAATTCAATGAAATAGTGTAGTGAATCAGAGTAAGGATGACTCTACTAATCATTTTAGTTTTGCTTTTCTTAATAAGATACAAGCCATTATTTCTTTCTCTTATGTGCTTTACTTTCTATGCACAGAAACCGCATAAGATTCTATGACTTTTCATTTGACTTTAAAATGGTATGAGAGAATTATTTTATTACGTATTTGATAGGACAAAGCAGATTTGAGAATAATAAGCAAAAACACAAGAATTAATTATTTTTTCAATAAATAACTATATGGTTTTGCATTTTTTTTTGTTGAAATTCTACATGAAAAAGTTATGATTTTGTTGAAATTCTATGTATAATTATGTCTTAACTGAATGAATAGATTATGGCACAAAAAATTAACTTTTGCTTAAATTCTTGATACATTGACAGCCTTCATTTACATGTGTGTAAATATTGAATAAAATTTTAATTACTCAAAAAATTGCATTTTAAAAAATTATGTATTAAAAATTTAACATAAATGAATGTGTATATGCTAAAGATGCGAAACATTTATGCGTGTGTACCTATTTACACACTTATATGCAAAATTAATTATTTAACATTAAAATAACTCTGTAATATGATTCACATTGAAGAATACATATGATGAACTTTGATGGAGAATAAATATCTTCTACATTATAATAATAGTAGTTAGTGTACAATGATTTTACTTAATCTAAATCTACTTATCTATTTAACGCTGATACTGTAAAATGGCACAACAGTTCTCAGAGTAGACACAGAAGAACTTAGACTAAATAATGCTACACACTTGTACTTCAATTTTGTTGCAAAATAACACTTAAACATTTTGGGGACAACAAAAAATGATTGATACCTACCACTGATTTTCTTTTCTACATAGATTTCATAACATAAGAACTGATAAACTTCAATTATGAATTAATATCATATTTCATGTATAAATAAACCGCTAAAAAATACACATTTATCACAAAAAATCATGGTTTTTAAAATATCAAAAAACACTTGAAAATTAAATTTTCATTTGCAGCCATAAAAGGATTATTTAAAATTAAATTAATGAAAAAAATTATATAAAACATTTCTTAGCCATTTTAACATAATGAAAATTTGTGAAAATAATTAGGTGCAAAAGGGGAAAAAATAGAGATCTGTTGGGATAAAATATTCAAATGCAATCAATGAAATATTTGATTTTACAGAAAATTATGAGTTACAGATTTTTATATTCTGCTCATCACTTTATGTAATTATAATATATATATATGTATATAGATATATACTTTCATTTCATATTTATATATATTTACAAAACAGCTGTTTACTCAAAAGAAAACCACGTAAGCTTCAGCGAAAACTCCAAATGTAAATATATATAGTTTCTTCTTGAAATGCACATTCAAGTGCGACAACAACCATGGGGGGAAAATAATATTTGTACATTTTCTTCATTTGTTGCATTCTAACCAAGAGTTCTTATTCTCAGTACGAATCATTAATAAAGTTTGAAAAAAACTTTTCTTAAAATATCTTAAGAAATGAAATGCAGTCTTGTTATCTGCCTCAAGATATATAATGAATTAATTTGAATTATGGCAAAAATAAAGATCACTCTTTTAGCACCAGGCGTGATTTGTTTTCTGTTCACCCGATGACATTAACAAATAAAATATCCATTCCAACAAGTAATAACACACAAGAGCAGGAGACAAATTTAACACAAATTTCATTTGCAGAAAGGGAGAACTACTTCTCTGATGATATCCACAATCGACTTACTTTCATTGATAGAATTTAAATTTCAGATAAAAGTCAATCAAACATATTTTTACGAACAGCATTTAAGCTTAAAAATACAAGACCGATTCAACACTTAAAATGAGTTTAAAATTAAAAAATAAATAATCTGTTTATTGTTAATGCTTTACAATTAATAATTAATATCAGCAGATAATGTGACAAAAACACATTTTTTTTATTATATATTATTAAAATTAAAATTTACATTTTATATGAAACTAAATTTGTTATGAACCTAAAAAGAGATCGAAAACTACACCTAGAGTGTAGTGATTTAATGTTGATTTGATACATTCAGAAGTTATCCCTTTCTCTCAAAAACAAAAAAGATGAACTTTGTCCCCTTTCTATCTAACTATCGCTGCTGTTCTTTAATTTACTAGCAAGTACATTTAATGCACCCATGAACGAGTGGATGTAATCGCAGCTTGATGGTGCTGCGCATTTGATGATGTTCCATTCATAGACGATGGATCAAAGTTGAAGTCCAAGTTACCATCAACACTAAGTTCATGGCGGATGACTTGATCGACGTCACACTCCAACCCACCGAGAGGTTGCTCAAAGTCCAGATCCTGTGGGAAGGAGTTGTATAGCAAATGTCCGACAACGTGATTTGCTGTGTTGACCAAAGATGTAGCTGAAGGTGACGGTTGCTGAATATGATGCTGCTGTTGCTGTAGGTGCTGCTGCTGTTGGTGCTGGTTTAACATGTGCTGGTGATAAGAAGGAGCTGGATTCTGAGGGGTGCTGGCACATCCTGCCAGAAGTGGTGACAAACGCTCTTCCTTCACTTCCTTGTAGATTGACTGCTGCTGATGAGGAGCTTGCTGCTGGGGGACATTCCTCAGCAAAGGTTCAACGCTGTCAAGGAAGGAGACTTGCCTGTAGGGAGCCATGCTTTCCAGTTGAGTAGACTGTGGTGGTATCACTTGTTGACTCGTGATACTTTGAAGGTTCGTCAAAGTATAGGATCGGCCATTAACATTTTCCATCACCTACAATGAAAAATAAGTGCTTTAGTAAAAGTGAATCAACCAACTCAAAATGCTCTCTTAAAATTTGATATAAAAAAATAATTTATATGATGTTGATCATAAAGAACTTTATTTCTACAAATCACATAAAATAAATCACACATTTTTAAGCATATATGCAATACATGATTTTAACTTTGATGTGCAAAAATTTCATAACAAATATTAATTTTACAGTATTTTTATTTTAATAGAATCAAATGATTCATTTTGGAAACAGAACTGCTTGATGGTAAAATTAAAATTGATTACGATCAAAATACTAGTACTGCGATGTGAGAAAAATACATAATATTGCAAACATGTAACAAAATCCTTTTCCTAAATACATATTCTAGTTTTTATATAATAAATTATGATACAGTAAAAAAAATTAACATTGATTTTTGTGTGAATGAAATACTAAATAACCATCCAATCAATAAATATCAAAGAAAATAAACATAGTTAATATATTAATTGTTAATTGTATTTTAATTTTAGTTTAATATTCTTAATACAAAATTAAAAAATGAGACATTTGAATATGAAAAAAGGCCTCTTATTTACAGGACATAATATTCATACATAAATGTAATAGCCTATGATGGCTATTACATCATCATTTACATTAATCTGACAGTGCAAAGCCAATAAGAAAGCTATAATCCCATGGGAAACAGAAGACGAGGAAGACCATCAATCAGAGGTCTTGAATAAGTTGAAAAGGAAAACTGGAGGATCCTTGCAATGGATAGGGGGTGTTCTCAATGGCTATTAGGAACAGCTTTAGCATGCAATTGTAGTGCTTTGGAGGAAGAATAACCATGCATAGACAATTTATAAAATAATATATTGATATAATTTATAAAATGTACTTTTCAAAACATAAAAAATAATTAAGACATTATTATCAGGGAATGATACTTTTATTTAAAAAAGATTTTGCATTATTTAACATCGCCTACGTCGTGGGACTATGGGTTAGTAGCATAATGTATGATTTGTAATTGACCCTGGTAATATATTTCATCAGCAAAGTCATATTCAGATTCTATGTACGTTTGATAACACTGAATTGATTCCTATAACATGACAGAAACACTGTGTAATGTTGGTAAGCTATTTTACAATGCAAGTGCCACATGAAATAGGTTTCATAATTTCTTATTACATCCAATTTAAATATAAATAACTTGAATTAATCTACATAAACACACATAATTTCT
Source organism: Latrodectus elegans (assembly GCA_030067965.1). Taxonomy (NCBI): domain Eukaryota; kingdom Metazoa; phylum Arthropoda; class Arachnida; order Araneae; family Theridiidae; genus Latrodectus; species Latrodectus elegans. Next base: position 20,133,387 of record CM057820.1, on the reverse strand, counting down.
CTTTAAAATGAGGTGACTTATTCATATACAATAAATGAGTTGCAAAATATATTAAAGCTGTGATTCAAAATATTTCATTCGTTAAATGTGTGAAAAGATACTAACATTTTTCCGAGCAGTAAAAGTCTACTTAGTTTGTAGAACAGAACAGGGGAGGAGCTTACAGAATGAAGAAAGCTGAATGGCCATAGTTACTTCATTTGTTAAGCAAATCTAAAATATTTTAGAATAGTGTGACTGAGTTTTGATTACCTGCTGCTGTGTGGGTCGTTTCATAGCACTCATTTGATCTTGCTGCTGGTAAACAGGTGGCCTGTAATCCCCGGAGTTTCGACTCCCGTTGCTGACATAGTGAGGAGTGTAGTTCAAAGTGTAGCTTCCGCCAGAGCCGAGTTGCTGCGATTGAGGCTGTCCATTTGATAGGGGTTTCACTGCACAGTCTGCCAGCCTTGAAAAGCTTTCTGGATCTCCATTTGTACCATTACGCAGTTTCATTGATTCTGCCAAAGACTTCACCAAGTGATCTGTTGTGTACCTACACAAGCAAATAGAAAAGTATTTTATACATCAATTTCCTTCTTTCTAAGAAATGAACTATTTAATTATAAAATAGAAATCAAAGACAGATGGGAATTTTCATAATAAGACAGGTAATCTCATGACTAATGTCAATAAACCAGAAAATAAAAAGGACCTTAACTTTCAAACAACATAAATGTGATAAAATAAGCAATCCAATTATACTAATAATAGAAGAAAATAAATAATATCAAATACTTAGAACAAAAATCAAATATGATTTTTTGTAAAATACTAATTATAGAAACCATTTATTCTCAACTGAATGTAGTAAATTTTGGTAAGACCAATTAGCATGGACACATATATACAAATAATCACCTGTCCATAGTGTTTGCCGATGGCACTGCCTGTGGCTCATAGTTACTGAGGTGTACCAGGTCAGAGCTCCAAGGGAGTGGCTCAAGTGAGGGCATGTCACTCTCGTGTATGTCCGACTCCACGGCCGGAATGGGTGACAAACGACCCCCACAAGAACTGGCATTGGATGAGGCCCTCGGACGGAAATCGGGACTCAGCTGGAAGCCGTGGTGCACTGGCGAGTCAGGAAACAGGTCCTGGCCTTCAGACACGGATGAGCTTGGACTTGGTGTGGCTCCATTGCGCAGGGCCTCCACCTTCTTCTTGACCCTACCACGCTTCTTCTCGTACTTCTGTGTCTCCATGCTGGTGGCCCTGCGACGGGCAGCCTTGCCTGGCTTGGCATCTGGATTAATCATCCACCAGGAGCTTTTACCAGTGCCTTCATTCTGGACACGCATGAAGCGATTGTGCAGCGACAGGTTGTGTCGGATGGAATTCTGTAAGGAATGTGAACAATAGAATTAGAAAAGTATTAAGGGAACAAAGAAAAGATGTACTTCCCTTTCATGAGTGGTACACAGGTATATATAACATATATTTTACAAAACAAATCTATATAATTTTTAAAAATTTACTTTGCAGCAAATAATTAAGCAGAAAAAAAGTAAACATTTAATTATATTTCCTGTCAAAAGACTGGGTGACCAATAATTTGTAGGACCAGAGAATAATTGTATATAGTAACCTTATCCAATATATAGTTGGAGTTGCATCTTTCAATATCAAATGAAGCTATTATGATTGGATGAGCTAGAAAGAATTTTGTATCCAATTATAGCAGATAAGTAACAACAGCTAGAAATAATGATCCATATATGGGTAGAAATTATATACTAAAAAAACACACACACACACAAGATAATACCGTATATTTTTAGAAAGAATAGTTTCAATGACCTTAAAAAACTTAGCTTAATAAATATATACCCTCTAAGACTTTCAGACTTAGAGGGTATATATTTATTAAGCTCATATAAAGACCTTCCATTACAGTAAAGTTGCTTTAGTTTTTAGTAAAACGATTTTAGTTCAAAAGCAACTTCTTTAATAAAAATATAGAATTTTTCAAGTTTAAACGATTTTAGTCATTAAGCCTTCAATTATCATGCAATTATGAATATCCAGCGTAAGAAGCCCCGATAGCCTGCATTTTAGTGTGTTGAAAATAATTCTTTCCCCAGTGAACGAACATAGCAAAAAATACGACTGTATTTTAGATTTTGTGAAGTCAAACATTCAGATGGTTGTTTTAAGAGAGCTTACTTGTACTGCAATATAATTTCGGGGGGGGGGGGAAGACATTAACGACATAAGACTTCGGCGACATTATCTATTCAGCGATTTTTTGTTTTAAGTAGCCCCCTTTTTGTTTCAGTAAAACAAATCTTCGAGTAAATGAAATATCCAAGACGCATCGATCAGGGGACTGTTCGGTCAGTAATGACCTTATTGCGTGTGGAGTGGACATCGAGTCTGTTTCGCGTGCATCGCAGCTGAGGAGGACACTCATCCGTCATCCCACAACTCCCCCCCCCCCGCATTTCCATTTCAAATAGATAACGACGAAAAGAAATGCCACTCAGCAGAAGCGAGTTAGATTACTCCTGAAATACTTAAATGTTCCATAGATGTCCAAGAAATGTGGCAACACAAAAAAGAATTTGAAAATCATCAGTTCTTGTTCGTCAAGGATATTTTGTAAAAGCAATAACATTTTTTTTTTAAAAAAAAAAAGAGTATATCTGGGTAGTTTAGCAAGGTAAAAAGCCTGGACGTGCAGTTACGATTACATGCGCCTTTCAACCTCGGCCAAGTCTATTTATTTGTTTTTTGTGTGGAGGTGGGGGAGATTGGTTACGATAAGCCATATTGGAAAACTTTTGATATTTGCGTGTAGACAACCACCCGATGTCGATACGATTACACGACGAGGTAGTGAAAGAAGAGTAATTTGCAAATTAATAGTATGCGTAAATCGCTGTGAAAACAACTCACACAATGCCTCGTTCATTGTTGTTTGCTTCCCGAATTCGTCGTTGTAATGATAGCTTCCCACGCTATCTTATCGACACGACGATTCCAATAACGCCATTAAAAACACTTTTTAACACTTATGGAGAAGTCATTTAAATATCTTGGCCTTCTTTATAAGTCATAATGTTAAAATATATATATATATATACAACTTGGAGCTTCAGTCACAATTGATTTGGTACGTTTCTGTTATATTGGACCGGATTCAGATATTGCCGAATTCCCAGTGTTTGTTGAAAAATTTGGAGCAATTATCACCAAAATATTTCCAATCCCATATTCATGATAAAAAATTTAAGTAAGATTAATTTCGCAGATCGTCAATTACGGCGTCATTCGTGTCTTGGCGATTTCAACAAAATATCTGGCAACGAATTTGGTCTCAATAACAAAAAAGAGTACCCCATTCATTTTTCACACCTTGGTCGATGATAAATAATGATAACAAAGTCTACCGTACCATGTACAATTTTTTATTGAAGTAAAGTCAATAAGAAAAGGTAAGACTGCCGCGATTGGTTACCGGTCATAAGATACATATTGTATGCAAGTCACTTTAATAAAGAGACAAATGATTCACATATTTCTTTTCTTAAAAAAGAAAACTTTTAAGGTGTTGATTTAAAGGGGAATTTCTTTCATTTTTAAATACATGTTCACTCACTTAAAATTTTGTTTGTTTTATATATGATGATTACTGTATCAACGATTTAAGTTACAAAAATGAATAAAGGATTATACTTGAAGCTAATGCATCCTTTTTAAACTGTCCTTCAAAATGGAAGAGCGCCCTTCTTTCATTGAAGCTTCGTACCGAAGTGATTTTTTCTCAACGTAAATTGTTCAACAGCCATCACTGTACATGTTAATGTCGAAATGCCACAGAGTCGTTTCATTCTTAAGCCAATATTATACTGTAAAAGTGGGTGTTTGTACACCTCAGTGTACGAAATATTGTACAGTTTAAAAAGTTTAAATATGTTGACAGTGTGCCATAAAAATTTATTATCGTTTGAATATATAGTTTTGTAAAATATATTCGTAATAACTGAACGAAAATGAAACTTGTTTTAGAGTTCTTCATTATCTACAGAATAGAAATTTTTATGACACACATTAAATAGATAGCATTTCCAGTTTAAAACTGAATTTTTTAATAAAATTTATTTCATAGCTTTTAATTTAATTTTTCTTTATTGGATATGGACACAATAGCATTTAATAGGACGTTACTGTTTGATATCCTTGGTTAAAGAGGAGAAATACAACAACTAAGTCACTATTTGTATCATTGCAACAAATTCATCAAACAAGGCATGAAAGTTCCAATAGGAGACTAGAATTATAGATTGAATAAAAAGTTAAATCCAATAAAAAATATAATTATTATGAATTTATGTGCATTTTAATATCCTTCCAATTCTACTGTCGCTGCACTATGAAATGAAAGCTAAAGTAACAAAATGATCCACAACGTTTCATCAAAGGAAAAGTTTTAAAGGCTTAAATAAAACCAATTAAAAATTTCACTTTTTTGTTTAACTTGTCTATTTTAATTCAGAAGTAACCAAAAGGCAAATTTCTTACGCGATTCCATTTTGATGAAATGTAAAGAATTCCAAATGCGTGATTGATGATAATGACTCAGTGGGTTTTATCAGGAAGGGAAAGGGCCCCACGATTCCTTCCCCCTAATGAAACAGCGACACAAATGACGAAGAGTCACAGGAAGGGTTGAAATAATAGAAATCACCCCCTGACGGGGTCGCTTTTAACACGAATCCTTTACATTCTATCATGGACCATGATTCCCTGGGAAAAGTTTTACTGCAGTTCTACATGCTATATGGAATGGTTATTTCTCAATCTATCATTAAAGTCAAACAATATTTACGAATCAAAAGAGATTTTCACGAAAAAAATTTTTAATAATTGGATCATTCATCGATGAGAATCTTCAAATTGGTGATCTAAATATTTTTTTGATTTATGATGAAACGAGGAATAATTAAGAGTTATGTCATCACTTACTGTTACTATTTGAATCATAAAGAATAAATGAAAATTGACTTTATAAAAAAATTATAGTATAGAATTATAAAAATAACTTTTCTTGTCAGATTCACGGGATCTTACTTCATACAAGTTTATGATAACATTTTCAACATTACTTTTCTTTCACACACAAAAAAGTATATTATAAACTATTTTACAAATTTATATATAAATAATCTAAAATAATTTAATCGATGTACGTATTGCTGCTTGATATAAAAGCATCATTACAACGTTGCTTGTAAAAAGCGATTTCCAAGTTTAGATTATACGAGAATTTATCTTCAATTAATATTTTCGGTGAAACGCGTATATTATCATCAAATGTGTGTGTGTCTCGCCTTTTTATATGAGAAAGTTTTTTACTGCTCATGAAATAAAGAATTGGAATATAAAAGTAAGTGATATAGGATAAAATTACACAAGAAATTTTCTTTTGATTTCCAAGAGAAAATTCTCACAATTCTTCAAGATTCAGCATTGTACACGAAATTAAATAAATAAACAACGCATTAATGTTTCCATTTGTACACAAAACACACAAGCAGTACACTATTTAAAACATTTCTTAGTTAACTGGTAATACAATATTTAAAACAAAAAGAAATAAAATAATGCTGACAAAAGAATTAAAAAAAGGCAAGTAATAATTATTCGAACGATGATCCTATTCTTGATAGGCGTAAACTATATATACCCATAAGAAGAAGAAAAAAAAATTCTTAAGAGCTGTTGCAATGGGAATGATGTTATACTTCAACTTGAGCAGCGCCTAAAACGAATCTTTTTAGGTCACTTGGCGACCTAATTGGGCGAGTGAAGGCCACAACGACTGCAGAATGTCAAGGCGAAGTTATTTTCTAAGATCACGTGCTTTTTTTTATTCCTCCCTCCGCGGTATATCATCCCTTATTAACGTCACTCACTCATTGGAAATTTGGAGAACCCTCACTTTCCTCAAGCACAGGAAAGTTCTTCGACGCTTCGAAAAAATTAAGCGAGCCAATCACCACAACAGAAATCTGAAATTTTATGGAAATGAGAGTGTCAAAGACGTCTTCACTGTCTAACGTTACAACTGCTTGGAGCGTTACCGGCCATGGGCTTGATTTTCAAAGCCGTTCTCATTCCCCAACAAGAGTGAGAATAGCAAAATATGACATTAATAGATACGGCTGTGTGTATGGAAACACACACATTCAACTATATTTTTGCAAAATAAGCATATCTTTTCCTTCAATAAGCGTAATAATTTTATTCCACTAAAAGATTTTTTAATTGCAATTAGATACGTGGCATAAAGCAGCTTCGATACGATATGGACAGCGGTTTGGAGATATATTTTAAAGAAAAATATTAAATTTAGGACCCTATAAGAGGACGATTTGTTACTTAAATTCGATTAAAATTGAAAATTTCTAGAAAGCTGTTAAGAGTATGTAAAAAAGCAGCCGGGGTAACAAAGAGGTAAATAGGGCAAAAATTAAATTCCGGTGACACAGTAAAAATCCATCCAATCCAATCGCAATTTTAGTACTGTCAACTGGATTGAAAAAAAAATCACTTTTTCCAAGTAAGATTCAAGCGTTATATTTCGTCCCATTGTGGAGCTTCCTGGAAATTTTAGACTCTCAGATCCTTAATAAAATAACAGTAAGTTAATATTATTTCCGAAGACTTCATTAATGCGCTAAATCTACAACCCCCCTTTTTTTTAAGGATAACATAGTTCTTGAATTTAATAAGTGTTCCATTTGAAGATAGTTTAAAATTTTAACAAAATATCAGATATAGATGTTACATAAACAATAATGTAACTCATTAAGATTGCGAATTGTATCTGAACTAGGAATAGTGAGATTCTGGAAAATAAGAAGATAAATCTTTATAATCTTAAGTAATTAGCCATACATAAAAACGCTACATGTGACAGAAATTATTTGGCTCTTTAGCTTCCAATCGCGATTCAGCACAGAAATATCAGATATCACTTCATTAAAAAAAAAAAAAAAAAAAAAAAAACTTGACTTTTTTTTTTTTTCATTTTTTCCCACGAAAATCAACTTTGAAAACAATTTCTGCTTCATTATTTGATACGGCTGAAAAACCATACTCAGCCCCAGGTTATATATTTTCCGAAATTCTATTCCCACTTTGGAAGGGGGAAAAAATACATTTTACGTTAAGAAATGAATGGCGTAAAAAGAAACTAGAACATTTCGTCACAAATGGTAAGTTTTCCCCCACTCTTAGGAATTTGGTAAATGGAATCACAAAGCATACAAATCTAAACAAACCAAATCACTTCAGGAAATATTTGTATCTCATAAATAAACACACACGCATAAATGTTTAAACCAGGCGTAAAATAACGGGACAATTTTTCTTAACTGTTTCATGAAGCTTATTCGAATTAGGATGTAACTAAAAAAAATCTTACGGTGCTTTAATTTTATCTTGACAAATTAAATAAAAAGTTTTTTTAGATTATAAAATAAAAAATCCAAATATACATTAACTAATAATTAACAGCTTTACACTTAAGTAAAGCTTTGCTTCACGGCGCTTGTATTGAAGATTTTTAAACAAATTATACAATAAAAAATTATTTTTTCATAATTTTATACATAAAATTATTTATTTTCTTCATAAGGAAAACAAGATCATTTGCTAGATTATATATATATATATATAATCTAGCAAATGATCTTGTTTTCCTTATGAAGAAAATAAATAATTTTATGTATAAAATTTATATATATATATATATATATATATATATATATATATATATATATATATTTTAAAAATTTTTCTATATTGTCTAAATTTTAAGGCCTTTAAATTTAATACATAATAGTTTACGCATGGGATTCAATGCTTCCTATAAGACTATAATTATTATAAGATTCGTTAAAATGTCAACCTAATTTCATCATTCCGATAAATTCTAATCATGGATTCGATTCTCGCTTTGGACGAGAGATTTTGTCTATTGATTCGGAATCCACTTTGTAAACTTCATCTACGATGCTCCTTCCTCCCAATTTATTTGTACTGTTTGAGCACAAACTGTACGAAATAACAGCTACTTAAACAAAACATTATATATGAATATAGATGCAAACATACAAGATCTTAGTGTATGCAATAGATGTTACATAATATAACATAGAGATTATAAAGTAGACACAAATAATATATATATATATATATTATAATTAACAAAAAATCGTTATATATATATATATATAACGATTTTTTGTTAATTTGTTGTGCTCTAACAGATTTATAAGAAAAAAAAAATCAGAATTGTGATATGAATGTTAGTATAAACAGTTAACATTGGTTTATCAATATGTCGTCAATTCAAGTAATCGGCGGATAATTAATTGATTGGCATCAATCATTCAAAATGATTTTAAGCCATCTCCAAATATAAGCATTTGAAATGGGAATCGAACCCGAGAATTGCTTAACTCCGTGTATTACAAACTAAGAAAAATCTACTTCAGTTATATTCTTCGTTTATTATAAATAATAGTAAGCCTTATTTTTATTAAAAGTAAGAATTATGAAGTATTTAACAAATGTTAATATTTTAGAGTTATAAATGAAAAATAATTATTTAACATTAAAAAATTAAACTATCCTATATAACCAATAAGCAAGAAAACGCTTGAAGATTTTAAATGTTTAATATTTTATCTAAGTTTGACTGTGTTATCCATCCCGTCACAATAACATTTAACATCTAATTTAGCGATGCATAACGTAAACATTCCCATGAATATATTTTTCTGTTATCGGATCGAATTCGCTGTCAAATATTTCGGGAAAATCGCTGTTCGATCGTTCTTCTAAGAGAGTAACATTTTAGCAAGCTATTTTCATTGGAGAAGTCATTACGAATGCGAGAATCGTAAAAGGTTCGGCACTTATTTCCATGTTACGAATTTTCTGCCAAATACTGAGGATTTGGCAATGTTTGAATCCAGTCCGGATAAGTGAGAGTTACCAGCAATGTTAATTTGTAGCAGAAGTAGAGAGGGTAAACAGCCCCCCATGAACTAGGCGACTTGTGCAGATTAGCAAATGACTACCAACACACATCGTATGCATGTATTTGTTTGTAAACATGAAGCTCTTTCCTTCATCTGAGGCAACAAAAACAACCGTCGGTTTGCAGACAGATGGGGTTGAGATGGAAAGCACGTGTTCTTCGAAATCAAAATCTATTTGTGGCATTCTGAAGATACCGATTGGCGCCAGGAACTTCAGAAGAGGGCACTGGGCTATTTCAAGCATGTGTCCGCATGTTATCGTCAGGAAATCCTCTTTTAAATAGAGTGGTCATCGTTAAGCAGGGTTTAAAAAGAAGGCGATTACTTTCAGATAAAAACAAACGTAATTCGTCTACTTTTATTCTGTACATAAGGGTGCAGAAGAAAGTACGCGTACTTTCTTGACTATTTTCTTTGTTTACCCCAAACTGAAATCGATTCCAGCTGAACACGAGAAGGAATTAAAATTTAAAATAGTAAAACATGAACTATTTAAATGAATCACTTTTGAGTTTTGACTTCAAGTGCAACAGGTGGAGTGCCGAAGAGCATAACATCGTGAAAGGATAACGTGGTCTGGGTAACGAGAAAAAGGGCAATGCCTCGTAAGCAGCTTTAATCGTCAGAGAAAAAATTGTTTTAGACATCGACTTTTTTGAAAACACAGACCTATTCATTGCTTTCATAACTGAAACGTTGTCACGTGCATTTGTAGAAATAAAATCACCGTATAAATAAATCGATACGCATTGTTATGATATTGGATTTCTGAAATATCCAAGAACATATGGCATCAGTATTCACATAAAAAATTGCTGATTTTTCAAAAGTATGTGATGTGACAGGGGAAGTACATTCATTCATTAGACCTGTTTTTCTCGAAGACAGTTTGAGCATTTTACTCGTATAAATAATTTAATAAATGCTTTGTCGTAGTATGATTGAATAGAAAGAAGCTTAAGAACTTATCATAAGCCCTAACAACATTGAATTCTAGTAAGGATTGTCTGGAATCCCACCGAATATCTCTTACGACAATGAGAACAATAGGGAAAACTCCAAGGACACACCTTAATTGTATTAAACAAACAAACCTTATTTCTGTTCCATCTTTGAAAATGAAATGTATGTGTCTCATAACCAGAGCAAGGTTCCCATATAATAATTTGAAGAGCAATGGGTAAGTGGGGATTTAAGACACCATGATGCACGTGCAATCTCTAGCAGTTTGACAAAACAGCGCGGGCAGTTTTGAAAGTAGACTTCACAACTGAAGGCCGAGAAACCTTCAGCAAGTACTTTTTTCTAAATAATTAGGCAGCGAAAAAAATCAGAAGACGAAGTTTTACTTCGACAGATATGAATGCAGAAGCGTTATGAACACCTCCCACTGTCCAACATCCCTGGATAGAATTAGGATCTCCATTCTAAATGAGCTTGGTTCAGTTGCTAAGACCTGATGAGTACTACTTTATGAGAGCTGCATCTTTCCCAGTCGCTTCATGTCATTTAAATCGAACTGCTTCCTTTTTGATTGATTGATTGATTCAATTCTCGAAGGAAAGGCAGTTAATAATAGATAAGTCTACACACTTATGATTACTATAAGACTACAATTTTAATTTGCATATATTTCGAAGAGGTGTAGTGGTTATATTGCTGCATCAACGGAGCTTATTTTTTTTTTAAATTAAAATATACATCGATATATATAAGCGAATTTCTTATCTTTCAAATTTTAATTTAATTAGTAATAATAGGACAGCAAATCTTGCATAACTTAGGACCATGCAGTTAGTTACTCTTTTTAGATATTTCTTTATCAAGAGAATTATGTGTTAAATGTAATCTTGTTTCTTTATTTTTTTTTCCGAAATTGAAATTTATTTCTTGAATTCAAAAGGAAAATAAAAAGTAGTGTGTTTATCAAAGAAATTTTATTACTAGAAGTCTTGGACCGAGGGAAAAACTGTCATATCTACTTGCGGTTACAATTGTTTACAAGTATTTTTAGTGAAATTTTATCATTAGTGAAAAAAATTCCTTTCACTTTCCCTACTCTCATTGACTGAAAGCAAAGTAGCATAATAACCAAAGGAGGAAAAAAAAAAAACTGTTTAAAAATGAGGGAGAGTTTCAAGTGTTAGAAAAAAAATCACTCCATGTTTCATCGACCTACTTCAAGTGAAAACGTTCGATTTTTTTTCCTTCGAACAAAATTCGAGAAAAAAAAAAAAAAAATTCGAACACACATTTTCCCCTCTTTCTATATATAAATTCCCAATTGAGTAGAAAAAAAAATCTACAATTAAATAAAAAAAAAGGGCAAGGCACATAATAATAATAAAAAAATAACAATGGAAGTGGGATTTTCCGACCTTGACACCTTGGCCGGGCCTCCTCCTAAGGGGCCCTCCATTATTTCAGACCCTGTAAGCCCCAAACGGCCTTGCCCTTGAAACAGATAGAGCAGATGGGGGCGCAGTGTCCTTCAAGGGGCGCTTTCTGGGATTGGAATTTTACTACGAACGTAAGATTCGTAGTACTCCCATTTACCCTCTTCAGAGGTAAAAAAATAATTTTTTTTTCAATGAAAGGGAAAGGAAAAAACTTCCGGGTTGCGTGAGAGAGTTACGTCAGCGTCACTGAGGCCTGCTGAAACAGGTGTCACACTCAGGTATTAAAAGAATAGTCATTCATTCAATGAATTTTCTTTCGTATCACTTAATTTGTAAAATGCCTAATGAACTTAGCAGAATACAATGTTAAAAGTAAACAAAAGTGGCACTTCAATCAGGCGTAGGGGATTTATATTTGATAAGAAGTTTTATGCTAATGTGTGTGTGGGAGGAAGTATTTTTCTTACAGAAATTAAACACAAAACAGAGGTTGTTAAAAGATTTTAACACTTCGTAGTGAACCGCGCCAAAGGACAAAGGAGTAAGTCTATTCACATGTCGGAAGGGAAAAAACCTGGAAATCTCTCAAACACCGGCCCCGAAAAACGTACATGCTTAAGGCAGAAGAGCAACATCCTTATTCCATTGTTCATCAGTAGCCTGGATCGAACCAGAAATCTTACGCTACCATGATAAGCTCTCATTAAAAGTGCTCATTGCAAACGAATGTAAATACCTTCCATACTTATTATCTTTTTGTTTTAAATTATGGAGAAACTCTTATCTATATACAAACAGCCAATGATTCTTGAATCTCACCGCCCAAAACAAGTCAAATAAAAAAAGGTTAAGCAAAGACAATAAAATCTAGGAAATATCAACAAATAAGTCTTAATGTGTGCAGAATATTGAAAACTACACTCAATTGTGTGTTTTTGACATGTCAGGTAATCTGAACAAAGAAATACCACGAATACATCAATTATTTTCGTAAAATTCTTTAAAAAACTCGGCTTATCACTTCATAGTTAGAAAAGTTGTTTCGTCATCCATTTGAAAAATCGACGTTTGCCTGAATTATATTTTATAACAAACTACTCTCACCCGCTTCCGAAGTGATCACCTCCGATCTTAAAAAATTTCTGATGGCCTGGGATTACCCAAGCATGATTTATACTACGATCCTGTGGTTGTGCTAGATTTTTTGGGGGTGTTTAACATTATGGACTTGGTCTAGCATTGCTGGTCAAAAGGGACTTGCAACAACTACAACAAAAACTGACAACAGAATACATGGAATTGAAATCTTTCTTTTGAATCTAAGTTGGCAGCTGAATGTTCTGCCTTTTACTGCGAACAGTTTAGGTACCGGTCGAATGATCCCTTGAGGTCCGAAAGCGACATAGACAGAATCAGACCTTTAACGAATGCTTAATCACAGAATTCTTAAATCAAATTAATAAATACGCATTTTTTATCGGAAATATTATGCAAGGAAACAACTGGTTTTTGAATTCCATAAAATTTATGCTATGAAGGAGAACTATAACCGTGTTTACGGTAATATATCCAAGGAAGATGTGCTTTCATGAATGGATACGAAACCAGTTAAAAGATAATACATATCTTCAAAAGACAACTTAAACAGGATATACTTCGCCATATATGTCCAATATGGGAATCCAACTTAAGAATGGATGAATCAAAATATAAAAAGCTAACCCATCAGTTTCTAGCACGGCTCAGTTCTTGAAAGGTATAGCCGTAATACGCGAGGACATGTTCAATACATTATCCAAAGCAAGGCAACCGTTGCTCAATACATGCAGTTTCAGAGACACAGCGAAAAAGGAAAGCCCCCATGCGACACTATTTCTTGGCTTCAACTCAGAGGCAGGATTTCCATGAGAAATAAAAGGGACGCTCTCAACGCGTTGCTGCGTGATTACCTCCAAGCTGAGGTGAACATCCCTTTTCGGAAAAAAAAGGGGGCAATTATCAAATGCGCGGCGGTCCACAACAGCCTGCAACTCGTCAGTGACCCACATTAGAATATCACGTGCGCCCGTCAACGCAACGTGCCTGTCGAAAAGGCAAAGGTAAGCTTAATGACATCACCTGTGTCGCTTCTTCTCCAGTCGCCTTGTGTTATTGACCCAGCTCTTCCCGCACGTGGCTTTGGCGGGAAAATTTCCAGGCAAAGGCTTCTCTGGCGCCCTTTTCTCACTCAGGCAACTTTACCGGGCACACAAATTTCAACCCGTAAATACTGCCGCCGAGTATTCCACAAATACATGGGGAAATACATTATTCTTCTATTTTATTCTGTTATTAACTTATCTCTATTTTAAAGGAAGTCCGAATAGAAGTATCTTTCGAATTTTAAAAGAGTCTAAAGTTTAGAAATGAAAAATCCTTTTTCTTCATGCAAATTAAAAATAAATTCTTCCTTTCTAAATAGCAAATGAGCTAAAATGAGATTATATTTCAAAAAATAAAAATTTATTAATTATTATTTGAAATATATTAATTATATTTCAAATAATAAAATTCAGCACGTGGAAAAATTGTTCAACTGTTTTTTTTTACATTTATTGGATTACTATTAAGTTACCATTTTTAATATAAGAATTTTTATTCCAAGTATCACACTGCTTAATACTTAATTAAATGACTTTTTATACATCCCGAACTGCTTTTTAAAAACATCATGGTATCTAATGGAAAAATGTATTATATCAAGTAGTTAAATTATTCATAAAAAAAGTTTCTTACTCTATTTGAATAAATACGAGTCTTTCACTCATGTTAAACAGCTTTAAGTATTCGATAGATATCTCTTTTCGTTATTGGATAAGGATTACATCTCATTCTGTTTCCTACAGAATCTAGATGCGTGGAAGACGGAATTTAAAGGAAAATGGGTGTCCAGTACGATTCCAATTTTCTCTCCCAATCGAAGATTCAACGCTTAATTCCACAGTCGGAAATGTAATTTGCATGATAACCGATACTAAGCATGAGCAACTTTTCAGGCGGTGAAATTCGTGAACCTAAAGGGAGAAAACCTGGAAAACTCAGCAGTATCTCTCATCCACTGTCGAACAGTGACTGAAATCAAACCCGGGAATTTTCCCCCAAAAATGCGCGATCAGTCTTCCTTTCAACTCTCACTAGGAGGAAAAAAGTATTAAACAATCATTAACTCCCCCTCCGCTTTTCAGAAAGCACTCTTCTTAAGTCCAATTTACTCTAAAGATGCGCAAAACTTATGCGAACGAATCGAACGGACGAGAAGGAGGTAAAAATTCCAGAAACACTGACTGACCCACCTACCTGAGAAGAGGAAAGAAGACGCGGCAATGAAAGCGAAAGCGCGCGTGTCCGAAACAATGGGCTGTCGGTCCGTTTTCATGCGGCGGTGGTTACCGACAATGGAGGAGGTGCACGCCGTGAAGGTGAAGTACAAGGGTAATGCACCAGAGTGCACAATGGCAGAGGTGAAAAGGGGGAGAGGATGGACTAAAAAATGACATAATGGTAGGTTAGGGGGAGTGCGCTTTCGTTCTTTCATGAGGCGTGAAGCGTTTAACGGCCACTTAAAAATTAGCGTGCGAATGACATACAAAGAAATGCGACGACGTCTCAAAGAAAGGAAAATAAGGAGTTTTTTACTTGCCTCAATCTCCATGTAGCGTTAGAAGGTAAGAGATGATTTATTAAAAATGATTACCCATAATATTATGTTGATAATTATTATAATAATTATAAATTCAAATGCATCTGTTTACTTTATTGTAAATATTTTTCTATACGCATTTAACTAAAACAATCACACACATGTCTAGATATGTTATTTTATATACTTTAATTTTAAGAACCCGTAAAATTTAACTATGCAGTTTAAATTGTACTGTTGAAATATATTTAAAAGTTTTAAACAATTAAAATCAATAATTATTGTAAAAAAAAACATTATTTTCGATTAAATATTTTAATTATGAAAAAGATAATGGAATTTTTTTGGTAATTAATTTATTTCGGAATTTTTTATAGTAAATTTACAGTAAGATTAGTTAGTATTTGGACTTTTTGTAGTAAAATTACTTCGAAATTTTTAATTGTAAAATTACCATAAAAAATTCCAATAGAAAAACAAGAAAATAATTTGAATCAAGTTAATAATATCTAATCATAAATATAAGGAAAAAAATGAATAAAATTAAAAAATTTTTTTATCCAATCACAGGGACAAAAAGCAGGAATAAACGAAACCAACGTATTAATTTGCCCGAAACCTCTGAGTCAATGATTATGGATTTTTTTTATCCAAAACCAAAACTTAAAAATTTTTTTAATTTGTTTTGAAAAATTCTAGTTATTATAAAAAATGAATATTCAAAGTTATGTTTAAAAGTTTTAAAATTTTAAAGTAATTGATACTTTTTATTCAACTAAAATACCATACTTAACAGGTGAAGCAATAAAATAAAGACCAAACTGTTCTCTTTCGCAAATTATTTTCTTAAAAAAATCTTGTGTGTATGGGTTTTTCCTGGAATACCTAATGGATCAAAAGAGACTTACTTCTACATAAGATAATCAATATCCAGAATTTTCATCAACGTATGGCCCATTTTCTTTTAAGAAATTAGCGGTCGTGTCACAAATTTTGTTACAGTCCATTGGTACGAGAAAATGCAGCCATGTCGACTGCTTTCATGGTCCACAGAGGAACTTATGCTCCAACTCTTCATGGATGAACGCATTTCCATTCCATAATACACAGTTCTGGTAACTTTTGGTTTATTGAAGAAAGAGCTCTGATAGGAAATGTTGAGCCGCTGATCATATGGCAACATTAGAATGCTTAGAATCTAGAATTGAACCAATGCCATGAAATCTCAAAAGCACAAGATGTAGGCCACGTAGTTTAATTTTCTCGCATCATCCTGAACACGATTGACTACAGTTTAGATAAAAATATTTTTTCTCGTATCACAGATGAATCTTTCAAATGAATCGTCAATTCAAAAATAGACGAAGACGTCATTCATTTTCTTATTTTAAAAAAGTCCTAATCAGACCATGTGATGTAAATCACTTTAAAATTTTTGTTATAATAAGCTGAATTCATATTTGTTTTGAAGAGAAATCATGCAATACAGATTGCTAAAGCAGAAAGAGATGTAACATCACATGATTACAGAGCAAAAATATGTGGGAATCTGCATTCAGTTTATTAGACAGACAAAAAGAATTTTGACAGTCATCTCGCTCATAGCTGTTAAAGACAATATTTGCAACCCAATTTTTCCTTCGGAAGAATAAAATAAAAAAAAAATAAATAAATAAAATGCTGTTACATGATGCAACCGAGTAAAATAAAGTACTGGATGAAAATGTGTATCACATAATGGAAGCCTCCATAAGTTTAACTGATATTTTAAGAAATAGAGAATATTGGATACAATTAAGCTGAATGTAAACTTAACTGTCTGCATCACTTATTAATCAACACAATGCCGAAAGTATAGTATGAAGATCGACTTATAGGGTAATTAAGTCTACAGTAACTGAAACAAGGGAATGTATTGGAAGAAAATAAGTGTGCTCTGACAAAAAAAAATAAATTGGAAAGCTGTTTTTAGGACGAGAATAACGCTTGACAGAATTGAGCTGTATATAAACTCAGTTGTCGCAGCAACAATATGCAGTATTAATAGGTCGGTAAATGTATAATATACTAATTAAGCTTGAAAACAATTGAAACAAAATGAAATATTGGAATGAAACGAAACTATGAAAAAGAATAATTGAAATAATATTTCTGCAATTAAGGATAATACTGCAATTGATTTCAAACTCCACGTGGTTGGTAACAGTGAAAAACAATGAAACCTATTGACATTAAATGAGAGAAAATAAGTTTCATCTGCTAAGAAACGCAGATAAAATCTTGCCAATCGATTAATCGTTAGACAGTACTTAAAGAAAAGTTACCTGATTTACATGAAGATTATTTTACGTCGTATAAGTCAAACAAAAAGTGCTTTAAAATTACTGTATGAATATACTTCTGTTTTTATAAATAAAATAACAGTTTCATCATAATTGCATATTTTGGCATGACAAAGCTTTGCCTAATAATGCTGACACCACTCAGCAACCTTTCAAGGAAGCATGTCTTTTGTTCGAGACGAGAAACATCCAACAAATCTGCTTCAATGTCGGCAGTTAAGGACATTTTACAACAGCTTAGAAAAGCAAATGCTTAAAATAATTGTTACGAAAAGTATCCAAAATAGCTTTTGCATCAGCGTTTAACGAAATGGCACTAAGTTACAGACGAACTATCACTTGAGAAAAGCTATTAGCATTTATATCCATTATTTATGCACATTTACAATCATATTCTCGGCTTTCTCATTGTGATCTAGAACACTGGGCACATTCCTTGTGGTAATCAGTTAATTACACGTAACTTACTTCACCGTCAGAGTTGTCCGGGAAAGACTTGATTTACAATGGAAATTCAAAAGAAAGAGATTACCATCAAAGGTTGTCCATCAAGGCATTCGTTTAATCTGCGTATACACGTGTAGGGATCATTTTTCATTTTGTTCCAGGAAATGATGAATAAGTTCGACGCTTGGCAAATTGTCCACGACCAGATCAGGACATGCTTGGCGGCCTCACTAGTCGAGTGGCGCCAACGCACGATTCGATGGAAGGAATGCTTGATAAAAGGGCAAAAGTATTTTATGTTTTTGTGGTTCGCCAGGCATAACATTCCTAAGAGCAGATTCGATGGGGATGAAGACGATAAAAAACATATTTTCAGATGACATACGGCTGAAGAAGCACTTTTTCATTAAAAAAGCATCAAGCCTTTCTTGTCCAATCAATATACAAAAGGATCAATGATTTTACTTAATTCCAGACCAATAAGTTTCTTTTCCATAAAGATTTCAATAAAAAATTTACTATGAGCTGGATAAATATTAAATATTCGAGAACAAACTAGTAACGTATTGAGATACTAACTGCTCTTTTTACAATTTTTATTATTATAAAAGTAGCTCATATTCAAAAGCCATAATTTAGAAGGAAAAAATGTTATTAACATTACAGATATCAATAAGCAATTGATTATTTCTAACTAAAGTATAAAATGTAATAATGCGTGATATAGAAGGACTTTGATTTCCTAACACTAGTAAATATAGAGAGTTATTTTAGTGAACAAGATTTTGCATCAATTAATCAACAAAAAAAAAAAAAAACAAAACAAAATTGGCCATTTTTGAAAGAAAATAATGGAATTCACTTCGCTAAAAGTACTGTATTGAATATACTTTAAATCCCTAAAACAAAAATCAAATAAGATATGAAAAAGTAAGATAATCAGAACATTTTTCGGGAAGACATTTTGTAATAAAATTATGTTATTTTCATGCAGAGTATAAGTATAAAACTATCACATTCGTTAAAAAAAGTAATTAAATTTGTTAATATCGAATTTTCTGCAAAGTAAGGAAAAGTGTTTCGGAAGTAAAGGTGATCAAATCATTGCCCAGCGAGTTGTTTTACAAAATTTCAGAAAATCTTTAAAATAAAACTACCGCATTCGTCACTAAAGAAAATAATTAAAATTCACCATTTGAATAAGCATTCGAACGAGAGAAATGAGAGACAAAGATCGAAACACATTTACAAGAGAATCTTGTATTTTGCTGCGAGCTTAACGATATTCCTTTCAGTTAAGCTAATTAAAGGAAATACAGCACGATATACAATTGCAATGAAAAACAATGGTGCATTTTTCTCATTTTTCCTAACATCAACATTTAACAACGAGGAAAAAAAAATATCTATAAGGATCAACTACTACAATATATAAGAGTATGACGCCACATCGAATTAAAGAGACAAATCTCACTATTTTAATTACTATTAAGAAAACAAAAACCACTAGAAATCACTTTAAAGAAGAAGGGGAAAAAATGCAATAAAAAACTTAACATTTGCAGTGGGTATTTCAATATAGAATTCCATGACCAATGGACATAGACATCCCATACACAATGCGAATTCAAATGACACATGTACTGAATAGAGAACCACGCCAAAAAAAGGATCCCACAAGAAAAAAGAATTTCGACATTAAAAATAATCTTTAAATGAAAGAGGAGAGATTCGAGTTAAATCATCCTTTCACAGTGACCTTCCCCGTTCTACACTCAAGGTCACTTCCCATTACAATTGAAATGTGCCTACAGAGAATGAAAGCAGGGGGGAAAAATCCTCTTCATTTCACATTTATGAACATAAAAAATATCCAGATACAGAGGGAGAAAAAATTTGCAGGGAGGGAGGTATCTCTCGACTGGAAAACCAGAACAGCTGCTCAGAAGAACTGGATCGGAGCAGGGAAGGGGGACCGAAGGAAAATGCTTTCAGTTAAAGGGACTCACTCTTTCAAAGGGGAGAGGGAATTTTCATCCCATACGGATCCTGTCATAAATGCATTTTTAGTCTGTTATGCTTCACCCCTCTTATAAGTTACCTTAAAATGGATAATTTAAGATGATCTTCATACGGCAATTTAAGATGAATGGTGAAAAAATTGCTTTAATATATATATATATATATATATATATATATATATATATATATATATATATATATATATATATATATATATATATATATATATATATATGCATAAAATACACGGTTTAACATCGAGAAAAGACACAAAAGTATATAAATACATTGATAAGAATTGTTTACAGAATTCCATCATGCTTCATACTGAATAAAACTGGGAAATGAGACGTAAAGTTGAGTTTTCTAAACACAACAGAATATTTCGATATTGAGAAGTCGAAATGCTCATTTTTAAAAAATTATTTGATATACTGCGAGTTTATTCAATAATATTCTGAGTAATACCATCACGAGTTCGATACTTAAAACAAAGACTCTTTCTTAAGTATAACACACATTTGAAAACTTTCTTTTGCTGTTTTTTTACATGTAAAGATAAAAAGTCTTGTACTAGCCAGTAGAATGGACAACTACTGCAGAGCAATATACAAGGAATTTTCATTATAACCCGGTACGGAACGCCACTTCATTTACCGACCAAATCCTTATAGTGCAAGCATATGTTTTATAGCATAAGTACTAATACAGTCTCTCATTCTTACGATCCCCCCCCCTCCCTAAAATTATCATCCTTGCGGCAAAAACTTCTCGGATGCACGCCAAGACAGTTCAGTAATAAGGAAACTCGTTGGTTTCGCTTGATAGATACCTATATCTAAATTTAAGTTATCATTTGAAATCACGAACTGACAGAAAAAAATTGTCGCGTCCATGGCAACAGGGAGGACTCTTTCATAAGCAGTATTTATGTCGCAAGGGTGGAAACCTGGAGAAGTCCACAGCAGCCACCATAATGCAAATGAATGCAACAAAAAGCAGAACAGCACTATCAAAAACGCATTGTTTGAAATGGACGGGTATCGAGTCCGGAACTTTCTACATTGAAAACCTCAGTTTTTCCACTAGGTCACTGTGATATAAAACTTGGAACACGCTCCTGTCCTTTTTAAAATTAATTTAAATATTATTTTAATTAATAAATTAAAATTAATTTATTTAATTATCCCATCTGGGTAAGTATAAAATCCCAACTCTTGTGGGGAGACAGTAATTTGCTACCGCAATGGAATGTGGCATGCTTTTTAGAAATGGTTAAATGGGAAAAATCTAATGAATTTCTCCGATCCATTCGAAGCAAAAGTGAGGGGACACATTTAGAGATGCATTGGCGTAGGCACAAACTAAGCACATTGATTCGCATTTAAAAAGTGTGTTTCATATACACGGATTAATACTACTTTCATCTGTTTTATGCTTTATCCCTCTGTTTAATTTGCGGAACTGGCAGCAGTATAGTCAGCACTACAGTAAAACAATTCGTGAATTGGCTTCCCAATTCCCCCATCTGGATAAGTTCATTCGTATGAGTACAGAATATACTTTAAAATGATCACCTCGGTCGGGTGCCAAACCAAGAGCGACCCTGTCACAAATTCTCTTAAATTTTTAGTAATTGAAAATGCATTATGGATGAACAGATTGAGTTTCAATTAAACGACACATTTTAGAAAATAGCTTTTCCGGCCGTTCATAAATACCCTTTCTTCTGGGAGAAACATTCGCAAAATTGACAAGGTAAAAAACAGTTTCAGCAGAAAATAGCTATCATTGAGATGGAAGCCTACAGCTCCAATAAATATGCCCTACACAATGACCTCAGCATAGAAGGGGGTTGAGAAAAAAATTTCAATGGCACACAATAGCCTCGCTTCACCCCGTCCTTCCAAAAAGAGAAAAGTCCGTTAAAAAAGCTGCAAAATTCACTGACAGGACAACGCAACAGGAAACCGCCGAGCATTATGAAATGGGGTTCGGGTGAGATGGGGGACATTTTGTTTGTTTACTTGAAAAAAAAAATCTTTCTTTTCCCATCTTAGCAGGAAGTATGGTGAAATGATCGGTTAACGGTTAACGACGGCGGCCAACCACAAAAATACGCCAATAGTTCGCAAGACTGCTTGATCCACATGATGAGGGCCCATTTTTCATCCTAGCACTAAATTAAAAAATGCAATTAATATGTTTTATACATTTACAAAAAAAGAAATCTCGTAAGAAGTTTCCACTGTATATAATTAGGGTACTTTACTTCTTAATTTGTTAATTTTTCTGGAAGTTTTTGGACTGACAGAGTTGGTTGGAATTGGTTTATGGATCACAAATACCAGCACGGTATATAACTGTAAAGCAACAAGTATTTTTTTGTAGCCCTTCAACGATCATTATATTTTTACACAAAAATAAAGGTAGCCAGAACCTACAGTTTACAATGGATTGCACACTATTAGCAACATCTATACCTTAAGTGGGATTAGAATGCACGACCTATTACACAAAAGGACAGAGAGCTAACCAGCTTCAGTAGTCACCTCGGCAATAAAGGTAACGTAATTTACATTACAGAATAAAAAATTCTAAATCAAGGACTGCAAAGGATATTCAAAAAGCTCACAGCGCATCACAACTAGCATGTACGACTATAGGGCGCCAAGTTTGGTATTTCAACTTGATGCTGTATCATGCACATGACCATTCTAGGCAGGAGACTCACATCTGGAAGCAAATTTTGCTTCCTATTAGGAATATAAATTAAGTTTATGGCTTCATACGATTACCTTTGCAAAGAAAATCCTGATGAGAGCAAGTCACACTATTTCTAGATTGCAAATAACTTACTCACACTGAAACCTTATTATGTTTTCAATAGAAAATGTCTGTGGATGAATTCATTTATCTTAGTTTTGTAGCTTAAATAAAAGCAGATCGGCTACGAAAGGAAAGATTATAGTGCAGGCTGAAAGTAAGATATGAATAAAAAGAATATTACAATGTCAGTGGTTGATTTCATCCAACAAATGGAACTCGGAAAACTACATGCACTGGATTATTTTCAAGAAAACAAGATTTCATACAGCGACGTTCGTTTAAAAAATAAACATACTCGATTTTACCAAAAGGAACATCAAGAAAGACAGCACACTAGAGCCCCCTGAAATAATGCATACTTTGCGCCAAAGTACCTTCAAGTTGAATAAAACTTAATGATTAGTGAATAACTGTAAGCAATTCATAATATATTAAGGAGAAGTGAAGGCTGCTTGAATAAAATAGCACACAATGTTATTCGCCAGATATTTGATGAACCATATACTAACCCGTGGCGAAAATATATAATAAAATAACATTTTGGCAATTATTTCAGTCACGATTAAGCGCTTAAAAAAAAAAAACTTATAAAGTTAGTTATACGTATTTATGATTATAGACTAATAAAAAAGTGATTTTGAAACTAATAAAAGGCATATTCAATAAGCATCAGTATATATATATATATATATATATATATATATATATATATATATATATATATATATATATATATATATATATATATAAATTAAAAATAAGTGATACTTAGATAAGCTTAGTATTCATAAAAAAATTTTCTACTTAAAATTCTCTCTCTTTTTATACACAAGCTTAGTACATTTTTTTCCACCTTAAATTTTTTTTCATAGAGTCAATCAAAAACATAGAGTCACGCATAAATGCAATAAGCAAGAAATAGTTTAGATCATTTGCTGCAGCAGCGAACATGCAGTGATTACAAATCATTCATCGACATCTAATGCTTTAATAACTACAAATATATGAGGACCACCTGTTACAATAAATATAATCAATGTGGAAAGAACATAAACTTTATAGTTCTGTTTTTCCCACTCTGATTTATTAAGAAGAAGAATGACCGAAGTTTAAAAGTATGAGTTAATGAACAGGAAACATCTTGTATTCTTCAAGTAGCCCCACCTCATTTTACTATTTTTGGGGTATGTACGTAAAATATCATGTCTACATACTGACCACTGTTGCGCAAGTGGACACTGACAAATACATGTATACTCTGACGTGTATTGCCCACAACACAGATGATTGTTACGAAACACGCAGAATATTTGATACAAAGTGTAACTAACTTCAAAATGATGCTTTTTCGTTAATGCAGCACTTATTTAATAATTTTGTAAAGTATAATATTGTATTACAAACAGATAGCGACGGTATTTAATATTTTACTATAAGCATCAACTTTATACTAATAAACAAAAATATAACATATCACATTGTTAAATGTTACATACATAACAAACTATGCAAAGTATACGTTACATCTGTAATACTTTACACAGTAACATTACAAAGTAATAAACACTGCATACATTATAAAAGTAAACACTACAAAATTTACGTTTTATGTAATACTGTTTATATATTTTATGTGATATTATATATAACATAATATATTTATTATATAAAATATACCTTATTTAAAAATGTTTATTAATTATTATTCCGTATATTTTACTTTATGAAATGCATTCATACAAAACTCGCCATAGTCATTTGTAATTGAAAGACATTGACAGAGACAAAATATTCGATGGCCGAAACTATATGAAGCATGACTGAAATTCTAAATTTACACTCACAATATTTATTTAAAAAAAAATAAATAAAATAACCCATTTATTATTTTGTTCTCAATGTAACTGCCATTTGTCAAAGATGCAAACTGTAGTCACCACTAGCTCCTCCAATTTATTTCTCATTGGCGACTACGAACATTCATTACGAACTGTGCATCCACGGATATAGCATTTAATGACACGTAAAATGAACGCTGTATTATTTATTCACGAGTGAATGCAAATAGCGATGGAAAGTTTTCGAACGGGAAAACTTATCGCTCTCCGTTTCCCATGGGAAAGAAGAAAAAAAATATATGTATATTGGAGTCAAGAAATAAAGATTGAGAAAATCGGGAGAAGGAGAGGGTGGTTGCTTGAAAAAAAAGGGAAAAACGTACTCGCTTCATTTAATCTCGACAGCAAAATTCCACAAGAAATTTCGCCTTCGTCCAAGTGCATCAAAATAGTTTGGAAACGAGAAGCAAAAGCTTTTGAAGGCAGTCGAAATGCACACGCGGGAGCAATTATTCATTCCCGCGGTTATTAAAAAGAGTATCTTTACAAATGACATACAAAAATGACAGTTAAAAAAATAAGAAATAGAATATTGAATTGTGTCCTATACAACAGACGAGAATATCTTAAATTCTTTTTTTTAAATTATTGTTTAAAATACATTTAACAAACTTTCCCAGAATCAAAACACCTCAAATGATTGTAATGGAAATGTGTAAATAACATTCAATAAATAAAAATTATTATGTATTTATAGCTATGCATAGCTCATTTTTTAAATTTAAAATAGCTTTAAAAAAAAAAAAAAAAAAAAAAAAACTTCAACTTAACAAAACTTTATATAACATAATTCTTCAAAAAAAAAAAAAAAAAAAAAAAAAGTCACATAAATTATAAATATATTCCTACAATTACAGATAAATGTATTTATATATGGTATGCAACGTAATAAGGAGAAAAATTACGTTCATATTGTATTCGAATAAAATATTTGTGTTGTTGCCGTAGTTATTACTTATCTTAGTTAGGCTAAACATCCCCCATAAAACCGAACATATCTAAAATGTCTAAAAAATGTGATGGCTTCCGAAGGACATCATCTTTTTTAAAATTTAGGTAGGTTAAGATATGTCCAGGGCAGGCCATATCATATTTGTGTTGATTGTATAATTAGTTTACTCACATTCTTTCTTTTATAATTTCTGTTTAACAATTTAATGTTTTTGTATATATTTTTCACTGCAATAATCGTAATGTACTCGGAAAAAAAAAACATTAACGTTAGTAAAATCAGTTGCTGCAAACGATAAATTTTTGGATTTAAAAAACACTTTAATTTCTAGCCCTTGTCACCTCTTGCATACAAGAAGAGCTAATTTGTCTAAGTTTACGATTGAAAGTCCATTCCGAATGAGTGCACACACAATGGTAGCTGAAATTACGAATTGATAAGCTGAAAACCAGACCGTCGTGTATTGCTAGTCTAATGACTAAAATAAACGAGCATTCAAAAATCGATTGTATAAAATATTTATAATATGCTGCACATCATTATACTAATGAGCATAAAATCAATTTTATTTTGAAGCAAAAATGCATATTCTGCACAAAAAGAAAATGTTTGCACGTTTTCACCAGGTTTACTCATTCCGATTTTGTTCAAACGGAAAATTTATGACGTTTAAATGGTACAGTAGAGCTCCAACAATCCGAATCGCTTTCAGAAAAAAATAAATCAGACTGAAGAAGAGAAGGAAAATGAGAAAAGAAAAAAGCTCAAGAAAAGGAAGGGCAAGATAAGAGAGAATGGCGTGTCGCATGAGGAATTCAAAAACATTCGTATGAAAATTCCTCGATGTTCAGAAATTAGAGCTGACGATATAAGAGAAGCGATTATGAGTGCGAGATTTCAAACGGCAAACGATGGTCAACTTATTGAAAGTGTTCAGGAAGACGATGAACTTAATGTCCAAGTTGAAGCAGACCAATTAGTAAAGCATTTGCCGCACTGAAACTGCTTTGAAGTGGAGGGAGCGGCAGCCCGTGTGTGACCACATGCGAATTTCCTACTGTGAAGCAGATGCGCGACTTGGCTGTCCGAAAACGGGTGAAGGTAGTGAAGCAGCTTACTCTGGGCGAGATGTTCAACCAGAAACGATTGCATTTACACAGCACTGTACACGCATACTGTATTAATATACAACACATATAAGTACCTTAACATGTAAAAATGTTGCATTTTCATTTAATTGATTAAATTTTTTAAAATAAGTAGTTTTTTTCTCTTACTTGCCATGTGCAATAATTAGTAAGAATAAAACCCCCTTTTTTTTGGAAAAAATTCGATTATTCGAATATTTGATTAACCGAATGGGGACCAATCCCAATTGATTCGGATAACTGGAGTTATACTCTACTATGGAAAAGCTTGAAAAAAATAATGCTCTAAGAGAATAAATCAAAGAAGCCAAGTATCTACCAATTGGGATGCTGTTGAAGTTCCTCTAACGTAATTAGAATATAGGATATAATTTTAAATACGTAGATAAAATAAATTGTGATTGACTACCATTTCTTTTTGGTTGAATTTATAGAAAAAACAATCTATTAAATGTATCTCATTGCAATTTTTCAATAATATACACAATATATTCTGAGATAAAAATGAGTAAAATACTGATTAGTGATCTTCAAAGGATACAAATGATTATGTAATTAATTTATCACTTAATACAGGTTCGTAGTTAATAAATAATTAATATTAAAATTCCCAAAAAGCTGCCTTTGAAACACAACTATAAGAGCTAGTACAAATTCAATTTTTTCCAATTAATTCCTCGCCAAAAAGAAAATAATTTAAGAGGTGCATATTAAGTGCACCTTAAATCAACAATTAAATGCAATCAGCAAAAAAATTAAGAGAAACTTAATTAATCACAGGTGTTGCAAACAGGGTCTGGCGATGACAGTGCATTGTTTTGAAGCTTTATAATTAAGGGCCGATTGCATTGGCGTGGTGAGAAAAATTCCAGAAGACATGCTTCATAATTACCAACAAAAATTCTTTTAACAGGTTTGTTCACTTGATTCGATTTTATTGACAACTGTTTCATAAGTGAATGTGAAATAAACGAAAAATAGAAACATATACAGATCTCGTCTCATAAATTTAATTTCAAGAGAAAGAATCTTTCCAAAGTAGAATTTTTGCGCTCTGAGATCGGTGACAGAATTGAAACGATAAACTGTTGAATTCAAAATGGCACAAGTTAGGTGATATAAATCTAAGGTTGTCGTGTTTCCTATGGTAACGGATCATCAAAATTGTTTCCCCGGTTACCAGGACAACGAGAGAGTAGGGAAAGGGAGGCCCATAATCCTGAAAAAGAGATTGTGTTCGTCTGTGGGGAACAATTATCGCCAAGGAACGAAGCCAAACTGAGGAGGAAGAGCAATCAGGGTCTGACGTATACTTGAGGAAATGAAAGTTGGCTTAAAAAGGAAAAGGGAGAATCCTTTGAAAAATTGGAAAATTTCCTTGCTTGGTTTCTCTGCTTGATCAGAATGGATAAGAATAAACTTTTTACGAACTTTACTTAATTCTTATCGACAACATGATTTCTCTCTTGCGAAATGTTGAGATGTTTATGCATTATTTATATATGCTCATAAATGCACAATAACTAATACTACATTTTTGAAAGTCGTTCACACAAATATTCCTACTGATTTAAAGTTTCCAATCTAAAATAAGATATGAAAAAATACATTTTTACTACTGTATTAAAAATTTATTTATGAAATAAAGGAATAATTTTTTCAGTTAATAAAAAAACGTTTGTATATATATATATATATATATATATATATATATATATATATATATATATATATATATATATATATATATATATATATATATATATATAACTCAAGAAGAACGTTCTATAATTATCCGGTATTCGGGAATCTTCTCAGATAACATGTACTGAATATTTCGGCAGTCATATTATCAATAGGTTCTGATTGCGTGATGCAAATATGTGTCACTACTAGTACTTAAGTATCTGGTATCACAGGTCATAGAGATAGAATTGTATTACCCAATAAAGACACATTTTGCGTTTCTGACCCAACCACATACTAATTTTCATGAAACTGGGTAAATACATTTTCCTGGATTGCTTGGCAGCTGAATGGCCGGCTCAATGCTTCATATAATCCGCTCATGGCTGTCTACAGTACTTCAAGCCTTGACAGTATCAATCATTGTTGATCACGCGTGATAAGCAGAATATATTTTAAAAGTTTTTATTTTGTATTTCAATAAAGAATATTTTTACGTAAATATTTCATTCCTTACCATGGACTGCCTTTACCATGAATTGCCGTTATAATTTGGTGAACCAATGCATCGAATGCTGAGAGCAGTATAACATTACACTTCAAATTATTATGGATTTAAAGACTTTATAAAAAAAATTCCAGTTTTAAGGAACACAAATATTGTTTATTACTTTACCTCGTGAACACATCCAAGAATATAATGCAGTACTACTCGATTTTATTAAAATGAATGAATGGATGAAGATTTTTTTCCCCTACCTCCATCCAATGGAATAGAAATTGGCAAATACTAGCGCAAAATTTTAAAACAAACGGAAAAGTCGTATACGAATGGTTCGAGACGAAATGTCGCAATCGCCATTTTTTCTTCCAATTAATTTCGAAAGGCCGGCGGGTTGCTTTTAAGAGAAAAATTAAAAAAATAAAAAAGGCTGCGAAGAGGACGGCGGGACTGAAAATCGCGACAATCGATCTGCTCTGTCTGGAATCCCCATTGTAGCCACATTCAATCACTGGCATTAAAGCGTCTGAATTCTAATTCCTGCGAATGCAAATGATCGACCCCACCTCGACATAAATGGGGAGG
This sequence comes from Latrodectus elegans, assembly GCA_030067965.1. Taxonomy (NCBI): domain Eukaryota; kingdom Metazoa; phylum Arthropoda; class Arachnida; order Araneae; family Theridiidae; genus Latrodectus; species Latrodectus elegans. The sequence continues at coordinate 20,103,803 of CM057820.1, read as the reverse complement.
GAGGGGACCATTACTTTGAGGAAATCTTTTTAATTGCAAAATGCGCTTCAAAGAGGGTGGGAGTCTGTATACTTTTCCTTCCATGCTGACTCGTTTTCCTCCATTTGTTTCAGGTCTACAACATTATTGTAGATCTTCGGTGATGCTCTTTTAATACAATGTAAAAAGGAAGGAAATAACGATATCTTATTGCATATTAAATTTAATTCTCATACATTTCATTTTAAGGTGGAGAGGCAAATTTTAAAAATATATATATCGAATGAGATGTTATATTTGAACTACCCAAATTAACAATTAAATATTCAGATATAATAAGAAAAATATACACATTCGTAGACACAATATACTTGAATTCAAAGATACATCAAATTTTTGTACTATTTTTTCCCCTCAAAAAGAAACTTTGAATACAAATAGGGGAAAAAGTTAACGATCGGTGCATATAATCCCTAAAAAATTTCGAAAGCAATTTTTGACGAGTTTCTGACTAATTAAGGAATGAGTTGATTTAATGTTAGATTATATTAATAAAACTAAAAAAGGAGTTAAACTACGTTTAATATATTCTTACTTAAAAGTTTCAGTTAAACAAATAACTTGTAACGATATTTATGAATCTAAAACAGAATCAGTCAAAGATTTTTAATTTAAATCATCCTTGTTAATAAACAGTACTCTTAATACAGTTTTCTCTTTATATCACATTATTTCACTCAAATAATTTCAGCATTAGCTGATACAACTATTAGTTAGCACACAGCAATTCTTCAGTTAACCTTAAACGATAAATATAGGAAAAGAAAATTGTGAGCAATTATACGATCAAACTCTCTCCAAACAATACACTCCATGTGACAAGTAACGGACAAAAAAAATTTCCTTTTCTTTCTTAAGTGGACTTTCCTATCCAAAAGCGTGATGCGAATGCCAACAGCAGAAAGAAGAAGAAAAAATCCGCCGATCAAAGAAATCCGATCAAAATCGAGGTAATCGGGTCAAAAGTGACGCCAAAAGATACAACAAGTGGAGCCCTCATGGCAGCAGCTATGGATTCTTGTAAAAAAAGGCACAAAAGATTGAGGTTGATTGAATGTCATAAAGGTTAGGAAATCTCTCCTTCACCACACAAGCACCAGCTTCCATTTTAATGCCAACTAACCTTTCCGATGGTAAATGAACGGCAGAACAGCAAGTGTTCCGACAAAATCGTACCTTCTTTCCGATTACGGCGACGGAACAATTAGGAAATATAGCGCGAGTCCATTATTCTAGAAAACGTAACACGAATCATAATATCTACGTATCTCACAAATCTGGAACTCAGTGTGGAAAATAAAAATCATAAAGAATATTGACAGCACAAAATTCTTATTTCTTTTGAATAGAACGATTAAGAAAGATCGCATAACATATAGGGTTTGATTTCATGAATCGATTTACTTTGTTTTAAAATCTATTGTAATATTTGAGACTTCATTTTGACAAATTTCTTTAAAGTAGTTGTGTTGCATTTAGAGTGTGTGATGAATATAAAATTTTCTTGAATATTTTATATTAATCACACTCCTACTCTAATGCTTAAATCCTAAAATCTCGAATCCCGCATATCTCCTATGTGATCGAGATTACTATATTACTGGATCTCTCACTGATTTTAATTTTAATAGGTTAAAATTATCAAGAAAACGATAATAGTTGAAGCAATTTCTGAACACTTCTAATTTTCAACTCTTTATAGTTTTCTTGATAATTTTAACCTATTATGGTAGAAATTATCAACAAAACTAATTAGATAGTCCATACCTGGCAACCTTGGAGGGAAAAAAATCGGGAGACACTATTAGTGACATTTTTGCTTGAAATAGAATGTTTAAAACTGTAGTACCGCAAAAAGCCAATTTTACTCTTTAGATTATACATTCGGAGGACGATTTATGTTAAAAATATTTTGTGTGTTAGCTTTTTAATAAAATATTTATCAATCTTATAAAGGAACTACGAAAGATAAAAATATACTACATGTAAAAAATAAACTTCAACGTCTCAATATTTATTTTATACGGCAATTTTTACTACACTAGAGCAATTTATAAATATTAAACTTATAAAATTAAATAAAAACTTAAAATAAATTTTATTCAGGGGCAAATACTTTATTTGACGAAAATATTTTCCTAATTAGTATCTGATACAAATGATCGAACAATTAAGAAATACCGTAGAAGAGTTAAAAATTGATTTCACTATTTGATATTTTTTTTAAATAATTTTGATATTTCGGATTTTATTTACATTTAAAACCGAGATGATAGTGTGAACAATATATTTTCTCTAGGATACAAAACAAATCCTAAAATCTCGAATTTCGCGTATCACGCGAATCTAGAATCTAGCATGTAAGTATATTGCAGTAATAAGAACAAAAAGAATAAAAACATCAGAGAACAGTGTTAAAATTACATAAAATACTATCGTTTGTCTGATAATTAATAATTCTATTGCTACGATTATAATCAAACGAATAAGAATTATCCTAGAACCAGAAATGTATTTCATCCTACGATATTTTTTTCTATATATAAAAGCTATTTAAATATTTCAAATTTCTTTAAAATAACATATAGAAAAAGTATTACATTTTCTAAGATTTGAAATAAACTTTCTAAGATCTCGCAAAATTGAAATTGAGTATGCAGGTATAATAAAAATCAAATATAAATTTACAAATGATTGGCTAAAGCAGTTGTATCAAATTTAAAAAAATTTAAAACAAAAAATTTAAAATTCATTAAAAATTTTAATTTTATATGATTGCGACGCATTCAATTATAAATACTCTAAACTAAACGGACAGGCGGCTGTGAAATATTTTTAAAAAAAGTGTCTCGTTTCATATTTAGCTGAATGTAAAAAACAAAATAAATACTGACGAGAAAAATGAAAAATAAAAAAAAAATGAGAAAATGATAAATAAAAAATGATAAAATATTAATATAATTATGATTTTCAAATCTGCAAAATGACACTAATATTAAGATTTCATGTAATAGTAACGTACTTTTTTATGAACAGAAACATATATTGTTGATCAAGTCTTTCTCTTAGCCGCGCTGCTAAACACAATACTCAGAAATTCTCATAAGGAAAGAAAAATTTAGTGGAGCGATAAATTTTCTTGTAATGTAAAATCGCTATTCACTTTTTGAGGTTTTCCTAAATTTTTCCTTTTGGTTCAATCTTTTGAAACACACAATTTTCATCTGTTTAAACAGGCTGCTTAAGAACTCGCTAACATATTACTTGAAGTTGTCTTTTATTAAATATGTTTATGTAAAACAACATTATAATGAATAAATAGTGCGCATTTATACAAGAACGAGTAAATTTTACATGAGATGTTCGCCATGAAAATAACGTCAAACTCCAATGCATTATATGATTCACTTCCATAAACAATTTTTTTTAAACACCAGTTTACGATTACGAAATTGAGAAATAAAACCTAGAGAGATTCTTGCTTTCCGCCTAAAAAAGTAATTTCAGTTAAAAAATAGTTTTTATGTTGTAAATTTAAAAATAAATTCAGATTTTTCGGTTTAAAGTACTTTTTCCTCTAATGCATTCCCAGTAGATTTATTAGGAATTTACAACACCAAGAAATAAAACAAAATGGATACCATTTCATTCCACCATGACTAATCATCGAACCGAGATCTTTGGCGAAATTCCATTTAGATAAAGGGAAGGGGAAAAAAGAAAAAAAAAATATTCTCTATTCGTTTTTATAAATTTATTTAAAATAAAATAAGGTGTCATGAAGTTGATTCTAAAAACATGATGGTAAAATGCTTCAATTAATAATATTTGTTAGGAGTCATTAAATCTATTTCAATACTTTATAAAAACTATCCGAAATTTACGTATTTCATAAATATTTGATATATATATTTTAAAGACAATATAATTTCAATTAATAAGATTAGTAAAAGCTTTTGCAAGTAAAGGAGATATTTTATTGATTCTTTTAAATATGGTGTGTTGTTTATAAGTACTTTTTTTATGAGCTCAATATAATTTTCATTAACATTTTTAACTATCTCAATAGTTTTTTTGCATAAATGGATTAGTCATTCTGTTCAGCTAGAACTTGTCCAAAAAGGCATTTAAATTTCAAAAATAAAAATTGAGTAATACTTCAATTTGTAACAACTGAAATGGGTCCTTTTATGTTGAAAGTTATTTACAAATTTAAGAAGCGTCCATAACGTATAGCAAAGAAAAAGAGGAAGGAAGATGAAAGAGAGGGTGGACCATCCCTTGAACTTTTTTCCGCCCACATCTGCAGGTTAATTAAGTCCCTCCTTGCACAACTCCTTATGCTTCAGCACGTCCGGGTTGAGAGAGGAAAGGATGTACCGACCGAAAGAAACCTTTTTTTGTGGAGGTAAAAAAAAAAAAAAGAAAGCTCCGGACCCCTTAGAAAATCGGCCCATCCCTCTTCCCCACCGGTGAAATCCAGGTGGGGAAAGTTGAACGACCTCTTCAGATTTTTGAGGAAGGGGATGAATTGTATGAAAAAAAAAAGTCAATTTCCTCCTCGAACTCCTTCCCTCAAGAAGTCCAGAAAGAGTAACCAGAGGCCACTGACCCACCCGGGGGAGGGATTAAAAAAGGGCTTTTCTTGAAGCAGGACACAAAGAACTCTGGGTCGAAAGGGGGTCTACCTTTTTTTATTTACAGGGTCAAGGGTGAGTACAGGTAAAAGGGAGTGTGTATCGCAGACGGCGTCTTCCGCCCAAGGGGGTTGTTTCACCTTTACCCGACCTTCAGAAAGGCTGCAACAGAACAAGGGGTGAAGCATTATGTGGCTCTAAAAAATGATGCTTGGCCACATTTTTGGAGAAATTGTGTCCGAGATCACAAGGCATTATGACGCATAAGAAAAGGTATGGGAAGCTTTATACTGCTGAAACCAAATCTTTTGAATTTCATTTATGAAAAAAAACATAGTTAACCCGCGGAAAGTTATTGAAACTTTAAAATTTATACTAATCTTTAAATAGAATAAAATAATTAAAAAAACTTTTCCCATACATATCAAATATTGCCATGTTTGTTGATTTTAACATTAACAAGTGAAAAAATCACTTTTTATTTCAAATTTAATATCTGACATATATATCGTGTATTTTTTGTAATTACAAATACCGATTTTATATACATTTCTTTTCAATAAGTTACGATCTTATCTGATCAATCTCCAAGTAAAGGATGAAATATGCAAGAATGAATAAAATAAATACATAAATTAACTTAAAAAACGATATATACTAATGAATTTAAGTAGAAGAAAAAAAAGTTTAAACAGTTTAAAGACAAAAGAAAATTATTTAATTCTTGGTAAATTCTAAGTAGATTTCATTCTTAGTAAGCTTATAAAAAATAATACATACGTATAATCTTGCATATTAATCAGACCTTTTCATTTTTGTTTATGAGTCATTAAAGAATATATCCAAAGTTGATTGCTTTTCTCTCTTTTAAAGCCATTTTGGAAGGGATTAATAGTGAATTAAAAATGTTCATTGTCCGAATTGTTCGTTAGCCGACCACTCACTTTAGTTATTAGATAATTTGAATAAATCAGAATGAAAGTTTTTATTCCAACTTATATTATCAAGAAAAAGTGGAAAAAGTACCACTTTATTAAAACGTTTCGAACACTTTGAATATGTTGTGAAATTAGTTATGCTTAAAATCCAATTAACTAACAGAGCCTTTGTAAGTAATGAAATATAATGTTCCAGGGCCTCATTCACAGATGATAGCTTAATCACAATTAATAACTTAATGCCTACCATGGCGACTACATACATGTCTTGGTACATGTTTCACAGGCACGTTTTCTGACGCTTCTACCAATTGGTTTAATATTCATCGAACTGAGTTTGTAATTCATGTGGAGATGGAACATGTTGGTCACAATGTTACTAGGCAAGGTTTCGTGAAAGTTCACCAAAATTAAATGCAAGGCACATATTAAAAATAAAAGAAAGTGCGATAACCTATAATTTATTCAAATTCAAATCAAATGCATTTGAGTGCACATGGATATCCAACAAAATTCACAAAGTAGCGAAAGCCGCATTTGGAGTTTATATACATTTCATCAACTCAGCTCCATTCGAGAATAGAACGTAACATTAAGACATTCAACTATTCGAATCAAGCGCTGAATTTATTAAGGAACGAATGCTATGATTCATCGGCGAATTCAGATTAAAAAATATAAAAATGCCCTCGGGGCGATGGAAACTGGAGCAAATTCGAATATATTTCCAGAGCCGTTTTTCCATCTCACCATTAACCGTACAAGAGACTTAATAAGTACCTTTGACCTGACAAATTAGCATGCAGGGTCGATTAGTACTGACCAACTGGGTCAATGAACTGAGAGGGTTCCCTGGGAATAAATGCATCATTCCAAGGTTGAACCTCCCCCTTTTTTTCTTTCAAAGGAGAGAATATAAAAGATTCGCTTCCCCTTCCCCGCAGCGGGCCACCCTTTTTTTCAAAAATTTCTTCCCGACAGCTACCCGAAAAAGCTCCCAGCGTGGCGAGTAGACAATGTCTGGATGGACGTCTAGATCCAAAGCACAGCCTTCCTTACCAGGCTAAGGATCCAAGAGGAGACAATAGAAAGCTGCTTCTCACACGCCGCAGAAATAAGCCTCGTCCATTCCCCGGTTTCACCTCGATTCGACTTAATTCATACTGAAATGATTAACTTGAATATTTAAGTATTAATAATTTTTTATAAATATTAAGATGCAACTCAGAATGAAAAAATTAAAAATTTTTAAAAGGTAGATCCGATTAGAATCCACAACAAAATGTGGAATAAAAGGAGGGTGGATAAAAATCTATTGGAAACCAAAATAATTATTTTTATCACGGAGATGAAATATCAATAAAAAGCTGGAAGAATATAAGAGTACATTTTTTCCGATCGAAAATTAAATGCAAATGATCTACTTAAATACTGTTACATAAAGAGCTCTAATGGTATTCAGCATCAAGTTTTCTAATTGCAATACTTATAAACCTATTTTCAGGTTATGAATAATTAATATTATCATCACGATGGGATATAGGTGCTTTTTTTTTTTATTTTTTTTTTTTATCTCTTTCAATGTAGCCTATGAACAAATTTACGTTTCCCCATTAAAAAACGATAATTCTAAATAGATATTTATTCAGCATGTGTGTTTTATAATATGTCTGTGTTGGTTTGTTTAGTTTATTTTTAATTAATATCTTTTGCTAGCGTTAGTTGGTATCTACAATTTAAAGTGGACTTCCGAATCAACTCGACAGACACCCAAACTAAAGAAATGCTCAAACGAAGACCAAAGCATTAGCTATTCAACAGTTTGTAGTTTCACACATACAGGTATTAATCATTAATAACATTCTCAATCCCCATGTAGACAAGCCATTAAATTAAATAAAATAGGGGGCACACACACATTTCAGAACTTTTTATAAAAGCTTTTCAGTCACAGCATCAAAAATATCGGACTTAAAATATAAAATAACTTCATTTATTATAATTCTAATAACAGTTAAAAAGTTTTCCGAAATATTTAATCGTTTTGTGACCGAGTGTTTTGAAAAGCACGCTATTACGATTCAATGCAATTAAAGGAAGACAAGATTTCTGAACGGTAGAAATTGGTGGGCGTTTCACCTGAAAGTTCCCACCCCATTGATGTCCACACCTACCCTGCTACTGTTAAGTCTGACAAATTTAACTCTTTGATGCCCGTTAAAGAGTTCGGGGTAGACATGAAATCTTTTGAAGGTCCATCCCCTCCAGGTATGGCTTACCCTCCAAAAATACTTGCAGGGTTGAATACGGGGGAACAATGAGTTTCACTCGGAACCCCCTTTGTATGAAAAAAAAAAAAAATCTGATTTTGCTCTTGCTTTATACTGTGCTATTGACCAAAGGTCGAATTCCCAGTAAGAGCACCATTTACAATACACGCGATTGCTGTGAAAATTTCGAGTGTCATACAAAATTTAAAATATTTTCTATTATTTTGATCGTACTGCGAATTTTAACAACTCTTTTTATTTAAACTGAATAGTTCAAAGCTCTGTTTTTAGTTGTTGTCAGAGCCAAATTGTCTATAAGGCTGGCAATTAAAAATATAACAAATTAGCTTTCAGTCAAGAGAATCTTTTTGACAACTTAGTAATTTTAACATTGAAAACAATTTCTTATTTATGTCATTAATAACTAATAAGGTCAATATTAAAATCCTTTGTATAAAAAGCAAATGCTTTATGTTAAATTCTACTGAGTACGCAGTCCTTTCCATTTCAAGTATGTGCTAGTTTGATTACTCGACAGCAATTTTTCTCCAACAAAGCGGTCCTTAGTAGGGATCAACATTTTAAAGTGGAATCTGAATCCCTATGAATACCCACAGTAAAATGGAACAATCGAATTGTTTGTGACTAACCGGATGGAGCTTGAACAACAGTTCCGCAATGCATGATGGGAATACTGGTATCCGGTTAAATAACGATATTTTCACAAGATTTTTGTTACATTGTAAATACGTAGCAAAGTTCAACTAATTAGGTACCTCGCAGGTTAGTTAACATTATGGATATTACGAGTCTTAAAACTGCGGGCACTTAATAGGATGGTCAAAATCCATTCCAAATGCAATGCCTTCAATGTGAGGTATAAGAACACAGTAAAGAATCGTTGTCTTCTTGTTCTACAGTAAAATAATTCTTATGATAAAGAGAACAGTAGAAAAATTCGTTTTAGACATCTAATTAACTGAATAAGCCACTCACTTTGACAAAATTTGTACATATTCATTGTAGCATCAGATTATTTAAATTTTAATAGGTAGGTTATCGTGGGACAGGAAAAGGACGATCCTTCGCAAATGACGAGAATTTAAGCCAACTATTGTTGCATTGTTTTAGTAGAATGGCTGACAATAATTCTGATGGTTAAAGTCAAAGAAAATCATCAAATCCTGTAAACTATATGAATTTAAAGAAGGCTTATTTTAGGGATAAAATATAAACATTCTATACGGAGCCCCGAGGTAGGTAGGTCATCGTTTGACAGAAAGCTGATTAAGAGTTCCGTGAAGGCAAGAATTTTGTTCCAAAAACACACACATTTAAAAAAAACTTCAAATGTTCAAAAACGCATGTGATTGATTATACAGTTGTCGGTCAAGAACATATATTTTCCGTGGAAGCCCTCATTCCTATTATGATTATAATCTGCTGGGTTTGTTGTAGTTCATCACAAAAATGCCACAGATGCAGGTCGGAGAAAAATATTTAAATTTCTATGTTTAAAATGGCGTTCATTAAAAACAGACAGCGTGAACATCAGGATAATATGTCATCGAATGAGAACATCGCCGCTGCAGGATGCTAACAACAAATCTTTAAAAATGAAGTGAGGATAATACATGTCTCTGTTTTTTCCCTCTTATTCTATATTCAAAAGCTTTTGTTACGTTTAAGTATGAAGTGCAGGAGTGTCTTTTGCGACCCTTTTAATATTGGCACTTCAACAAACATTCTTTTAGAGAGGTTTTTGGAGGAGGGGCTTTCCACCTACAATTTTATTGAATGCTTAAAAAATATTGGATTTCTTAACAAATTTTGTCAGCATATAAAAAGGCGCATTTCTGCTTTACTCAAAATACCCTTAAAAGTATCTTGATAGATGTACACAGTAATAAGTAAACGAAATAATTTAAAATAAATACATTAATAATTTATTTTACTCTTAAAGGGGAGAATGATTTTAACGTATATATATGTATATATAAACCTAATTGCACAGAATCAATAATAAAATTGGAACCTAAAACAAAATTTTAAACTATGAGTATTTCAATTTTCCAACGTAAGTTAAAATATATATACCTCATCGGGCATAAAGAGCTAAGCTAAGAGATGGAGCAGTTTTTATGCCTCCTTGCTCAAAGAAAAAGAAGGCTCGTGTAAAAACAAACATCTTACTCAATATCAAAAATCAATTTTAAATTTTACTGTGAAAAAAAGGAATAGAATCAATTCCATTCATTTTATAGGGAAAAAAAAAAAAAAAAAAAAAAAACGTCGGCGCTTAAAAATCCAATGAACCTATCTGTAACAACTAATCCTCAGTAATGTTTGTCGCTGTGAGTCAATTTTTGCGTACATTCGGCTTGAGTTTATATCTGAAAAATGAATTTTTCAACAATTACAACCATCCATGATACAGATAGGATTCGAACATACAATCTGTTAAACCAGAGCGCTAGCCATTCCGGCTACCATAGAAATAAATTATTATGACCAGAATAACCAATAATAAATATTCCCACACAAAAATTACAATAAATAATATATTAAGTTTTTTATTTTTAAGATTTTTTTTAAATTAACTATTTTTTTAAAAAATATGTTAAAAAAATTTAAAGAACCTAGTAACAATTGAAAAATATGAATGTTATATATATATATATATATATATATATATATATTGATCAGTAGGAGAATCTTTTGGTATTGAAAATACCACATACAAATTTTGGTTTCAACAAGCATAGGGTGCTTATTTATTTAATTCACGTATTTAGTGGTTGCATGTGTATTCCAAGATTTTCAAAATCTTGAGGGTAAAGTATCACAATGTTAGAGTTTATTCAATAAATATCAGTATAGCCGCTTTGTAAATTAATACTCCTGGAAAATTAATAAGCATGCTTTCTAGAAATTGGTAATAAAAGATAATGAAGTCATTTACTTTGGATTCTACATACAATAGGATGTAAAATTAAAATGAATCAAAACTTATTCTTAGTCTGACTTTCTTGAAAATATAACAGAAGAAATTATTCTTTTCAGAACTAATATCTAACAGATGAAGAAGGTAATTTTTGAAGCCATGCAAAGATTGTTATAAACGTTGCTGCATTAGTAAAGAAGGGCGTGACAGTTTTCAGAAAGTGTATCACACATTTATTTTACCTTCTGTAACGATTGCCACTGAAAATAAAAGCATTGATGATTTCGTACAAACCGAAAAAGATATCCATTAACGGTACAAAAAGTTTGTAGCCCATCTCTATAAATACTTATACTTAAAAATTGAAATTAATAAACAAAAATGTACAGTTATATTATGAGTGCAAATCAGTCAGTCATTCCAGTCACCTTTTTGACTCAAGGTCACGTACAAACATCCACACCTTACCTGGGAACTGAACCCATTAACTGCTGAGATGAAGAACGGAAACTAACCACTTATGAACAGAAAAGATATACAGGTCTCATTTTCTAAAATTAAGGATTTTTTTTACACAAATCAAAAATAAACCTTTTTTTTTTTTGTAAGTAAATTTTGTTTTATTTTCAATCCATTAAAAAAATACTAACAGTAGAAATTACAATTATGGACAATGATTTTATACTTAAAACATTTCTGTATAATGCATTAGGTAATAAAGAGAATTATATGCTAAAAAGAAGTATATTAAAATATTTTCGTAACAAAATAGGATAATTTCATTTATTCTCAAAATTTTATTCTGAGGAGAAATTTGCATCGATAATCTTACCATCTCGTAAAATGAAATTCTCATCTACAAGCAAAAATTTCTAAAATAATAATCTTGCCTTTTGCCTTTCACACTTGGGAAAAAAATGCCGTGAATTATATAAATATATAAAAATAATTCAATTGCTTTTAAAATAGTTATTCACACCTAGTAGACTCCTGGAAGAAATAAAATTTCAATGAGGTGTTTCGGTGTTCAATTTCAAGTAAGAAAAAAAAGTTTAACATTTTTCCGATTTGCGTTTGCAGATCTACACGGGTGGTCTTTAAGAAAATTAAAGAGAAAAAATTTTAATAATAAAATTAAAAAAAAAAATTGCATTCTTAAAAAACTGACACTGAATAATTGAAAATATTTTTTTTATTCTTAATAATGTATGACAGATATAAGTATTCATATACTATTCGACTTCATTTAAGAGAATGAATCTCTTCTTAAAACAAGTGAGAGGAAATTAAAAAGAACAGAACGCAGACAACAGACGAAAATAGCAATTTTAGTTTTAAATACTAGAAAATAACCCGTTGTAAGAAAGACAGCCAACTGCATTTAAAATTCAGAAAATAAATTCTTCGAAAAAAATATTTTTGCACAAAGGGAAAGATGATGGATGCAACTTTAAAAATGAAAACAAACGAATGCACTTTTCTAAAACTGCATATTAAATATATGTAATTAAATAGCAATAATTATCTATAGCTTTTTGGAGTAAGAGCTAATAATAAAGCGTCTCGTACATGATGATATTTTTTTTTTAATTTATTATATATATATCTCGATGTTATATCTTGTAATATTTTATTTTGGGTAATACACATCAAGTCCCTAAATTAAAATTCATTCATAAAAATGAAAAACGTTGTTTCAACTTACAGATAATGATTTACTAAATACAGATATTTAAATAACAAATTCTCACAGTATTTAAGATTCAAATTTAAGTTTTGCAGAAAATGATACAAATTTTGAATACCTCAAATTTTTTTAAGTAATTTTATCTTATTCTACTAAAAGAAATACATTTATGGTAATAGCAAATAATTTTAAACCAATGTTTAGAATGGTAGCCGAAATATACATGAAATGGTTTTGACTTGTTGGCGCGGTTATTTTCCATGCCATGCGGTTCGAATATTTCTTAATAAGGTTCTGAATAAAAATAATATATCTTTGGGTAAAACTCTCGAACTCTATTTTATTTAAATTCGAACATCAATGGCAGCTTTCCACAAGGAACGAACCATTCATAATAACTATTTCCATTACCATGCTGTTGGAAGATTCCAATTGTTTGTGATCGAACAATTTTTTGTGGGTTTTTAAAGAAAAATGTGTATGCATAAAGGTAAAACTTATTTTTGAATAAAAATAATTCTTAGGAATATTGTCCGAGTTATTTCATTTAAAATTGAACACCAATGGAAATTTTTGGACGAAGAATGAATAGTAAAAACATAACTTTTCAATGTTATGTTATTAGAATGTTCAGTTCATAATCGAACCAATTTTTTTCAATAGATCATTGCCTGTTAATAAAGACACGCGCAAAAATCTTAGATACACTGATTTCTGAATAAAAATAAATTTACCTAATTCTCGATTTATTTAATTTAAAAATGAACATCAGTGGCAACTTTTTCACAAAGAATGAATGGTACAGAAGTTATCACTTTCAATATCACGCTGTTCGAATGATTAAATAGTTTATTATCGAACATTTTTTATAATAGATCACTGAATGCTAATAAAGTTTCATACCGAAAGATAAACTTCATAACTTTCTGAATATAAAAATAATTATTTTATAAAACACCGGATTTATTTTATTCAAAATTTAACACCAATGGCACTTTTTCCTCTTAAGGAATGGATTGTACGAACAAGATTTTTCTCACTACCGGAGTTGGAACTTACAAAAAGTTTGTGATCGAACTTTTTATGCATGCTATTGCAATGAAGGCGTATGAAGATTCACAAGTTTCTGAATAGAAATAATTATGCAATTCTCGATTTATTTCATTTAAAAACGAGCATCCATGGCAGCTTTTTCCGCAAGGAACGGGTAACTTGAGATATGCAGACCACGTATCTGGCAAAAGCCGGTCGATGGCTAGCCTGGCGCCAAAGAGCAGCCCACTGAGAGCGAGAGGTCAACTGTTCCAGAGAACCGGTTGCACAGACCGGACACAAGGCACTATTTTTATTTCCTCGCCGAGAACTAACCACTAGAATTTTAACACCGAATTAAAATATATATCAAGAGCAATTAAATGCGCCGGATTCTCGACGACTCTGCCACAATAATTACGATGGACCAGTGGACATATTCGGACTTTTTAATTGCATATTAGCAGATGGAAATTCCGCAACACATTGTAGATCATTTGAGAAAATTATACTGATTCGGAACTTTATAAATTGTGCAGGATTATTATAAAGAATCTTGTTTGGATTTTGAGTTTCATACTCACTTTTTTTATTATGTATTAATTATAGCTATTTTTAATTTTTGAGCGCTTTCATTAATTAAAAAAAAGTTTAGATAAGGCTGATATTCCATTTGATAAATCATATTTATTTAATATTCAGTGAGCAATAGCACACCTTTTTTTTTTTTTTTTTTTTGCTTCTCAATTATTAAATTTTAAGTTATTTTAAATTTATCATAATAAATGGTAATAGCCAAAACAAAACAACCAAAAGTGAAAAATCGTCTCATAAGAAAAAAAGTACAGAAATAATTTCATGCTCTACGGGTATTATAATTTACAAAAAAACTAATTAATTTAGAAGTTGAAATTAAAAACTATGTACTATCGATAGGTCCAATAATTTAAAATTATATTTTTAAAGCTATCACATAAAGCAATGAATAGAATGAAGTTTAGGAATTCCCAGTGATAGCTAAAAGATACACATAAATATAAATGCTATGCACCTTTAAAACTTCTATTAATTTAGACGACAATATATAAATAATACCTGTTTTCAACATCTATAACCGATTCCGCAGAAATTATTAAAAATGCATTTGAAAAAAATTGTAAAATTATGCATATCGTTTCTCAAAGGAAAACTTCGTAGCCGATTTTCTTTTAGTAATATATATCAAATCATAAATTTGAATTGAACTAATGTTGAAGGGCAATATAAAGTCTATTTCAATACTAAATATGAATAAAATGCAAATAAAATATTTGCAAAGCCTTTCCTATCGGTTATTGCAAATAAACAAATTTATTACTCGAAATAAAATATAAATATTTAATTTAAAATTAAAAAAAATTAAATGGCGATTCCTAAACAGAATTTAATTTTTAAAAAAAATTCACAGCAATATATACATCATCTAGAAACAAACCCACATAATTAAATAAAACATACAGTGCATAACACTTACATTTTTATTTTTAAAGAGCTTCGTATGTATGACAGAGCAAGAATTTTGAAGCATTTTGTCAATTATTAGAAAAGTCTAGCACACAGCAAGTTATATTTAAAATTCTTAAGAAAATACATAATACTGAGCTTTGAAGATTATTAACCATCAAATAAATTTATTGTAAAGAATTTAATTTAAAAACTTATAAATCTTACTTGAAAATGATGTGATTATAAACTAAGAACTACCATTAAAAACATTTTAGCAACAAAACAAAAAAGGTTAAGAGGAAAAATGTAGATAAGATTATTTTTCGTAAGGAACGAAAGATGATAAAGAATTCTGATAGAAATCAACACTTTAAAAAAAATAATTGAAACTAACTGCCATAAAATATTTAAATGAACAATTTATATACATTTTTCAAGTAACTTCTGGACTCAAAATATATTATTTTTGACTATATTTAATATACTAATATAGTATATGTTACTTTTCTTAATAGAAATACAAACAAATACAGCAAATTCATTGATTTCAACCACAATAGATTACGAAGCGATAGTCCAGTAAAATTATTTAACAACTAATTAGCAACTTAATTAAGCATGCCCGCAAAAGGCGCATCAAGTCAAAGAATTTCAAACAATCAATACGTACACTACAGGTAACGTAAAAGCAAATTAAAGTCAAATCGACAGAGAATCAAAAATGAATTTCCAATTAAAAGTTATTGATGCGTCAGCACTCCTTTCAAGGCAGCGCACACTTGAAGACAATTTCACAAAAGCAGTCATTTCCACCGCCTCATTAACGGTTTTTATTGAAAAACTTCAAACGCGTAAGTGGTTGTTGGGAGTCATTAAGAAACAAGTAGATTATGAATAGGAAACGCGGAAGGAACTAAAGACTTCAGATGCATAAATGATAGTCTTGATGCTTAAACAATTCATGATGAAAGTTAACACAATGGGTGGTTTGTACGGAAATGCGAAGAAAATATTAATTTCAAATAAACGCATGCTGTAAGTATCAGAGTACAAATGAAATTCATGTTTTGTCAACCACTGAGAAAGGAAGACACCACTTAATATTTATAACATGCAGACCTAAATTTTAAGGCGGGGAGGGGGGGGAGCAAAAATGATAGTAAAAATTGGTTCAATTGCACAGCAGAAAAATTATTTACTGTTAATTGAAAAGTCGATCTACTTTTTACTATTGCACACAAGAGATAATTTGTTCGGGACCTGGTTTCAGCAGAAACCACCACAAATAACCGCACTTAAGATGGAATCGAATTCATGAATTGTTGCTGTGTAGGCCACAGGGATGGAGCTAGAACAAACTTATTTCCCATACGCTCATAAATCCCTAGAACACTTGGTAATTTGCCACAGGATTATAAATGAAATTTCACTTCAAACTGGACCACACATGGCAGTTTGGAAAGAGATCATAAAAAATAAATACATGAAAAGTAATTAAAAAAAGAATTTCATAAAAAATTTGGTAGCAAAATAAGTTTTATAAACCCTATTTTATAATGTAAAAATTTTCAATCATTTACATTATAAAATAGGGTTTAAATGGCTGTTTCTATTTGAACGAATGATCATTAAGAGTAAGCTCAGCATTCGAAGAACAGGACTTGCTCAGGCTTTCATGATACTATATTCTTTTAACATCTGGTCCTTGTATGAGTACACACATTTGTAGTATATACCAAGCTGTTTCCTGTTACAGTGGCCTGGCTGATGTTTACTGTTAAAATCATCCTCGCAATACAAAAAGTCACCATTTTTCTTTATTAGAGTAATACTATGCAATGTTATTTTTCATGAATGTGAAAAATCATCAATACTTTAGTAACTCAGTTGGGTAACTTGAATCAGGTCAAGATATTTAAAATGTATCAAGTTTAATTCATTTCTTAATTTTTTTAGAACTGTAAGGATACATCTTAAAAATTTCTGACCGAAAAGTAAACATAATACTGAAAATACAATACGTATATAAAAATGTATCGTACGTTAAATACACCGCAAAATTCTTGAACGGTTTACCAATTTCAAAGCTAGTTGAGGAAAGTTTTGAACGAGACTAAAAAAGGAATACGGAGAGATTTGCGCAGAAAGAGAGAGAGAGAGAGAGAGAGAGTAACAGCAGATTTTAACTAACATTTTGTTGTGTAAGTGAGCGGAAAAGGTGCAAGGGGAAAGATGAATTGGGATAAAGTTTTGGAAGGTCAAGAAACACGGTGGATAATCTAGGTGTTCGAATCTTCGCGAATCTCTTTCTTTTCTTTTTTTTTTTTTAATTGTTTATTGAAGAGTATTTTGGGTACCAAAGGATGAGAAAAAAATCGAGCAAAGCCTACAAAAATAAACTCCTGACCCAAATAGGAAAGAACTGCAGCTCGGCTCCATATCGAGGGAAGACTCCAAGTGGATGGCTTGGCGTCCGACCCAACACACGGGAAGGGGGAGAGAGAGGCGGTTGGACGAGAAGGCAACCGGGGCTGAGCGAGCGGGCGACGAGGAAGCGGAAGGAGACGACGCCCCAGGCGAGGACACGCCGACAAGGCCGCCTGGTCACGTGACCCGAAGCATTGTCATCGGGAGGGGGAGGGGATGGATGATGCACAAAAGAGTTAATACCTGTGGGGATTACCTCTCATCTGCCTGACCGCAGATAGTGAGAGGGAGGATTCTTATTAATCCATCCCTCCCGGCTGTAATGACGCCCACGCGCCAAAGCCTATCTCTGATCTACCGCCGAGAGAAGTCACACGAAGATTTATGCGTGTTCGAATGCATCGCATCTTTCATTCACTGTAAACTTTCCTGAACATGAATAAAGTACTCGGAAAGCAAAGCTTTTAAAAATTACGCATTTGCAAAGTGTAGAGGATCTAAAGTTCGATTTGCCTTGTTTTGCTGTTCTGGGATCGCTTTTTTAGACACGAAAGATGGTTGAAAAGGAGGACGTATAATACAATGCGGAGTCCAAACCACTTGAATCATCAGTTGGTGATCGAACCCACGAACAGTTGAACCAGCCGAACGATACATTCAGTTGTCAACTCACTATCAAGTGAATTCACATCAAAGATGGCTACATATATTTTTGAACAATGAACTCCCAATGTATAATAATTAGCTATCGTTACATATACAAAGGCATAAAAATTCCGCATGAGAAAAAGATACATTTCATCCCGTGATAACTCTCTAAATATTTGAATGATTATACGAATCATTTCGAGAGATATGCTATCATAACCAGAGAGAAAAGAGAAAATACTTGCATTTTAATCACTCGCCCATAGTAACAAAATGTATGTGTTGGGTTGACGTTGCACACATAGCAAATACTACTTCTCATCCTTAACATTTTCCAATTTTTGTTTCTCAAATATTTGCCATCAGGGCCATGAGTTTAATAGTTTATCGGTTCGACTCCCACATAGGATATTAGTCTGTAATCTGCTTGAAACAGTAGGTATTGGTCAAATGAATCCTCACGTACAAAAATAACTATTTAACATCAACAGAAAAGAAAACGTCGTATATAAACGATTTTTTTTCTATTTTTACACCCTTCACTCTGTTGTATACAATTTCATTGACATTTTACTTTTACACTTAAAAGGACAGTTTTATCTATTTCATTTATACTACGATACCCCCTTTCCTGTAAAACCGTAATCCCCCCCCCATAAAATGTGCGTGCCACAAAATTACTAATATTTCTATTATTGTAGATTTGGAACGTAAACATTTTACATATTTCAAACATACTTGGATGAAATTTTAGAATGCAAATCTTAAATTTAAAATGATTAACAATACTTATACTTCCTTTGCAATTCATAAGAAATCATAATCATTAGATAATTGCAAAAAATCAGTACTATTACCTAAGAAAACACGTTTTCAATAATTTGTCCCGCGATTCTATTCTATTATTATTGCATTTGTTAAATTATTCAGAATATATTTCATGGGGAAAAAATTTGTGTATGTGAGTGTATAATACATACATATCAGGATATAAGATTCAAATTGCAAGTGAGGGTGCTCGCTTGAGACAGGCATGAGGATTCTTTCCCCTACTGAATCAAAGACAGATTCGAAATTTCAATTTTCGACATCAGAATTCCCTCCTAGTCACGCTTTCATAACATCTGAGGATTCATGGTAGCAACCTTTTACTTTATTATCTCACAAAAAACATCTAAGAGCAGAAACGCGCTTGGAAATTTACATGAACAACAAATACAGAAGGTCAGTGTAGTTAACTTCATAAAAATGACATCCTATGTGAAATCAAGAGCTTAACAATTTTCACCAAAAAAGCGCACAGGAGAATTGCGTAGAGAGTCTGAAAACGACTATAAGAAATAAATAAATGCTTTATATATATATAAAAAAAATAAAAAAAAAAATTTTAATATGAAATAATAATTAAACAATTCTGGCGAAATAAATGTATTTTGATTGTGTTTCGCAGCATAAATTATCAGATATAAACTTTAGAAATATGTACAAACAATTTTAATTTATAGAACGATACAACATAAATTTATTGAAGAAATATTAAATTTGGTGGTTTATTTTTAACTCAAAATAATTACAATAAAAATAAATGAAGTCAATGTACAATCATTGAAAACTATGTAAAAATTGCAATATAAACATGAAAAATTTCATTGTTTTCAAAAGATCATTAATTGAACTCGAATTGCTCTATTCCACAAGAAATCAACTTCTTTGTTAAGTAAGCTACTGGCTTCGAGAACTGGAATATATTATCGCATAAATAAAAATTGCCGTTGTTATACAATTTTCTATATATATATATATATATAAATATATATTTTTAACAAATCATTCCAAACACTCTTAACCGAAGTAGGAATTGTATTCATTAACTGTTAAGAGAAACCAAATTGCAGCTGTTAATTTGGCGACATTTCATAAATGATGCAAGTGCGCAAAAATAAAGCGAATTACTGTTTCAAATAAAAGGTTTAATATGGCATGGAAATGAGCAGATCTGTTAATGCTGTAAAAGAATTTATATATATATATATATATATTCTATTAAGATCAACAGAACACTTTCTATCTTTTCCTAAAAACTTTTAAGAGTAAAAGAGCAAGCTAATAAATAAATAAAAAATCATGTAAAGAGCAATATTTTAAAATCTCTCAAGAGGTGTAAAAAAAAAAAAAAAAAAAAAAAGGAGGCTGGAAAGGGTTGTGGAGAGCACGTGACGCAAGGGAAGTTCACGCACGAGTGGTTTCTGCACCGTTGGTTGAGCATGACAAGTTAAGCGACACGAAATCTTTCGTTTTTCTTTTATAAATACATACTTGAAGATTGATAGGGGAAGGAATACATGCACAAAAATTAACTCTTTTATTTCCTTTTCTAAACATTTATCGAGAGAGTTATTCCCTTTTTATATTATTCGAACAAAATAGATAGTTTTTCAGTGATATTATGCTCCTCATTTTCATGGCAGCTGCAGCCTTGTCAGATTAAAAATTTCGACATCTTCTTTCAACCATGCATTTCTATATTAGAAAATGCTTCACGTTAGATTGTGACAAGATTCAATGTCACGTTCCAGAAATACAGAAGCTGCTAGAATAAAGTGAAGGATGCCATTCAGTCGAAAAGTCAAACTAAAATTTTTAACATTTCTATCTTAGCTATCGATATCAGAATATCCCAAAACTGTTTAGATTTCGAAGGTAGGTGACAAGATTCAATATTAGATAACCTCAGCAGCAGCATCTGGTGTAGTAAAACGAAAGACTGCATTGAACTCATCAAAACCTCCACTGCATCAAGCAATTCTACCTCAGACAGCAATGTTTCGTGCTGTAACTGTTTTATATTGTGAAAGTGTGTGGCGCGATTCAATGTCAACTTACGGAAACACATCAGCTGTGACAATAAATTGAACGACAGCATTTAATTGAGACGCTATTTTATGTGTGTGGCAGTGAATTATCGCTGCACTAACTGATCCACATAGAGCACTTTTCCGCAAAGCTTTTACATGTGTCGGTTGTACAAATTGAAACTGGGTACCATTTTGAGCGACAGCATCATGGAAACTTACAGAATCTCACTAAAAATGATAAGGCTTAAGCAGAGAGAGGGTAAATTTTACATTTTATAAAAGATAAAACATTAAAGTCATTGATGCTTCATTGGTATTTTTTTTAACTACAAATAAACGATTTGAAATATCTATTATGAAAAAGTAGCATTATATGAAAAATAATAATTAGCTACCGTCATTTAATACAGTTTTAAACATTTAAAGCTGGTTTTATTTAAAAGAGAAAGCTGTTGTATCAAATTCAGATCACTCGTATTTTACATTAATAATGCTATAATGTGGTTATCGAGAGTAAATGATATTTTAAAATAAGTTTATCATATCTAATTTCAAATAATAATCTTCATAATGAACGACAATAAAATGACTTTTAGACGACAATTATACTTGAA
The DNA here is from genome assembly GCA_030067965.1 of Latrodectus elegans. Lineage (NCBI taxonomy): Eukaryota > Metazoa > Arthropoda > Arachnida > Araneae > Theridiidae > Latrodectus > Latrodectus elegans. The sequence goes on along the minus strand of CM057820.1, from coordinate 20,082,227 downwards.
GAATAGTTCTACTTTTATATTTATTCATGTGTTTTTTTCAAAATATCTCCTTTAGGTGTCACAATCCTAAATGATACATTTTTTTTTCTCTTAGCATATGTCTTTGCGTGTGCAAATTATATGATTTCATTTTAGATATGATTTCATTTTACTGGCGCAAGATCCTCAGGTGGGATAAGCAATGCCGAAAACCAAGTAATCTTTCATAAAATGAAGTGCTTAAGTAAATCATTGGATATGATCCAGTTAAAAATGTTTAGATGAATGACTCAGATGAAAAACTTTGCACACAGAATCATCTTATAGAGCGAAATAACAATATCTGTGACGTGAAAGGTCTAATCTAGGATTTTATTTGCAGCTTCACGACGGACAATTTCTAGTAATTCTGCTTAATAATTGAAAGCACTTTAGTTTCCCACTCCCCCGATAATAGACTGTTTCTAAAACATATATATATATATATATATATATATATATATATATATATATATATATATATATATATATATGCATGCTTATATACAGTACTACGCCGAACGATGGTTGAGCGGTTAGCGTTCCTGATTCCTGGGATTTTGGTCCCGTGTTCGAATCTCTTTTTGGGCATAAATGTTTCTTTCTCTTTGTGTTTCTCTGTCTTTTCTTCTGAGATAATGTATGAATGTGGTCCACAGTATAAACGGGTTTGTGGCGGTATGCCGTGGTAATGCTACTCGCCTCCTTGACTTGGTTCACAGGTGCCCACTGGGTAACGATAAATGAGTAGTAGTTAATAGTATGAGAGCCTTGTTGTGATGAAGGGACTCAGTGTCCGCCATTATACACGCACACACGCTATTACTAACAACTGAATGTCATAGCTGTCGCTGTGATTTGGGTAAAGACATACAAATCTAATGAAGTAATTATCATTTAAAACAAAAGAAACTACAAAGATAATCGAAAAAAAGTTTAAAAAAAAAGTTTATAAACAAAATAATATACAAATATATCGAAACACTTACCGTCAAAAACTGAGTTTTACCGAGAAAATGGATAAATAAATAAATAATCAGTCTTACCTAAGGAAAGAAAAGAAGAAAAAAAGACATTAAAATGGTGCGTGGGCATTCAAAATTCATAAACAATTTGAAAATAAGAGTAGAAAATAATAATTGCTTCATAAAGGACAATAACTTAACAAATGTGTACAAGAATCATTTTGTCCATACAAAGTGATTCGTCATAAGTTTACTCGTGCATCACTTTTCCCCATACCTCAAACCACAAGAGATACAAAAATAAGTATAAAGATAATAGTACTCTACCATTTTAATAATCGCTTAAACGATAGTTTCATTTATTTATTTTTTCAATAAATTCACATGAATTGTACATATTTCCATTCCTTCAAATCATTTGTGCGCCATTCAGAAAATTTTTTCTTCTTCTAATTCTTTTAGAATAAATTAGATTTTAAAAATTAGTTTTTTTTTATGTATTGCTAGCTGTCCCAGCACAACCCTTGCCATTAAGAAGCTAACTCAGAATTAGGCTCTAACAGTTCAGTGGAAGAAGCTGGGTAAAAATCTTCGTCGTTAAGAAGCAAAAATCGGCACTGATGCCATATAATCCAGGATTCTTAATTCTTAACTTTTTTGGCGTGGAAGAAATGTTGCCAAAATGACATATCGTGAGGTGAGCGATGACGTAATACTAGGATTGCCAAAATAGAATTTTCTTCATAATTTTTATGTCTCCATATTTATGACATAATAAAAAATCAGGTTGTCAGAGACATAAGGAAATCCGCCAAAAAAATCACCAAATTCAGAATTTGTCATCATGGATTACACGGCATCTATGACCAAAGATCAAGCCAGAGAACCTCTAATACTTAACCTGCGCCCTCAGATGTGTTATTTTACTTGGAGGACATTGCAACCACAGCCAGCTTTAACGTGCCTTAGTTGCCTTTGCAGGACACTGCTACGACGACCTACTGAACGTGGCTCAGCCACCTTTAGACAACACGACGGATCTTCGGTTAGGCCGAAAGATTCGAACCCACTACTTCCGATAGTGAGAGTGGTTGCACTAACCAACAACGGTCTCTATAAAAGAGGAAACGGTATTTTCTAACCTTTAACTAAAGCGGCTAAGAATGCTCAGTAATCACACACACACACATCACAATTAAGTTCCAGGTAATACGTACGCTCTACTGAAGTAGGAATAGAAAAGTACATGTGATGTTAGAATAAATGCTCTGTTTTTGTCGGCTCTTTAAACAGATAAATATACAAGTGAATATATATAACTGAGTGTTTAGTTAATGATTTTCATTTCTTTAAAAAAAATTCAGAAAGAAATAAAAGCAGTTCAAACTTAAGATTATAATCTGCTCGATCAATGGCTCGACAACACAACACAAATACGGGTAATCTAGGTCAAGTTCTAGAGTACCCGTATTTGTTTTTGGGACCGAGGACCAGGAGTGCGAAGTCTAGTTAGATGGTCATCCTAACGCGACAGCCACCAATGTTTATTATCATGTACATTAGTTTCCCCAAGCATGATTAAAACGAAAGCGACAAAATTAGAATCTATCATCAATAAATACGATTATAGCATTTAAGGAAATTAACAATATATATAAATACCTTTATTAAAAGATTAAATTTGTTAAGATTCATAAATCAACAATGAAAAAAATATTTCTGGTTTGTTTTAATGTATTCCAATGTATGCAAGTAATTTCAGTAAAAAAAAACCAAATTTATTAACTTAGAAATTGTACCAAAAGAGTGTGACAGATGCGGTATAATCCAGAATGCCAAATTCCGAATTTGGTGATTTTTTTTGGCAACATGGTTTTTATTACATCATAGATTATACATACATACATTATATATATATATATATATATATATATATATATATATATATATATATATATATATATATATATATATATAAAGTTATAAATTGTATGCAAAAAAATTCTATTCAGACAACCCTAGCATTTACGTCATCACGTACGTCACAATACGTCATCTTGGCAACATTTCTTCGTCGCCAAAAAATTCAGAATTTGGAATCCTGGATTATACGCTATCTGTGTCAAAAAGATCTAAACAAGAATGGTTAAACATTTTGTGAATTAAAATTTAATAGAATACAGTAGGATATAGGAAAGTGTCAGAAATGTTCGTATGAATTAGACGCAGAATATGACGTATGAATAGACGTTCGTAGAATGTAAAGAAAGATTCTAGGCAATAATGAATCATAAACGGTGGTAAAATTATTTCACAAAACTCTTCCTCGATACTCATATTCATAATTCAATGTGTGTGTGTGTGCGTCAATCCAGTCGTAATTCATGCAATATTACTCTTCAAATTTATAATATCATTCTAAAATGAATTGAAACAGTGCCAACTGTATTGACCTAAAATTATTATTTGTAACGTATTGTTTTTTATCTATTATATAATAGAGTATTAAAACTGTTTAAAATCTAATTATTCTTAAATTTTAACAGTAAATAATTTATTCTAATATTCTAAACGTATTGCTTAAAAAAAAAAATTAGAGCATTGTAAGAAAATACTGTGTTGTAAAATCAATTTTTAAAACTTTTTACAGGAAAACAACACAAGAGCAAAGAAGTTTCAGCTAATGGAATTTATAAGCTATTTCTGTTGTAAGCAATCAGAAAACAGTCCCACTTAAACAAATATTGAAATTAATATTAATAAACGCTGATTATAGAGAATATTTAAAAATATTGCAAGTTGAAATCACGATATGAAGACGAGTTGGAAATGGAAGAAAAATCAAAATAGATTGTTTCTGTTAGTTCTCATTTATGAATACATAAGTACAAAAATCTTATCTAAATAGAGATCGAAATATATAAAAGTGGCGTGGCTATGATCTTAAATTTTAGTACAAAGTATAGAGTTAATAACTTCTGGCATTTTTCAAGTCCACTTATATTTTATAATCCTACTTCGTGAATAGATAAAAAAAATCACGTCTATTAATACCCTTTTCACACAGAATGAATGCAAATGAAATTAGCCATGGGAAAAAAAACAATGGTACACACACACCTATGCAACAGAAAATATTCCGTTGCGATAACTTCTGGTTCAGGGCCAGCGAGATAGGACCTCATGTTGCCAAACGCACACATGAAGGTCTTTTTAATTTCGTGACTGTTTTAAATACCTCATTTAAAAAGTGAAGTCTTGCATTTCGATTGCGATACAAACATTCGAGTAACTTTCAGGCGATAAAACCCGCGCTAAAGTCCAGGGCTCACTGCATGCTAATTGAGACTGACCGCAACACGAGCCAAGAAGGGGACCGTTTTTGTGTGGTGGCAATGGTGCAGATTTTGGAAACAAGGTCATTTGTGTTGCATATTATTCACTACCAGAGTTGGACGGGAACGAAGAACCGGTTCTCATGAAGTCGCCAAGAAGAGTTAAGAATTGTGGGGAGGATAAAATGTCGCGCCGAACATGCAGTTGAGCGCACCGTAATAAGCGAGGCTCATTTTCCTGCCTGGCACAAAAAGTTAATAAGCAGCTTATTACATAGATTTATTTTATAAAAAATGTTCCCTTAAACAAAAATTAATTAATTTATGATTTACTTAAAATTTCTTTATTTAATCTTTTGTATAATGATTTCTTCAATGAATTTAAAGTTAATAAGTGATTTTCTTAAAAATTCCTTATTATATCAATGAATTAAGTCACCTTTAGATAGTTGCTTTACCTATTCGCTAGTTGCAGAAAATAATATTCATACATTAACGAAAATTAATAATTTAAAATATCGTACAGAAATTAAATATTAATAAACCTAATAAATACTAAATTTATTTAAAATTTCTCATGAAAAATTAATCACATTTTATTATTTATAATGTTGTAATATTTAAGTTCACAGCAGCAAAAAATGTATTTAATAGAAGCGATACAAAATAAAGTGGAACAGATATTGGAAAATTAATTTTCCAAAGAATCCGGGTCTGAAACCAGTATTTATGAATATCGTCATTAGAATATTTTTTCCGAGAACCATATTCCGATGATTCATTTGTTCTTTTCACTGATTATCAAGCTTAAAATTTTTAATCTGATGTAGAACTGGTTTGCTTGGATAGTATAAGCTATGATTGGAATAGAGATACTAAAAATGGATGATTCCAATGTTAAGATAATGTATGTAAAGTTAAAATATTGGAAACAATATCAATAAATCACACCTTTGACGATATCAATTTTTAAAAAATAAAATAATACGTTTAAAATTTTAATTGGTATAAATTAAAATATAAAAGAAAATGATGCTATGATTTGCAGTTTACAACATCCCATCAAATGAATGATTTTACGCCTTTATATTTGAAATTTCGTATTTTCTTTTAGATTTCGGCACATTTTTTGCCAGGACTATAGAATTCCATATAGCAAAAAATTCTGTATGATACTTGTATTTCAATTTCATAGCTACTGCCAAAGATTTTCACATTCAACCACGAAAAGTGCTTGGCAGATTCCAACAGCCGCTGGTTACTTCAACAGAAAACTAGAGTATAAATGGAATGAATTCTTAATTTGAGTATGGAAAAAAAACTCGAGGAATTTAAAAGCGTGATAATGTATGTAAAGGGGGAAAAAATGACTCCGTAGAGTTGTGAAGTCAATGACGCTTTGGACGGCTGCCAGACAGGACTGCCACTCTGGATTAGAATTTAAAGCCAGTTATTCCAACAATCCTTCATCCAGCTGACACTCGAATTCTCTGTTTCGACAGGCCAAGGATATATTCCGGTTGCTATGCTTCGTCGAATTCTGTAAGTTTACACTTCTGATCATATGGGCACGAAATCTCAGTAACATGAAGCAACTATTTAATAACACTTTAGACCATGAAATTTTTTCCAAAGAATCTCTAATAATGAGCAAAAAAAGATCTTTAGTTAGCAAAATTTTAAAAATGAATTCAATCAAACCAGTTCATTTAATCACGAACTCAAATCACAGCAACAACACGGAGTATTTACCATAAGAATATTGTTGAATCAGATAATGAAATTTGTGTTAAGAATTCTTGAAAAGAATCTGTAACCTAAATCTGTAATCTTTAACATTAACTCTATAATATCAAAATTACTGTTCAGATAATCATTAGCAGTATCATAGCAACTTGAAATCATTCATTATTTACCACAAAAATACTTCTAAATCCGATTACTAAGTTTTTGTAAAGAATTCTCAGAAAAGAAGATAAAGAAGTATAAAAGATGAAAAATAAGTATAACTTTAAAAGTATCAAATTAAGATCATCATGAGCTCCATCACAGCAACGTTATTTATCAAAGAATCTGGATAAATACAAGAACTAGAAATTGGATAAATTTAAATTGATTCTAAATCATCAAATAATTTTTCAGATAACCACGAGCTTCATCATACTAACAAGGAGTCATTTAATTATTCACTATGCTATTGCTGATCTTGAAGTTTTGCAAAGTATTAATAGAATCAAATTGGAAAAATGTAATTGAAAACTTGCAAAAGTTCATATTTTGGGAATAAATTAGTATTACAAAATTCTAAAGTGACACTGCTAAAATCCTTGAGTTATGTTACTTCTCAGAAAATCGCAGCGGAGGAAAATATGCTTCCTGAACCAATAATTTTTTTTTCCGAGTTATTGAATTCAGCTAAAAATTTACAATAACATGAAAATAAAACGAACGAAATTCTTTCCCGGCATGAGCAATTGCACCATGTCAGAATTATCACAAATCGTTTTATCGCGACAGCTGAATCAACAGTTGTCAACACGCATGCGCGTTGGTGCACAGTTATGTATGTAGGGGTAGCCATTTTTTTTTCTAATCTGAAAGCGATATGAGAAGGAAAAAATTTATTCACTACCGACAGGCTAGCATCATTATCCTTGGCCTCCAGATAGCCAAAATCTTCAATCTGGTTCGAATTTGCGACGCAGCTGCTACAGCTACCTGGTTTTTTCGTTTAGAATAATTTCATGTCGGATTTTCTGCGCTTTTCTGAAGAGAACTTAGATTTCTTCCCCTTCTAACTGTCGACAGCTCTTTTCTACTCATATATGTTATACAAAAATTATGTGTGCGGATAAATTAATAATAAAATTCTTATTTACAATTTGAACAATCTCTTGGCTCAATGAATTAGATATACATAATATTCTTAATTCAAATTTTATAAATAAATGGGAATTATGTAGCACTTGTTGATTAAAATATTATTCCTTATATTTTATTATGTCTCTCTTTCAATACATATTTTCACAAAGAATGCCAAAAATTTCCATAAAAATCACTGGAATAATTAAGTGGGATTCTCGTGAATAAAATTCGCTTAATGGATTAGATTAAATTTCGAAACTTACGGTATAGTTCAGCGCCATTTTTTTTATATTTTTAATACCATTTGTTCATAAGTCTCCATATTAAAAGCCCTTTGCGTTGCTATTATTTTATATACAAATTCTTACACCTTTTCAAACAATACACGTCAGAAAAGTTTTAACAATCACTACTGAATTGAAAGAAGTTATAATAAACATTTTTATTCAACACACAATCCACGGAAGAATAAAATTATAAAACAATTCCAATACACAATTTAAAGCATCGTTTCAATTTTCGCCATTGTCGTAATTTTGGAAGTCATGCTGTTACAATGGAAAATAAAAAGCGAATGTGCGTTGCATAATGCATCTCCCTCAAACAAAGACATCGAATCATTTTCAATATATGTACTTGCACTGCTTTAACATAACACAATTTGCCAGACAAAAAATCTAAATTTATTCAAATGCTACTTTTAAATTTTATGCGCAATTTTTTTTTTTTTTTTTTTTTTTTTAAACAATATCCATTTTTTTTTATTCTTAGCAGTGGGGACTTTAGCGTACAGTTCTAACAGTACTTCTGCACTAAAATATTTATGATGCCGATTGAATAAATAATATATAAGCCAGATGAATAAATAAAAATTTATAAATTCCAGTCACTCACATTTATAATCGTTTTAAAAAGTGAACAACCGACAGTGTTATCAATTGACACTAGGTAATTCTTGAACGTCATTCAGAAGAAATTCGTCTCTTACCAGGGGACGATGAAAATCATCCAACCAGATGTAATAAAGATGCGTCGCGTGCGATAAATCATTTTCTCTCCAGAGTAATATGAAGACGCTATTACGGAGAAGTCCTTAAAAGTATTACAGTGAGCAGAAGATAAAGAGTCATTTCGGGAAAGGGGGAAATCACTCATCCGTCGGAGCGATCGATCCATCTTGATGTACGAGCAAATTTTAAAAAATGAAAAGGTCCTTAAAATGCGCTTTGAGTGTGTGTGCCTAGAATTAAGCTTGAGGATAGGGAGAAAATCCAATCCGTCTCACAAGTCCTTATATGACACCGACACGCGAACAGGACATCAATGTTCGCGTTGGAAGCACCTTCCCCAAGAACAGTAATATTTTTATTTTTCAGTAGTGAAGGTAAAGTACGATTAACATCAAACAATTTCTCAAATCATCATTCATTTCACAGATATCCTTTTCATTTTATAATCGAATTAAAAATTAGGGTAAAAAGAACATACTCTAAAGAGTGGAAAGTTCTGACAACAGAAACAATTTTTATTTATTTTTTTTTAAATAAAAAATATGAACCGTCGTTAATGTATTTTTGAAGGTAATAAATAAAAAACATATATTATTCACACACACATTTTAAGTATACTTTATTATATTTAGAATATTGTAGACATGCTATAATTATAGCTAATTTATCTTCTCTACAAAAGAAACATCGCTTGCTAAAGTTCGAACTATGATGAAATATATCAATAAAATAAAAACAACACCTTATATATATATATATATATATATATATATATATATATATATATATATATATATATATATATATATATATATATATATATATATATATATATATATAAGGTGTGTTGTTTTTATTATATATATATTTCCACATTTTTTTATCGTAATAATATTTTTTTAACTTTAAATTAAAATCGTTTGCGAATATATTCCCAGTTTTCCTTTCCAAGCAGATACTTTCATTTCGAGAAGAAAACAACTGAGGACAGTAAAAGTGGCTTTTATTTGTTTTTTATGTGTTCCACACGACCTTTTGAGACAAATGGAAATTAAATGATTAAATGTTTTTTTACCACAAGTCTCTCTCTTTTCATTTATGGTCAATTCTAGTTTTTCTCTTCATTCAATATGCAAACGATTAATATTAATTCATGAAGGATTAGTGTGTACATTTCATAAGAGGAATCGTAACTGATGTTTACTTTCAATTTTCCTCCAGAAATAAAGCAGACAATTTCGTCCAAGAGGATCAGATGACGTCATATGTAAATATCTAATTGAAATCGTCATGGTTGAGGAATATCGTAGGCATGTTATACTCGTAAAAGTAAAAATGATAACGTAGTAGAAGCAAGGAATGTTCTTCATGGATTTATTCAAGAAAAAAATAACTCTGGAATAATATCTTATCTTTGTTTTTTGAGTTAAAATTTATTTCAATATGTTGAGTTCGGAAAATAGATTTATTAACAGTCAAAATCAAAAATGAAAACTAGTGTAACGAGATTAATTCAAAGAAAAAACATTTTTATTTACAAACGATTATAAATTTGGTAATAAAATGAAAAACGGGAAAAAAAAGTTTTTTAAATAATTCTTTACGAGAACTAGGTCGTTGTTCCTTTGTTAAATAGTAAGTTAGCAGCAATGAAGAAATGAAATAAATATAAAAACTTTTTATTATATTCAAGAATAATTCGCTATACTTAGGTCGTAATGCGAGCGTACCAATAATTACTGATAAAGATAACACACCAGGTATACAAAATGCAAATGATGTAATTTATGTGCACTTTACTGGAAAGGAATGAAAAGAGGGGTTTTTCTCATTGCGTAATGAACGAATATAATCAGGGGAACACTACAGGTGATTTTCTTTTTCTTTCTTCCTTTTTTTCTTTTCTTTTTTCTTTCCCAATGAGCGAAAGGACCAGCGAATCTAAATTTTCTCAAGAGGTCAAATAACTAATGAACAGAAGTAAGCAAGTGGTATAAGATATCTTGAGATATTATTAGTTTAGAATATTTGCGTTTTGGGCTTTAAACAGCCCCATTTTAGTTTTGAGTAGTTTTCACAGATGCAAAATTCAAATAGATTTTAGGACTAAACTTTCAATGAAACTGATTTTAAATTAACATAACTATATATATATATATGTATATATATATATATATATATATATATATATATATATATATATATATATATATAAGAAAACTCGCCGAACTATATACTCAATAAATATAATTATGAATTCTTAAATTGCCGTAAAAGCTGCTCATTATGAATTATTGTGTAATAATAAGACATACGCGTAATAAATAATTTATAGAATCTTAATAACTGAGGATAATTGCGTATAAATGCATACAAGTGTAATTATAAGAGGTATTTCCAATTGTTTTAGCTATATATATATAAGACATTTTCTATTAACAATATTAATGTTCTTTTATGTATTAACTAAATAAATGTAATAATATATTTTACTACACATTTATTTAGTTTATACATAAAAGAACACATTTATAATATTTTCTTCACAGAAAATAAATATATCAGATACTCTATTCACAATAATTAAAATGTTACATATGTAAGATTATAATATGTATATGATTCAGATGATTACATATATATATATATATATATATATATATATATATATATATATATATATATATATATATATATATATATATACATAATTTTTGCCTAATAATAAACACGGTTTTCGAGAGCAAATAATTTTAACCGCTTTCATTGAATTACACAAATATTTATAGTATAACACAAAGAAATCAAAACGATGAAAAAAAAAATTATTTTCACACTTTTAATGTTTTTAATAGTATAATGAATGAAGACAAACAACAGCATTCGCTTTAATGGAAAAGGTATGAGAGCTTTCACACAGGAGCATTAATTTGAACAATAGTTTTTTATAATGAAAGCGATGTTACGCATCACTAAACCAGAACACAATTATAAGATTTTGGTATTTCCGTGTTGCCTGCTGTAAAAAGTGATGAGCCATCATAAAAAATCATTCAAATACGCGAGTTGCTTTTACGTCACTAAATTAAGAGCCGCACGTTCAGATTTGAAGATGTTTGGCGCTAACTATTTTGATGTATTCCTCACGATTTCGATCAAATTTCACATAAAACTGAAATTTGGGGCATAGTTTATTTATACACAGTTATCTGCTATATTATATTCCTTTTACTTTTAAGATAAATGGTGTTAATGAAAAATTACGATTTCGTAAGAGCTATCTTGAGTAAATGAAGCTCTGTAAGAAAAACACACCAGTCGAAATTAAATCAAGCGTTTTGAAAAAAATAAAAGTTAAATGAGGTGGAAATAATTTATCACCAATTGCTCAACTTTGATGAATGAATCAATTTCTCCCATCTTTAGGCAAATATGTAAGCTAAATCAAGAGAGTTCTCACAAGGGAATGTAAACATATTCTAGTAGGCAGTTTATTTGCATGACTGACACTTCCATGAGATCATTTCCGGCCCTTAACTGCCAGGATCATAGCGGTACAGCTTCTTTATTACGCAATATTTGGTCTTTCAATGATGGAGGAGCCTCATCGAGACGATTAAAAAACATGACTACATATGTTTCAGGAGGAAAAGCTTTTCATCTCCAAAAATGTGATTTATTGCCAAAAAAATATCACAGCAGCAAAACGAGGGTCTTATTCCATGGCGAATCGGTTGATGAGAATGCTTGAAATGAAAACACCTCGAAAATAAATTCTAAGTGAGAATGTTGAATCTATACAGCTCATTGTGCGAGTGCACTGACATTAACTCACTTAAGCGATTTACAAATATTATTAAACATTATCTATAATCTAACGACAACAAAGAATTAAACTGAACGAAAATGCTTTTTTTAAACATTTGATAACTAAACTAATTACAGAAAACTGCACTCATCAAAATGTGATTGTCTTACCCACCGATTGAAAGAATGACTGCAATTTTTGATCTGAATTATAATCCGTCCAAGCCATTCAGGCTCCACGCACATTTTCTTGCAGTATAATCAATTTATAGGAATGCAAACATAATTTCAACATCTATCACAATATTATTGATTGTATTTTCATTAATTTATTTGCATTTCTTTCTGATTTTGCTAACCAAGGCAGAATATTTTCCTAATGTAAGCAAACCGGACATCAGCGGAAACAACAGCAAAAATTGCACGTTTTAAACAGGTGAACATCGTGGTGTTAAATAGAACAATCATAATTACATTGCCAGAACATTATTTAAACTGAACAATTTTTTAAATCTTTTTTTTTTTCACAATAAATATTTTGCCAAATTGTTTCTAATATATTCGTTTGAGTCCCCAGTCCCTACAGATATTTAAGACAGTATTTGATTTGAAGTAATAAAAAATCTTCCTCAAACAAGAAGTCTTTTTCATGTAAACGTATATGTGATTAGTTTAAAAAATACAGGAAGAAATATTCTGATTTTTTTGAAAATATTGTTAACTTTCGCTTAAAAACCGGTTATAAGATATAAAATCATATCAGAAATCAAATTGTTCGGGTAATTATTTTCAGCTAACAAATTATGAAAAGAAACCACACTGCATAATTTACATGATTAAGAAAATTTCTGAAAATATTTTTTCTACTTGCTAAAAAATTCTTAATATTTTAAAATGACGAGTTTGTCAATAATCAAAGCTATTTCCTTTTTTTTTCTTTTTTTTTTCTCCGGAAAATTATTTTTGCTAGTTTTTAGGGAAGTATTTTTCCTAAATCTACGATGTTTTGCTTTTAAATTTAAAAAATTCCTTTCTGGCTATGATTCTATTAGTAAAGATTAAGTATATAATTCAATTGCTCGGAATAATTACTATTTAATAGCATTAAATCACGAAACATAACGGTATAGTAAAATATTATGATACTCGTCATACGAATGGAAATTTGGAAAAATTGTTAATTTGATGAGTTAAAACAGAGAAGGAGAAAGTTGGTTTACACCAAGTGAAATCTTAATTTAAATTAACTGTACAAAATCCTAACAATCAAATGGTGAAACTGTCCGCAAATGGGTTGTAACGGTTTTAATTTAAAACAGAAATATTGAACCTTATTTGAAAACGATAATAAATTGAAGAATTATTACATAATTTTTGGCAATCGTTTTTTTTTTTTTTTTTTTTAAATTTTAAAGAAAAGAAATAAAATGGATTCTAGATGCAAAAGAAATGTTCATTAACATTTTTTTAAACATGTTTTCGAAATCCAACTTGACTTGAAGATACGAAACGGTATTATGGTTGTCTTGTAAACACGGCGAGCCGAATAAAGCACTTTGGAAAAAGGATAATTGATCTTGAACCTCTCAATAATCAATGCAGAGGCTGTGAATTTCGACGGATCAATCAGCAAACATGTGTGCTTATATTTTCCCTTCATCCTCCCATCCACAAAGTTGAATCACACTCGGTTAAATCTAAATTACTTTTTTTTTAAAATTTATAAAACATCTTTTACAAAAGTGTTAATTAGATCACAATCTAAGCAAATTAATAGTAGCGATTAACTATAAACAGGCTTTCATATTTCGTTGTGTTTTTCATCTTTTTCCCCCGCTGAGTAGAAAATGGAATTCTATTTATCTGTAACAATTGTCGTTTAATATTTCAGAAATAGTCTATAAAACCGGAAAACTACTAAAAAATACAGATGACAAATAAAAATGTTCGACAAAATGGAGAGCTGTTATATTTATGGTATACCGCCAACCATTTTGAAACAGACTTTTATATATATTATATCGCAAATAACATACAAAGAAATGTTGATGATAAACGACGATTAATCAATCAAAAATAAAACACATCCACATGTAAATAATTACGTTATCAAATAATAACAGTCAATGGCATTATATAATATGAGGATTACTTTTATATTTTCGTTCACTGAAGAGATATAATTAGTTTACAGTTTTCTGATTGTCTCAGCATTGGGTTAAAATAAAATTAAAAATTTACGATGACTAATAAATATAGCCCATTAAAAAATGCAGTCAAATAACTCACAGTGTGTTTTGACATGATTCATCAAAAAATATAATTCAATAGAGAAGATGAGATTTTTTAGCTCTACCAGAAGTGAAAAATAATCTTAGCTAAATTCCATAAACGAATTAATAGCTCAGTTTCATAACTCGATAAGACACACAGTTACAAATGCGAAACACCAAAGCAACTTATTTTAAAAGGCAAATTATTGTTATTTTTAAAAATATGACAAAAGAGATATCCAATTCAACTTCTTATGCATAAAAACAGTTAACTGTTTGTTGAATTAGACTATTTTTCGGTAAAGTAGGCAGCTGAATAATTAGCGTTCCATACAGCAGTTCGTGCGCTCCGTCTCAGTTGCGGAAGTTTACAGAGACCAGTGAACAACTTATAAAGTTCTAGTACGACGTTCGAACTAAAAGATTCAATGGATTGCTCATGTGTTAATGGCATGAATCAATGGTAAACGGCTTATCAAATCGATATTTGATTATATAAGAAATCGTTTTACTAACAAAATGTATTCTTAGGCATTCTCAAACACTATTATCAGGCATTCGATGGTGAATTTCGCCTTGTTTTCTGCCGCTAGAAGGAAATGACTTGGAAGGCAGGCAGCAAACTCGTCGAAAAGTCAGATTTACACACCGTCTCAATACGATATGACGTGTGATGTAACGTTATCTGAAATCATGGATATTTTAAATCAATGAGAAACGTAATAAAGTGACGTACCTAGGATCTCAACTGTAACGAGAGAAACAACCACTTTATGGTTAAAAATAAGTATAGAAATTAATATGAATATTCAACACAAGAGGGATTAAAATTTGAAGGATTCCGGTTACCCTGTTTTAAGATAACAAAGCAAAGGAAAAAATAAGTTGTATGAATTAAAGTTTGATATAAAAAAATTGCTAAAAATGGCATTCATAGTTCAACATTTACAACAGCAAACGCACAACTTCCAATAAAGTGAAGATGGTATGGGGGGCGAAATGAAATAACTAGTCCGTATTCCCCGACAATCCCTTCTTTTCAGAAGGAATTCTTAATGGAGCATTTCGCATTGCAATTAGGTTCCTCTCGCTAAGGATATAGGAGAGAAAAAATGAAAAAGAGCACTCGGGAAAACTGCAATGGCAAAGGACCTATGCATTCATCGTTACCGATGGCTGGCTAGATTATTTATCACTCCTCTTGGCAGAGTTCTTTCCCTTCCAACTTGAAGATAGACGAGTCACTTAGAATAACTTCCCAATTTCATTTCTTCTTCGTTCCTGGCTCAATGATATGGAAAAACAACCGAGGATGGGTTTAAAAAAAAAAAAATTAAAAAAGTTTTTGCCTAGTATTCTTAGAAGCGACACAAAACCGAGTCGAGTACCAGTTCTCGAGATAATAAAGTAAAAACGCACCACTCTTTGGGAATCAAACTCATTTATAGAATTGTTCTGGAACAAGGATATACGTTATGGTATTTTTAACGTATATTTATTGTATACTGCGTATTTTTTTTTTTTTTTGGATGCAGTCATTAGCTTTAGTAGGACTAGATGTCAATCAATTAAAAAATAATTATGAAAAAAAATTTTTTTCAACTGTGAGTTCAAAACTCTTTTGTCAAAAGGTAATACAGTAGAGTACTTCAATATTGTAAAATCAAGAACTATTTAAACTAACAATACATGTTTTACACAATTTTATATACATAAAAAAAAAAATCGAGCACTTTCGATGTTAAATAATTCATAAAAAATAAGGAAGATAAATTTAAGTTAACAAATCTAATGTTAAGACATGTTTAAAATATTGCCCAATCCTCGTAAATGGACTTAGATGTGTAAACTTGTATGAAGAATATGAAGATGACAATTGATGTTGTGAAAATTACGGAGAAGAATGGTGGCATCAAAATTGCTTTTCTGGCAGTTATAATCTGGTCTTAGATCATTTTCATATTAAAAAGTTTTATTTCTGCAAGCGAAAACCAGTACTGATCTCGAAAGAAAGGAAAAGGTTCATTTGCTTTTCATCAGTGTTTCTGAAAAGCCAGAAAATCAAACCCCTTGCATTATCAATAGTTATGCAAAATGAAATGGCGCTGCGCAGGTGAAATTACCTTTCAAAGAATAACAATGTACCACAGACGAGTGGAAAAATCATCTAATTGCAAAAACACATTGTTGAAGTTCTTCGAGTAGTAGAAACGTGAAATTTTCCAAGAATTCCAAATAAATGACATTTAAATTAATCTGCTGCTACTAATACATGTAGATATTATTTACAAGATAAATAAATTTAAAAAAATAAATAAATATTAAAAACGAGGAATGGAAATCGTCCATGAAAAATGTATTCACTGTAAAATAAATATAAATGTTTGTCTACGCATAAATGCATAGATTTGTATATTTCCATTATGATCACGAAATATTAGAGAGTGTCAACAGTTACATACAAAAGTTATTTTGATGTTTATCCGTAAATAATATGAGCTACCCGATGTAATTCCGAAAGATTCTAAGATGGCATTTAGATAAGGGAATTTTACTCAGCCATGAAGTTCCTTAAGATGAGAAATGAGTGAGGAAGTAAAAAGAGTAAAAGTGTAAGTGGAAAACTTAATTCGCTAATTTTACATGCAAATACGATACACGCAGATAAGGAGATATCAAGAAGATTCTATTTCAGGAAATTTGAATACACGAATTCAGGATGACAACTTCCACATACTACAAGGAAGAGAAAGGATTTTTAAGTACTAAAATTTCGTTACGATAACACTACAAAGAGACGAACAATTTTTTTAACATTGTTAGAAATATTGATGTAACTAATCTTCATCAAATAAATAAATATGATGCCTAAAACTCAATTCTGAACACGATTTTGTCACGAGAAACTTAGGCCACAAGTCTCAAATAGTTTCCCCGACTAAGTTGAATTCCAAAGCGTCTGTCCACAAGGCCATATCAAAGCTAATGTTATCAGAATGAAGTGGAGAAAAAAAAATATTGCTCAACTGAAAGATCAAGTTGAATTCAATACATTACGCAACCCCGGGTGAAGGTTCAAGCTGGCGATATGATTACGAAAACGAACATTAGAATTGATATCACTTTTTTTCCTGTACAGATTAAAACAATAAAAGAAAAAAAAATTCTAGGCAAATGGCCTCCATTGAGAGGAAATGAATACACTACTTCATTATGAACGTTGTGCTCTGTATTAAAAAAAAAATACAATAATGTCGCACTGAGTTTAGTTTTAGAGATTGCTTCTTAATATAGGGGCATGTCAACAAATGCTTCACTTTATCGGATGGAAAAGTCGGAAGATTCAAAATATTCTAGAAGAAACAAGTACCTATGAAAAAAACAGACGCAAACAGCAATTTCGAGAGTATCTACAAATTAAACATGTAAAATATTATAGCAGGAATTTAGAAATGAATTGCTCTACTTTTCAAGAATCTAAAAATATTATATAAGAAAGAAATTGCAATACAGGAGTCAAAAACCAGGATTAATTTATAAACTTTTTTTAATTTATAAATATTTTATGACAAAGAACGCAATTCTTCATAAAGAACACAATGTCGTTTGCAGCTTTTACCTCGAAGAGCAACTGACATCATACTCTGTGTTCTCGTTTTCTTTTAATGCCATATAAATCTTAAATTTATAATAGCAAATGGAGATGGTTCACTATTCCTTTTAAATTCACGAAATGACTATTTAAGCCATATCTTATTCTTCTCATAATTGAGGATAAAATATGCACAGGAAAATTATTTACAATATTAAGAATATGCAGGAATGTTATGCGTAATGCATTTTTAATGATAAGATAGTTTTGTTTGTTTGTTTGTCGCTCAACGGTCATTTTTTTGCACACAAGCGCTAATTAGACCGGGACCTACGGTTTAAAGTGGATTCGGAACCACTACAAACATCCATACCCAAGGTGGGATTCGAACCCAGGAACTGTTGAACCGAAAGCAAAAGCGCAAACCATTCGGCTGCCAGCTCGGCGATTATAAGAAAGACTCAGTTTAGAACAAAAAGAAAGAAATTCCAATCCATTATATAAAACGCACAATATGTGTGTGTGTGTGTGTGAAGTCTGTAATTCAATCTTAAGGAAATCATTACAAATCACGACGTAGAAATTAAATTATTCAGTTTAAGACAGCTTAACAATAGTGAAAACATAAGTAAGTGATATTTTAAGAAAAAGTTTTTAACCAAAACGTTATTTTATCTTGCTTTCTATGAAAAATAGAAATTCTAGCATCTTTATGTATATATATATATATATATATATATATATATATATATATATATATATATATATATATATATATATATATATATATATATATATATATATATATGAAAAATGTGTTTTGGGGTAAATTGTCATTGATATCTTTGATTTATAGGGAATGTTCAGATATTTTACCTATTGAATTTTAATATCGAATCGTACAGCAAATTTCTATTAAGCTTATTTAGCTACTATCGCTAAGTTTAAAATACAATCAATAAGTTTAGTTGCAAATAAAAATGGCAGAATAGTTTAGGAACTATTCATCCAATTACGCTCAGCAATTTTTCTTTTTAAAATATAACATGGTAAAGAAGTAGATTAATTAACTTTTCGAATGATTTTGGAATTACTTTTTTTTACCATTCCGAGTACCTTAAGTATTGTTTGAGCTAAGAATACATGAATCAGTGCAGCTTGTGTATACAACTCAGTTATTTCCTAAATACACTTACGAAATATGTGTACTTTACTAAAAATAATTTCCTTAAAATTTTCTTCACAAAATCGCTAACTCATGTAAGCAATATCTTTCCACCCATCGCACTTTCTCTAGGGATTTAAAAAGAAAACTTTTTTTTTCTGAGACCAATAACCTCTTCGGCACGCAATTGACCGACTTGGCACACATGGACGGAAAATAGGAGTCATGATGTCGCCTCTTCTGTCGCCAAAAGCATCTCCATTTATTCAGAATGAAAAGGGATCTATCTTGGCACGAAACAATAAAAAACGCTTTTAATAAGCTTCCGATGCGTTAAATAACTATGATGATAATGGCCACAAACAATAATCTGAGGACAGAGTAAAATGTTATAAAAATCAGTATAAAAATTAAAAGTTAATAAAATTTACGAATTAAAATCTTCAATTTGGCAACAGTTTGGAAAAAATCACGCGGATAAATAGAAGAAAATTTGGAGTTAGTTTTATGAATATTTACTTGAAGAGAGAGAGGAGAGATTTATTTTTTGATGTATTAAAAATAAATAAATAATAATAATAAAGAAGCATTCCCCTTTTTAGAGCAAGGCACTGCGCCAAACTGGCGCGATAAAGTGGTTCTCATTAAAAATTATTTATTATATTTTTGAAAAATTAAAACCGACACTCAAGTAACTAGATTGGCTGCCATCCGACATTTTAATAATAGCGATCGATGAAACAAGTTGAAGAGGACGACCTCCATTTTCTGAGCTGTTAGCATTCTTTAGGGTAAAGTTTCTAAAATATGAAATGCGTACCTCAATAAAGATAAATTTGAAGATTTTATTATATGCTAAGCAAAATGGTATCAGAAATTTAAAAACCAACGGATCCAAGCCATCCCTAAAAGTTTATAGTGATGCTTATAAGCATAGGGGATGAATGAGATTGATCCAATTCATTTCGAAAGCGATAAATTAACTATTATTTCTTTTAATGTTTTCATGGTCCCATATTTAACCCTTTCTTCGCCAAAAAATCGCCTTTACGTCTTGCAGCACAAGATTTACTCATCCGACATATTATGGTAAAGGGATGCGTTTATTACACATTGCTTCTTTTGGGCGGGGGGAGGATAAATATCTATGACGGCAATGAAGATACAATATGCCGTAATTATTAAGACGTAGAAAACATAGCACAGAAAATTTCATACACCATCGCATCGCATCAAATGAAGAAAGAATCGAAGTCAGCGCATATTTTCCATGTAAAAAGAATTCGCGAAGTTCGTCTCGATATCAATGTTAGACTAACTGTTCGCTACTTATTCAAATTCGGCTTTTTCTTCCAACTTTTTATAAACTTTCACTATTTGATTTTGAATTCACTGTGGAAGCTTTATTTTCCTTCCTCTCTATATGAATTGAACAAAATAAACTACATAAACATACGTGACATGCAGCTGATCTGCATCTCGGGTTATAAGATATTGGTTCCGTTACATGATACATCTCGCTGTAACAGAATTGTCACGAAATTGGAGAAATAGAATTGTAATATTGTATTTCAGTAGAGCTTTGAGGTTAGAAATTAACAAAAAAAAAAAAAAAAAAAAAAACAGAAGTAAAATAACATTGATTAAATATCTACAGAATTTTTATTATGAGAAATGGCTGGGATAAATATTGCACAAAACTTGTAAAGTTGGGCATTCCGAAGAATTCTAGGTAGAACTCCTGATAAAATTCCTATTAAATATGGGTGAAAGTGATGTACAGACTAAGAGAATGCTTACGAGTTATAAAATGACGCATTCTATAGAAGAGTACGAGAAAAGAGCAAATAAATGATAGATTTAGAATACATACACGAATATAAAATTCGTGTTCTACGTTATATAACGATACATTTATTCACTGTACAAAAAATCTGCATCGTTTATGCAGTCTTTTAATTTTACAAACTTTACATTAATATTTGTCGCAGATAAAAAACTGTTCTCGAATTAAAGTAGCACAGATGGCATTAAGCTGAGTCAGTTACAATTTTCAAGCAGCTAGTTATCAATATTTATGACAACTGAACAAAAGTTACATCAATTATAAATTACAATAAAAATAGTAATGTTACTTCAAAACGCGAATAATATACACTAACACAACATTCACACGTTCCAACATTATAAGAAGTGACACTGCAGTAAAAATAGCCAAATAAAGTTGCACAAAATTCTGAATTGGAAGTATATTGGACTAAAAAATGGCAAATATAGTATTCCTAAAATACAATGCAATTTTATTAAAAAATTATAAAATTATGTACCGTATTGAAGAATGAGAAATAAAGCAAATGTACGTACAATATATTAACGATACGTACATACATGTAAAACATATGCTAACTACGTTTAACCATACAAAAAATCATCTTTGTCTGTAGTAAATTAGATTTATAGTAATTGCAACAAAGGATATAAAATTAGATATTACTGCTTGCTAATGACGATAAACTATACTGACACATATTGCAGACTGTATTGTGCTGAGTAGTATTTTACAGAAACTCTATCTATACAGCCAGTAGAATCCATATTTCGGATATTAGCTGCACGAAAGAGACAATTAATGCTTCACCAAAAAAGAAAAATCTCTTACAATGATTGACACCTTTAGCAACACCAATTCTTTTAAATCCAAACATCCTATCAGCAAATCGTTTCGGTTATGGGAAAACAAAATTCATTTGGTTTTGGGACTACCTGCTGCCTACTTCTGCCGATCAAAGCAAACACACAATCATATATATCATTTTGCATTGCAGTCAAGAAGCGAAGGCGATACATGAGCCAGCACTTCCCTTGCCATGTCACGCCCAAAGAAGGGAGATTGAAATCTGGAGAAGTTTTCATGTGCTTTCCGAATACCATCTTTCGACAGAGAGCTCAAAAAACTCTTTAATAAGTACGTTTTTCCCCAACAGGCCACAACTTAATCTTTTATGTGAAAAAAATTGTTTGATTATTTGGGAACAATAAATCTCTAAGGCAGAATAGAATTTAAAAAAAAAATCAAAATTAAATGTTAGCATTTTTTTAGATTTTGTTTCGTATATTTTTTCTTTAAAACTAATTTGGAGAAATCCTTTACGACATTACTCACGTTAATAGAGGCATTACCTTGAGAACCAGGAGATTCCTTAATATTCATATATAAATAATAGTATAAAGATATTCAGTTCTCTATGCAATATTCTGGTTGTCATGGGTGCTTCTCAATATGGGAATGTTTTAAAATATATCTTTCTTTTCCCCATCTTGGGGAAAAAGAAAATAAAGACTTTTACGACGAAAACCAGAGCACGCATAAAAGTCAAAGGACAGAACGCGGAAAATGCAGCGTCGAACACGTGCGGTGGGCGAGTACCAAACTAATTTTTCGAAGCCTCCTGAGCGAGGCCCAATCTTCGTGCGATTAATTTCACCCAGTCAACCATCGAAAATTACCTGCAGGAAATCAACGCAGCGGCAATTTTTTTTCCCCAGCAATTCGCCGTGAAAGTAAGGACTCATTCAAACAATTCCAGGTTTTTGGGGTCCGATTCCACGGCGATAGTGCGTTCCGTTCCACTGCAACAGCCCAAGGACTCCCACAAAAGGTATTTGAGGACGGAAAGAAGTGGCAATGGTCACAAAGAGGAAATGCGCTATTGTGGGATAATTATATCACATAATAACAACAAACAAAAGGTAAAATAGAATCATAATATACAAAGAATGAAATGAAAATTGCGTAATTTACAACTTTTTTTAAAAAATGTTGATGCTTTTATCCTTAATCCAACACTATTTCAATAAAATACATTTTGTTTCAAAAATTTTTAAATTTTATTTTCAATTCAAAATATGGACATTGTTTTGACCCTATTTGGCAAATATATGTTTTTTAAATATCTAAGAGGTTCCTAAGAAGATTTTACTGATAAAGTTTCGTTGTTAACAGGACGTGAAAAACAATTTACGCAGTTTTAAAGCATTTGAAAATCAGCACTATCTTTGCTACTCGAAATAGGACAGTATTCAGAGGTTTTCCCGAATTTTTACCTTGAGTGTGGTATCTCAAGGTAAAAATTAGGGGAAAAGCTACCATAAAGTATGCATATGGAAAGTAAAACCACAGTATTAATTTCCTGGGGCTCTGCAGGGTCAAATAGTAGGGCAGTGTGCTATTCACAAAAAAAAAAATTTCTTTTTTTTTTCCCACTACGTATGTGTGTGAAGAATTAAATAAATATTTTGCATATTTCTTAGTTTTAATATTTTGACGATATCTGAATTCGGTTTACAGAGAATGCCATGCATTTTTCGTTGGTAACATTTTTGACTCACATACAGGCATATAAGAGCACAAATATAATCCATTATTAACTAATTTTAGGCAATGAATTATTAAATACGAGAACAAGCAGTTTATTTCTTGAATGTATAGAAATCATTAAACATAGGAAAGGATCTAAGCTGTACTAGAATTAAGAAATAGGCTATGGGCAAAATGACCGGAATTAGAGTTTCTTACATGTCCTGTACTAGATAACATTATTCTGTTGGAGGCAGTACACATCTTAAATGTGCGAATCAAAAATCTTGAAGCAAACGCCATAATTTTGAACTTTGTTTATAATATACTCCGTTTATATATATACAGAACACATAACATACTTGAATCATTTATAATAATAATAATAATAATAAAGCAATGAAATTTTAAAAAATATGAAAGTTCCTTCAATTACAACATTTAAAATCTCAGATGAAGAGTAAAGAATATTTACTATTTAAAGCCTTGATCATCAATTAATTTGAATTCCAAATAATTATTATGGCTTAGAGGATAGATTGTTGACGATTTAACAACCAGAAGACAAATAATCTAAAAGGAATTGGAAAATAAATATTCTAATTAATTTCTCGGATACAGAAAACAACATAAAGATTCAGTCGGTTATCAGCAGTATCATAAGAGCGGGATGTATAACTCCACCTCTATAATTACATATAACTGAAAAATAAACTTTATTTGAATATTTTGTTCGTTTAGATTTTACTGATAAAGTTGGACATTTAAAAGGAAAGTATGTTCACAGTCACATAATAATACTGTGAACAGCCTTATAATCCAATTATTTTTTTCATTATTTTGAAATTATGAGCGAACATTCCAGTCTGTTTTCCTGACTGTGTAGTCTTCATTGAATTATGACAAGAGTACTCAATAATTTACCAACATCCAAATTTTTTTTTTTTTAAAAAAAAGGGGGGGGAATAGTTTTTTTAACAATCACTTTAGACTTTCCTCTATGCAATCAAATGCTCAATGATTGTTACCAAAGAAGTACTAACACCCTAGATTTATCTGGAATGTTTTCTTCGTAACGCCTTTGGCATGTATTCACAGCATGGAATGCAATCACACCACAATTAAATATTGTTTAACCGAGTATTGTAGCGTTCTTCATGGAGCAATTGTAAAATTCCAGTCACAGCTATCCATTTTGGATTCAATACTATTTAATTGTTATTGAAGTCGGGAGAAGGTGCGCTAAATGTTTCACTTCATTCTCTATCTTCATCAAACCATGAGCGGAATAGTAAAAATAATTCGCCAAAGACCTATTTTTTTTTTTTTTTTTTTTTTTTTTTTAAAAAAAGATTTAGAGCCATTATAAACCTCTATATCCAAGGTTGGAACTGAAACCTCGAGCTTTATTCTTGAACGTTAAATGAATCGGTTGCCACCGAGGTAAGAGATAAATCACAGCACAGAAACCCTGGATTGCGTAATGATAGCGAATACTGAATGTTCGACGATAGTTGATAGACAAAAGCAAGCATCCAAACATTTGTTTTAAATTATATTTCCATCAATGCATGTTAAAAGTTTAAAAAAAAAGGCGTGCGTAACGCTTTTTTTTTTTCTTAAATAACCATATAAAGAGAAGGTCACCTCCCTCTTTCTTTGATAGATTTCTGTCACACGTAACGTCTTTCTTCATCAAACATACTAGAGATATACCATCTTTCACAGTTGTCAAAAGATCGACATCATCAAGTTCTTCTGCATGAATGCTTAATTCACTGTTTTAATAGAGGCTCCGAGGAAGATTCAATCAAGCATCCACATTGTTGATTTCATGTTTAGTTTACACAGTAGACTATTTCATTTGAGGTTTCCAGTATTTCGCCAACATTTATGAAATTAATTATCGTGTTGGTGTTTCGATGGGTTGAATTCTCGATTCCACAGTTTCCGTACTTTGTAATAAATGATGTTCGGACTGATGGCAATTTTTTTTTTCATTCGCGATAAATATACTCAGTTTTGTTTAAAAAGAAGTACGAAAATTGAAAGTTACTTAATAATCTCTTTTCCTGTAAAAAACTTATATATATTAAGCTATTTACAAAATAATTCGGTAGCACCAATTTGATTGCATAATAAGATCTCGCATTTAATATATTTTATGTAAAGTTTTTCAAATTTATAATTTTTTTTCAGACTTTAATTGAATAAATGAATAAAACTACATTTCCACAAAGTCACAGGTTTACATTTATATTTAATAAATTTAGAACTTACAATGCGTTTCAAAATTATCATTCCTCATCTTGGATCGTGAAGACAAATCATGTTTCTACTAACTTTACTATTATGAAATGATAACACACAGACACACATATATATATATACCATATTTATAATTATAAGTATATAAGTTAAATATTTAGGTTTAAAAATTGAGGTATACGTCTTATAAATTTCGTTAAAAGTGTTTTCTCGCATTCATTTTTGGAAATTTCCTCTATTCGGAGTCATGCGATTAAAGTTACGCATACTTCGATAAATGCGCATGCTCTGACAACATGCGACGGTCACAGAGGAATTCGTTTGAACTTTCAAATTTTTGTGAACCACTTTTAACTAAGAAATTTTTACTAATCAAATTTCTTTAACTTTTGTTTTGGCACATTAAAACTCACAAACAATACCGCCATTGCTATAACATTGCAGCATGTATGATTGCGCAGTACTAAAAAAATTGTTTCCTGTATACATATATATATACGGGATATATATACGGGAAATTTTTTATAGCTATATATAATTTTTTATAGCATTAAAACTCACAAACAATACCGCCATTGCTATAACATTGCAGCATGTATGATTGCGCAGTACTAAAAAAATTGTTTCCTGTATATATATATATATACGGGAAATTTTTATAGATATATATAATTATCTATATATATATATATATATATATATATATATATATATATATATATATATATATAATAAAGATTCAGAGAGGCCTGAAAATGATAACTTTGCGGAATCAGGATCTAAAAAAGCAGCTCACAGTTTCACTCTACGGGAATGATATGAAACAGATAGAAATAATTTAAGAGTGGCATCATTAACGCACTGGAAGGTAGAAACAACTTGTATGATGACTCAGATGCTGATATAGAAGAAATTTCAAGTGACCTTTCATTTAGCTCTGGAAATGAGTGTCTGTGTTTTGATGGAGAAGGTTAAGGGTTCATTTTCCAGATCAATTGGGAATTGCATACTTTCTTTTTGTATTACTTTATATTTAAAATACATTTAATGATAAGTTTTATCCTTTAAAAAGGTATGTATAGTAAAAGCCACAAAAGTACTTCAGAATACTAAGATTTGTAGAGGAAATGATTACGCCTCAAATGAAAGTAAAACCGGCACTCATGCCAATGTAGCTAACTAAAGGTGGAGAGAAAAAATCGGCACTAACTGCCATGTGATGCATTAGGTACGTTACACAGTTTGCCCGCAGGCCGCCAGGAGAAGGTGCAGTTACTTTCCCTCTTGGGCAGAGCAGAGGAAGTGGGTGGTTCCCGCCGATTTCCCTCTATAGTCACGATATTGTTTCTCACTTTCCAAAGAGTGGATGAAATGCAAATACAACCCAAGTTTGTGCACGATACAACGATTTCAAAAATGACAACATTTCTCTGCATGCTTCAAATATATACGCAGAGAAGCACTGCCCTTCTCTGCAATTTCACATGTTTCACTCTTCAATGCTGTATTCGATTTCTACTTCTAGAGCGCGGCTGTTTGCTGTAGCTCGCAGAAAGCTCCATTTTATTTTAGTGAGCATTTTTGGGGACTCGAGTTATATACCTCAGACGCCGAGCTTGGGGACTTAGTATCAATGAGTTCCATTACAGCTAGTGCATATTTTTTGAGGTGTACTGAAATCCTTTTTATCGTGTAAGCGAATCTCTGTCCACTATAATGGGCAGAAAAATAGGTCATTGTTGAAGGCTTCAGAAATAATGCATCAAACAAATATCGAGGGTTAAAAAATTTAATTATTAATAAAATTCTTGAACCACGGAAAAATTTAATTTGGCAAATAATATGAAAGTTAAAAAAAATGGCACAAAAAGCAGGAAAAATATAGTTTTTGAAATATAATTTTTCAAGGATACTAAACTTAATAAATAACGGAGTATATATTATGTATGTGTGCGCTTTTCAACCATCTTTGACACTTTTTTTAAATAAATAGAGCCAATAAAACATTTCCATGCACACAAACAAATGATATATATATATACACGGTTACATGACATGATATCTTTGAGTTCATACTGTTTGTTTAATGGTGCCCATGTTCCCAAAAAGGATTGCCCACATGTGGAATGCCGATTCCTGCACCTGATGGTATCTATTTCGCTCAGGAACAGTATCTCCATGAAATGAGAGGGATGTAGTGAAGGAATAAGTGCTGTTTTTATTTCAGCGAATTCTGTTACTATGTGAAACACTGATATCTTTTCCGGCTCGTAACGGATGACTACACTTTAACAAGTGGGAAAGCGTTCTCTTTCTTACATAAAAATTTTCAGAAATGACCACAACTCAACCATGGGCGGAAATTGAGAGTAATAAATTTTCCTATTCTAGAGAAGCGCTTCTCTCGCTCGAAGGAAATACACATGACAAAGAAGTCGGTTTTAATTTCTTCTGCGATATGTAAGTACTGACAAGACTGCGAAAAATGCACCACCGCAGAGCACTACTTACAAGACAGATCTTAAACGAAGCAGAACTGCAATACCCTGTTTAGTTGTTAACAGCTTACAACAAAATTTAATACGATTTCAAACTGTGGTTTAGCTAAGTGAAGTAAAATCCATACTTTTATTACTAAATATTTTGTGTTGGTTTGGTTTGTTTGTCACTCAGGGGTCATCGTTTGCACACGAGCATTCATTGATCAGGAATCTATATCTTAGAGTGAATTTCGTACCTCAACGAACACCAAACACAAGACTAAATTGAACTTAACAAACTACTGAACCGATGGCCAGAGCAGTAAATATTTGATTGCCAGCTTAGCAGTCATTTTGTGGTGAGTGTGAACAGAGTAACTAAAATTCTAACATGCGAAGGTTACTGACGGGTATTTGGACAACCACCATTCTTCACAAAGCAGAGGGAAGCACTCATGTGTTGAAAGGGAGAGGAGAGAAATTTAAAAAAAATTTGGAACCATTGACTCCGAAGATGTATAGGCAATAGCGAAATGACCATCTCCTATAGTTTGATAATGGCTGGGATCGAACTCGAGGAATTTCCACTCCAAATAGCGGCCATCAAATCACGATGACATAAGCTAGACAACATGTAGCAGGGATCCTCCCTGCCGAAGTTCGCAGTTTGTCTTTTCCATTTCCACCGAAACCTTGCCTTCTGGGAGGAGTTTTTACAGATAACAGATTCAACGTCTCAAGGGAGAAAAACTAGGAAAGCTACCAAGCTTTATCTTCAATTCTGTAACTAACAAATGCAGAATCACCAGGATGCGATATACAACTACCGATCTGTTATACAAATGATGAAAGGCAATTAATTTTGTAATAATATTTGGATAATGAAAGGATTTCATTATCCAAACATTACTTATATATTAATCTATCACTACAAAATGCATAATATTCGGACCCACTTTAAATGTTGCATTACATGCATCCAACATGAATCGTGACACGCCAGTTCTGCTCACGAAATCAAAACATATGGGTTAAACCATTCCATGGTGTCAACGACTTCCCATCGCTCAATGCTTGAGACTACTTTGTTTCACGGGAAAAAAATGGCGTACTTATGCGGGAGCACAGCATTTAAGAACTATTTTCATCGCTAATCCCCATCAAGGTATTGACACGTTCCTTTACCAGGAGCATCGTCCCGAGGGTGTGCCATTCGATCTCGGAGTGCACAAGAATTCTGATCCCACTTCAGTATCGTTCCCGTGGATGGGGCAACGGAAAACGGCGGAGGGTAGATTCTGGAGATCAATCATTGTTGCAGAACGCCCCATTCTTTTTCCTCTCTGGGGAAGGAGGTGGTGAAGATTCATAACCGTTCATCCCGGATAATTTCGGGAAGGAAAGTATCTCTCCCTCCCAGGAGAGCAATACAGGACACCTGCATAAAACCCCTTTTCATCATTTTCGCGCAATTAGGGGGCTACAAGACACTAAAGTGGGTCCCTCGTGGAGCAGCAATTAATTACTGGGAGAAAAGATTCCGGAACATGAACTCACCCTCTACAGGTGCCAACATAATAAAAATGAAAGAACTAGTGAATTCTTAAAGATATTAGCTGAAAGAAATAACCGACGGAATTCATTTATTACTTCGCGTTGTTTTCCATCACCAGAGTTACAAGGAACGTATTTTGTATACAATATATTTGCTATATTTAGATGACAAATACATACATTTATAAATGTATAAACAAATGACTGATTTATTCTCATATATATTACAAAATAAAATTTACCAGAGATGAATTCTTTTCTCCACTTTGAAGTTTTTGTTGTATAAGGCGTGTAAGCAATTTCCTTTTTCAAGCTTGAATCGATGGCATACATCGTCTGTGTGGATCATTTCATAGAAAGACAGATTAGGCTTTGTTTTCTTGGAACTCAAAAAGCCGAATATAATAAGGCTGAATCTTTGAAGATTTATAACACATAGTTCACAGTGGAAACAATGTCGAATATGACCAACCAACAGATCGGGATTGCTGTTACAATTGCAGATATGTTTGCCCATACCTACGTGAAATGAGTTATCTTCTTCATATTTTTTGAGAGACGAAGAGAACACATTCTTGCATTTCGTTTGACAAGGTCCGTGAAAGCGTAAGTCCAGGTTCGGTCCTCGGACTGGGCAAGGTCGACTCACCCTTTCATCTTTCATGTATATTACATCGATAAACTTGAAAACCAAAATTGCTTGAGAAGTAAGCACTGGAAGTTTTGCATTAGGCTAACTGCCTAACAATGACATATGTTTATTCCCCAGGGCCCTCAATCATGAAAACAGTATGGGTATTGTAAGCCTCAGCCTCACATGTAGGCTGTCGTGTCACTTTAGTTTAGTTTATGAATTTAATGACATTAGTTTATGAATATTTAATATTGAATAAAATGATTTACTTAATAAATCACATTGTTTGGCAAAAATAAAGCATACATTTTAATTTCCAATGGATTATTGCCAATTTCCAATGGAATTTATTGTTTAAATAATTTAAATGAATGCGATTCAATGTTTTGAAAAAATATATTACATTTTTAACAAAATTTGGTTTTCACGCAATAGAGGCATATCTTTAAAATAAATTAACAGTCATCACATTTGTAATGAAAATATTAAAACTGTTTTTAAATACATTGTTCAATAAAATATATTCAATACAAAAAAAAATAATAATAAATAAATAAATAAAATAAAAAAACTTCGACAACTCGATTTCTTTTAGAATAAAAAAGAATAAAAAAACATCAGTAGGAATTATATAAGAAATATAACAATTTTTTTCTTATATATTTCAATAAAAACATCTTAAAACATAAAATTTGTTATTTATTATTATTAAAACATGAATTGCAATCTGTGTTTGTAGAAACTTAAGCAGATGACTGATCAATAAGTTCTTGTAATCAGTTCAACTGTTTGTGAGTTCAATTCTCATTCTGGGGATAAAAGTAGGGTGCGGTTTGAGCTTGTAGCCCACAGTAGAATATAACCCTCGCGTGCAGAACGACCAACAAATCAAATTTTAACTGGAAATTGACAAAAATTCATAACAAATAATTTCTTATAAAAAAGAGCGTTTTAAATAAATTATTTTCTACTTAAAATGTTCTCATCCATTCGTAAATGTTTTTATAACGTTCAAATAAAAATAATAATTAAAATATAATTTTAACTTAGAAAATACTAGAAATTAAAATATCTTCACAACAAGATATCTTAATTGAAAGCAAATAATAATTATTTCGATCAGAAACACAACTATACTGACACTAAAGATATTTCTAATTCAATGCAAATAAGACTCGAAACAATTTCCTAACGCGCAAATTGAATAAAAGGTAAAATGAAGGGAGGGGGAAAAAAAGATATTCAAAGAGTAGAACTGTCGGTTCGAGAAACGCAAAAACGAGGGAATAGACACAGAAAATAATTGAATTACGCATTCGAAGAGATAGAGCAGCCACTTCTCATTTCTAATTGGTACTGCTATGATAAGGAGGAGAGGGGGCTGTCCCCATATTTTTACTTTGAAACAAAAATAAGTAAACACGTCGAAGTAAATATTTTTTTTGAAAAAAAAAAAATTATATATATACATATCTACCTCGATGTTTAAAAATTATATATATACATATCAACCTCGATGTTTAAAAATAAATAAACATGACACTCGGATATTGCATACCGCAAATGCAAACTGAAGAAGTATTTTTCTAGCTTAAATGAATAGTTATATATTTCATATTTAAAGCAGTTTGATATACTTATTATATAGCAAATTTTTCGAAACTGAACACCACAAGCAGAAGAGAGATTAAAGCAGCACGAAGTATTTTAATTATGTGTAAAACAAATAATTTCTTTTTATCCGAGGTATAAAATATATATATATATATATAGTTATCCGATCATTTATTGCATTCTCAAATACTAATTCTATAGAAAGCGTGGCATGAATGTATCCAAGAAGCGATGCCATTAATGATTAAGGATATGGTTTTCAGTTAAACTGTTCATCAGTTCGATTCTTACTTTACTTGTAGAGCTGTCTGTATATTTGCAAAGGTCGCGTTTTCATTTGAATTAGACCTCGCATGCTTGACAAACCAGCCAGTTGACTCATTAACTATCTGCTAAGAGGGAATCGAACTTACCGCTGGTTGAACAGAAAACAAAGAGTATTCAACTAGCATAAAAAATGAGAATGTGCACTCAAAAACTAAATGGAGTCTAGCAATTTGGTAAAAACTCTGCCCATATCGATAATCAAGTCCACTGTTGAAGGATATCCATATATATATATATATATATATATATATATATATATATATATATATATATATATATATAGTTAATGGATTCGTATTTTGTTAAAAATATTGGATGCTATTGCACAATCGATGCTAATTGATATTTGCGATGGAAAATATTAAATCTTGTAATAAAAATAAACACAAAATTTACATACATAATATTTAAGTATCATTTAGTCAAACAAACAGTGAGGTTACATTTTGCATAAACTTAAATTTGTGGAACGGCCCTTGCAAAAAGTTCTATCAGAACTGCTGCGAATAGGGGGGGGGGACGTGTAAAATAATTACTATAACGAATTCCTAAGGTTACTGAGCATTTCTTTAATTCGAACAAACTCTTTTTTACATCTTAAACATTTTTTATCATTGGCAATCAGTCTCGAAAAAATGGCAGGAAAAAAAAAAAGCAAATAGAAATACAGAAAAAAAAAAAAAAAAAAATTCGAACTGTCAGAGATAATTTAATTATTATTTTTATTTTTCATGAGAAAATTTTTCGTCTCTTCACTCTTAGATCCGCGTGTTTCTTTTTTTTTTTTTTTTTTTTGCATATATTTTTAAAAATTCAATATTAATTCGTCGTCTGCAGTGTTCGAGTTCCTCACGTCAACATGTTAATACACGCACTGAGTGACAGATGGAATTCCACTTTTTGCTCAGATGGAAAAAAAAAGTACTGAATTATTTCGCGATGAAACATTTTTTTACGACAACTGAAAATAATTCGTTTGCTACTAACAAATTGAGTAAAAGGAATGCTAAGCGTAAATTATTAATCTAAATAAAAAAATGTGTTAAAACAAAGATTTTTAAATACTTTAAAATAAAGATTAAATTAAAATATATAAAAAGAATAGTTTACTGAAATGATGGTTTAGTTAGACATTTTTTGGAAACGAAGGAACTGGGAAAAATAAAATGGACTTCAGATCACTGCAAACGTAGTGATCTGAGCAGGAAGGGGGGATTGAACATACCAACTTCTGTACTGGAGATTTTACCATTCAGGGAAAACTTAGAATTAAAATGCTGCTCGTGTTCACAACTTCATAATTTGCAGATGCATAATCAATATGCTATTAGTAACAATAGCAAATTCAGATGGAGAGTGAAAAATGTTCTCACTAATAATACGCAATTAACATCATTTACGCACAGAAAATGTAGTACTTGTTAAATAAACACACTTTATCGTAAATAGAAAACAAAAAGAATCTGTGTAAACAAGGTTTTTAACCTGGAGTATTAATGAAATTAAATTATAAAAATTCAATTCTAAACGAATACAGTTAACTTTTTATCGAAAAATCAATGTTGGTACTCCTATTCTAATTCCCAAGTAATAACATTCGCATTATTATGAAAAACAACATTTCAAAGAGAATACAAACTCATAAAAATAAAAAGAGAAGAATTTAATAAGAGCAAATCGGCTTAAAAGATTATTTCATCGCCAACTAAAAAATTGAAATGAAAGGCGAACTTATTCAGAGGAAATAGTTTAAAAATAATTCACTCGGATTTAAATTTTGATTCTATTATTTAAAATTTTTTATTTAATTTTAAAAGAAAAAAATTGCTCAGATATAGAATTAATAGTGTTATGAATTGGAATTAAGTATATAAGTATGTATGAAATGTGATATAAAATATTGCAAATGATTGAAATTGGAATTTTTTTATTTTTTATTTCTCAACCAATTATGCCAATTTAGGGGAGAAGTCAAAATAAAGGCATTTCAACATCCACTGAATATTATTTTCTCAGGGGAAGATTTTATCACAGATAGTTAATCGTATCGACAAGTCGCAAAGACGGAAAATTCTCAAGCACCCCCCTCCACAGATGTGCGAACATAAGCACAACTCCCATCCCCTGTTTTTCCATAGTAATTAAAATCGAATTCATTCCAAAGAGTGCGGTTCTACTTCAAAAACCACGATGAGGACATTCCATTTTACTAAAAAAATATTAATCGGTGATGAGTAAAAAGTTCACACACCCTGAATCAACAGACAGAAAATTGAAATATTTGTTCAATCCCTTGGTTTCTTGTTTGGGAGAAGCTGTGAATTCACATCTATTTACACCCTATGTTCAGTAGGGACCAATATCTGTCTTTGTGATACAAAGAAGTTTGGAGAGGAATGTGCCAACTCAGCTGTTGCATTTGACACGTGAACACAGGACAAAATTTTGAGCTATTTGTTTTTTTCTAGCAAATTCATTCGGCCGAGATAAGCAGTCAAAAATATGACAATCCCAACACTTACGTCGTTCAACACTATCTCTCACTGGGTTAAAGTAGCTCCGTCGGTTGGACGTGTCCACCTTCAACCTGTGACGTCCGAAATCCTTTCGCTGGTGAGGCATGGATGTAGGATTTACCAGCTCAAATCTAACCTACTTCACCCGACTGTGATTCAGAATTACGAGGCCGTTGGGAATAGGCGAGTATTGCAGAGCCGTTAATATTAGGCTGTCCGAGACTTGCTTGCACCACTATACAATATAGGTATGTCGTCCAAGAGTCGCTGGGGTGGAGACCCGGATTTTCCTCTCAAAACAACGTGGTAACACCCTTCAGTTTTGGTAAACTTAAAGCTAAAAATTGTTTTTTATTGCTCCTGTTTAGTATTAAATAGGTACTATCGCAAAAACACAATTACTAATCGTTTGAAATTTACTAAATGCATTCACCTTTATTTTACTTGTTTTTTTTATTTTATAAAACGAATCACATTTTACTCATTAATAAGAGTGAAATTTCTGAAATAGAAAGAGACGACAGTCATGACGCATTTCGGAAAAATGCAGACAATCTATGGCGACATTCATTGAAAGAGAAATACGGTTACTCCATATCATTGGAATCAACTTACATATATATATTCGCAATATATCACGAGGAAAGAATTAATAATCCCTCTTTTCAATAAATATATATTACGAGGTGAGCGGTTAACAGGTAGGAATCAAAACAAGAGCCCAGATATGATCCAGACAGACTCAACCAAATCCGATTTCAAGCAGACACTGTCTAGGTCTGACAGCTTCATGAAGGAAAAAAGATGCTTCACAATTGCTTAGGGTTGCTCCCAGTTTTAAATAAACAACGCTTAGCTGTTATTACACTATAACTGAATACTGATTCATTTTCTTTTCGCTACGTTTTTACTTTGAGAGTTTGGGGGAAAAAAACAGGAGGCGAGACCCTGCTTCCAAGTTAGACTAGAACATGAGTCTTTCTGGTGGAATACGATTTCTCTTCACAACTACTTCATATACACTCACATTGCTACTGCAACACGACAAGAATTGCTAGATCTATTCGTTGGGGAGAGTCAGAACCTTAATTGTAAATATTTACCTTTTTCCAATCAAGTTGGAAGAATTTTTGAGGAAAAAAGGGCCGTGAAAGTGAAGTAGAAATGGAGCTGCATATAAGGTCATTTATTGGACACTTAGCTATTTATCTTTATAGCTTACATCAGCTAAATTATGTTTAGATGAATTAGGTGCTGAATGTGATATCTTCTAAGGAAGAGACTCCCGTCACCTTACTAGATATTTGCTGTCAATATCTCAGATAAAAAATAATATACTTTGTCACATTCTAAGAAGTTATTAAAGTATATTTTTTTGTTTCAGAATTCAAGTCTGTGTTTTAAATCTAAATTAAGTTGTTTAAAAATGTCCACGTGAAAACTCAGCGCGGTTATAAGCAATACTTTTTGAGATTATCTTTTGATTGACACATCGATAATTAAACTCCTTGTTTCAATTTAATAAGAGTATTTTACGTTTCACAATTATCGAATTTTAATAACAAAGGAAAAAGAAATCATTTAAAACATTTATTCCTTAAATTATTTCTCATTTTTTAATTTTTCCTTCTAAATACACCAAAGAAACATGCATCATCATCATAAAAAAAAAAAAAAACTTCCAAATTAAAAAAAAATGACAAATCTCAAGTGAGAAGTTTTTCCAATACTCTAAATTTACGCATTAAGTTCTGGAGAACAATGACAAAATCATGTCATTAATGGCATAAATTAGTCTTAAAATATAACCCAAAACTTCCCGTGGTTATGTAATTGGAAAATACAACAATGCAAAATTAAGAGGAAGAACTATTTTGAATAAAGTTAGGAATCTGAACAATGGGATGCAACAAAACCATGCCTTGAGAATGAAGAAAAAAAATAAATAAATAAAAATAAATATATAAATAAACCATTTAAAACTGAATGACTCAATGCGCCTGTCCTTGACCAAGAAACAACGAGTTTGTATGGTAAGGCGAACAAAAAAAAAATTAACCTTGAAAACTTGCGCAGCTTTCTTCCCAGCAATTATTAGAGCGTATTAAAAGATGGTGACCGTCCCGCCATTGAAAGAGAATTCGTCATCACTGGGTGCAACTTAAAATCGCACGGGGGAAAATGTGCGCGACACGCCATCTTTTCCAAAAAAGTTCATTTTCACAGTTATCGATTTTAAGATTTAAAATTTTCTATTTTAATAGCCATATAAAGGAATAAAACCTTATCATTAAAATGAATATAATTAGAGAAAATAAAGTTACAAATTTATAGTCATTAGTAATAGAATTTTTAGTTTGATTTTAGACATTTTGTAGAGATAAACTTTTTAAGCAGGAAGAACTTACTTTTCTGTTTTCCTATTTCCCCAAAATTATTTGTTGCGTTTCCATGTTTAAACTCAATTATATATAAGTTATTCCTAATAAATTTATTTAATTATCAAAAATGATTATGATTGATTTTTTCCTAATTATCAAATTCTTTTATGATTTTAAACGGAAGATATGGCAGTCAAAAAGAATAAATTAATTTTGGTCCACTGTATTGGGAAATTTTTTTTCCGGGATTCACAGGAAGTTTAGTAAATGTCATGGTCAGGGACTGTCCGCAAAAACAAAAAAGGTAAATATAAATCTACCAATTATAAGTTAATACACTGAAAAAGGTTAAAAAATTATAAAGAAATCTTTCGTATAAATATTGAATAAATAAAGTACAATATGAGCAGAGACATTCCATCCTGAAAAGACAATAGATTATGTAACTCATATCTTCGATCGTCAAGGCGAAAAGAGCGAATTGAAACAAAGCCAAATGAATCAATGCTCAAGTACGAACGAGGGAGTCTCTTTCCGCGTTTTCAATGACAAAATGATTTTGGAACAGCTAAACTTGAAGTTGTAAAACTTCTCTGGCGAATATTATTGCTTTGTTCGATTAAATTATGTCAAATTAATAGAATTAATAAAAATTAATACAATATAACCATAAAATATTAATTTCAGCATAAATTCAGCATTTTTGTAAAAAAAATGGCTTTATAATACTCTCTTAAACGACGATTTTTAAACAATTAAAAATAAAAGTATTTTTAATAATTTAAATATACTGCAACAGCTGGCCTGTCTCCTCCACAAAGAATAACAACCATTTAATACCAAAAAAAATTTACATTCTTATTTTCTCATTTTATCGTATTGTTGCCAATAAAAATTACGTATATATATATATATATATATATATATATATATATATATATATATATATATATATTCTATTTTAAACTAGTTACAGAATGCAAATAATTTTATAGATGGATTCAAAATTAAAGTCAACTGTAAGCAACTCAAGCAATCATGATACTTTTTCAGAAAATTTTTTTAATCATATAATTTGTTATAACGAAACGCTCAAAAAGGTGCACGATGATATATACTAAATTTTTATATCTTTCAAAATATAATGACGAAAAATATAACTCATAACTTTTGTTGCAATGCACACATTTAATCATTTATTTTCCCCTTGAAAACACTGAGGAATGTCTTATTTCTATTAATTAAAACATGTCAATGGAATAAAATGTAGAGTTGATTGAAATATATAGGGAGTTAATCAAATTATACTAATGGCAGGAGACACTTTCGTTTCCACGGAAACGGTCACATGGGTGCGTAACATTTAAAAGAGACGCGGAAATGAAACGCGATTTAGTTAAGGCTAATAAAGTTTCTGTTAACAAATTACGTAAAACCCATTTATTGTTTTAATATTTTCACACGATGTATTAAATTAATGGAGAAAACTTATTCCCTTAAAGAGAGCAACATTTTTTCCTCAGTAAAATATTCGAATATAAATTCAAATGTACCAGAGTTACTAAAACAGTGACAGCGATAAGGAAGATTCCTAATTTTGCCGATGCCTTATGTTTGACAAGTGTGAGATGAGTAAAATGGATCAAGATAAATGTTGCAATAATTGACTGCTTACATGGAACAAAAAAAATTCTGTCATCATCATATCAACAGCAAAGCTTGGTTTTAGTACCTAAATTAAAAAAAAACTGATCTAATCAAATACCTATACCGAATATATCGACAATTTTCTTCCTTTTTTTGGTGGTATGACTCTTGCCTCTTGCTTGTGCAGCATGATATAACAGATCTGAATAAAATTATCAAAGAATATATAACTTAAGCCTTCTCTACATTTAAAATACATTTAATGAAAAAGAATTCAATGAATGACCCTGTTTTTGATGTGGATTTTCATGTGGAAAATGTGGTTCCTTTTTATCACGGTTTATTTATTTATTTATTATTATTATTATTATTTTTTTTTGCTTTATCTTTAAATTGCAATACAAAGGAGGAAATAATGAATTCGTCTTACAATATCAATAACACTTCTGCCTTATCAAAGTTTTAAGTTATTTACAAATAAATTACTGAGTTCGCTTTCTTGTTCTGGAATAAACTTTTATTATTATCATTTTTAAAGCTTAAATATTAGAATTTGAAGACTAAAATATATTTAAAAAATGAACATGGTTAACAAAATAAAAAATATAGATTTGATCGAAAACCAATGAAAAAAGTTGTCCTCGAATATTATCTTTTCGTGCTATTTGAAAAATACCTCGTAATGAATTAAGGCAGGTTAAAATCATTGCGTTACATTCTTTTCATTACAATAGGCATACAGCACTTTTATGTAGAAGATTTTACGACATATGTTTAGATTTATTTTTCTTTTTAAATTTTCTTATATTATTTGAAACATAATTATAGAATTTTTTAAACATTTTTATGTAATTTAATTTATTCGAAGTCCAAAATATTATATTTATATATAAATTAGGCGATACGTCATTCATTGCAAGTTCAAATGTTTAGGCTTGTTAGGAATTTTGTTTTTTAAATTCCCAAGAATAAAAAAAAAATAAAAATAATGAAAAACTCATTAATTTCATAACATAGAATTTAAGTCTGAAAAATGGCACTACAGCTAATTATTAAAAAAATTAAGTATATATATATATATATATATAAACGAATTTAAGTTAAAGGGAAAATTTGAGTTCGAATTCCCCCCCCCCTCATCACTTATGAAAGTCAAATAAAATGTTAAACGATTCTAGAATACAGCTTCTTTTAATGTAACATGTCAAAGAAAATTTAAAAAAAAATTGTTTAAAGGCGGAACAGATTCTAAGAATATTTCAAACTAAATATATTTAAAGCAGACGATACTTTAAAAATTAAATAGGGATGATCAAATATATATATTTAATAATGGCATACTTCCTCTTCATATGTCACATGTTCTCTTTATCAGATCATGCATAATTGGTATTATTTCACATTTATAAGGAAAAAGATATTTGTAAGACTAAAAAAATATCGTTTTCCCCAACAATGATAAAAGGGCTGAATTATATTTACTAATATATAACCATGCGACCAAAATAGAATTTCATAATTATGCAATTTAAAAATATTTGAGGATATATTTCCTAACATAAATTACATTCAATACAAATGCATAAGAACAGTATCAAACAGTTAATTAGTAAACTCGATGACTTTTAAAGCTCCTTATCAGTTTCAACATCTGAAGCAAAATAACTAACAGAAAACAGACTGATTGAGCGTGTGTTCTGAAGCACACCAGGACAGACAGAGCCATATACATCCCCTCCCCATAAAGACAGTCGCTCGCTTGTCTCCTCGGTCCAAGTGGCGCATATCTGGACCACAGCTGTAGGGCGAACACCCTTTTCTGTTCCGAAACCAGTTGCCGGTTCTCCCTTCGTCAACCAGATTTGCTTTTTTTTTTTTTTTTTTTTTTTTTACTGTTGCTTTTTGACGGGGAGGGCATGTTCCTAAAACCGGTCCACAAACCTCGCACTTCTGCAGTAAAGAGAGATTACATTCTACGAACTCGTGCATCCCTCTTAAAAGGGATTGTTCTTTATTAACTTATCATCTCAGCTGAGAGCATCATAGCTGCGGTTTGTGGTGACCAGTACCACTCATAACCGATTTACACAAATAAACGATACTGATTACAGTCATATCTATTTTTTCCTAACTACTACTGAAAAAGTACGACACTATATAAAGTAAAAGAAAAATGCTTATTTATTTACCATCATAATCAGCGAAATTTAATTCAGCACAAAAACATGCGTCATACAATCTTATATTTAT
Source organism: Latrodectus elegans (assembly GCA_030067965.1). Lineage (NCBI taxonomy): Eukaryota > Metazoa > Arthropoda > Arachnida > Araneae > Theridiidae > Latrodectus > Latrodectus elegans. The sequence continues at coordinate 20,041,169 of CM057820.1, read as the reverse complement.
AACTGACTTTAATACTAGTTTTTTAAATTGACGACTCACTTTATATAATATACCTTTTTAACATATTACATAAACCAATTGGCGCTATTCTGCTATTGGGATCGTGAGGAGGAATATTTGGCAAAACATTTAAAAATAAATAACTGTCAAAATATTTATCCAAGGCAAAAGTTCGAAATGAAATTATACTCTCAAAACTGATTAAAAATAATGCTTTCCAAATGGGAATATTTCGGGAATTTTTGGGGAACATTTTCCAACAAATTGGTCTCAAATTTTTTTAAAAAATAGTACATATAATTGTACTAATTGATAATTTTGTAATGAAACTAAATGTATCTTTATAAACAATTACTTTTTATGCGCCGGAAAGTATATTTAAAGTAATTTCCAACAAGCATTTTTTTTTACTTACTTAGCTCTAATTAAATTATTGGATTCTCTCTCAAAATTTAACATTAAAATTATAATGAACCAATAAGTCAGAATATTATCTCTAATAAACAATTCCAATGTTTAAGAAGATGCACTTAATTTCAAATAAGTATTTTTAAAAAATTATTTTCTAATCTAATTTAAAAAAGTAAATACATTTCACACACAGATTTTTTGTATTCCTATTTTTGAATTGCTATTTGAATATAATTATTTCTTTTTTACATTTTTCAATAATAAAATTTCTTAATTAATTCCTAATTTCAACTTAGAAATCTTTAAAGATTTGGAGTGCTGAAAACGCGAGTGCTTATTTTTTTGTCGGGCAATCTGCAAGGCATGCACATAGTTGGATAGAGATTATGAAAAAGGTAAAACTTTTTTTTCTACCCTGATTTTCTCATAGCCTTAACTTCAATTTACTCATTCAGAGGCAGATACAACAATTTTAATTACAAAATAAGGGATTTAGAAACAATATGAGTTTAAAAATGAAAAGGAAATTTCTATTTCCATGACAACGGTACTTTTTACTATATTCTTACTACACTGATCTTCCAAATATAATGAAATTCTAATTGAAAACATGAGATATAAGAATATTAAAATTTTCATCATCTTTACAGAGCAGCCACAACCCAAAAAAGTAAGATTCTAAGCCCCATGCATTCTTCTATTTCAAAAAGAAGTGCACACTCTCTAAAGAAAAATTCTTTGAAAACATTATTTAATTTATTAATTTTAGAGCATACAGATGACGTAAAGTATCCCTTAATTAATTAACTGCACAATTAACAAAGAAAACTTGTCGTTGGAGAAGCGTTAATTGCTATTCTCGGAGCGGAGGATTGTGGGATTGGAGAAACTCGCACGCGAAAAAACAACGAAATATGAAGATAGCGTGTATATTATTTTATCCCGTGGCACAGGTACAAAAGGAAAGAATTAATTATCTAAAGAGGAAGCGAGTCGCGGAGGACCTTTGTAATGAGAATTATTTCCTCGTGTAATATTCAAGGTGAACAACCAACCCAACCACTGCCGAATCGCCTCTGATGATGATACGAAAAATGTCTCCCAATGATGTTGCATTCGTTCCTTCGTGGAGCTGATGAGGCGTTTCTCTACACAAAAAACATGCAGCGGTGGAGTAGAATAAACTGATTCGATTCCAAAAAGTGTACGTTAAAAAAGAATCACTTTACAAACCACGAACCTTAAAATTACAGATTTATAAAATACGAGAGGGTTAGTGTAAAGGATGATTTTTAAAAATTCAATTTATTGAAAGCAAAATGTAATAGTTTTAAAAATGAACTCAACAAAATAAATACCATTTTAGCAAAACCGAAATAAGCGTTATCACATAACTAAAATTCACAGATCACGCTAGTATTGCTAAAGAATAATTTTCAGAAAAATTTTAACTACCAAAAATAAAATAAAGTCACACGTATTTCAGTAAGGTAACTTTAAGACAAATTGATATGACTTTTTTTTAATAATGTTTCGAAACGAACACGATTTAAAAAGTTAAACCTTAGCAATATTCACAAAATATGCAAATATTATAAAAATATTTTTAGAAACTATAAGAAAATCATCCCTAATATTAAAATACCATGGAATAATTATTCTTAATAAGAAAGAAAATTAAACAAAATGGCTAAGATTTTAGTGGCACAGCATCAGAAACAAGCACTTAACGCACACAGACAGAATGAATCTTTTGAGCGTTTTTTATTTCAGAATGGCAAAGATTAAAATCGAAAAAGTGCTGAAGAGAAATCTAAAGGTTGGCGACAATCCTCCTTGAGTGTGGCACACGAGCAGAGTTCCCGAAAATCCGATTATCACCGATAATTCCTTCAGAGTAAGAAAAGATAGCCACTTTTTCTCGTGACTTTTCGGGCAAAAAAGGAATAGAGAGAATATATAAAAGTTTTTAAGCCGTCTATAATCCTTTTTCGCCGAACTTCTGCTCCTGGCTGGTTGAGTTGGAAGTTGAGAAAACTTTTCACGCCTATTCCATGCCCAAAGAGGATGAAAGCTCGGATCAGCAGGCGTGATTGAGATCAAAAGATATGATGTTGGTGATAAAAAGAGTTAGGCAGCTGTTTCAATCCTTTTTTCTTCTATAGACCATAGCTGGAGGCGGCGATCAAAGGGAAACAGGCGAAATAAGTTTATTTATCTCACTTTTTAAGAAATACCAAGTTTGAATTTCATGAGGCTCTACATGATATTAGGCTCTACATTACATAAATTTTTAATAACTAAAAAATTAACTCTTTGGATGATAAGTAATTTCTATAATTATTTAAGTAATATAAAGAGAAAGTATAAAGTATGCGTTATAAAAGAAATCCAAAAATACAAATTAGCAATTAAAAGAAAAAAATCACATCATGTAAGTAATCGATAAAAAATAAATATATTAATATTGTTGAAATAATAATAAAATTATATATATATATACACATTCGACACATAAAATTGACTACAAATTATATGTTATCAAAATAAATCTACACCAGTCACAGAATAGGAAAATATTCACAATACAGAAATGAAATGAAAAAATGCAAAGAATAAAATAAAAACTTACAACTTGAAAATTCACAAGAAAAATGAATAATGGTTGACAATTCTCTTCTTAGTATTTACTGTTATATTTGTACATTTACATTTTGAATGAAAATATACTTTATCACGCTTCTAAATATTTAAAATTAAACTTTAGTTTTGAAAAGCTAAGTTTAATGCAAAAATTTCTTTTAGAAAAATTTATTTACTTAAGATGAAACTTGCATCTTCAAATTTAAAACAAAAATGCAGATTCATTGAAATGAAGTATTTTAAAAGTTATTAAGAGTCCAAAATTTTAAAACGTTTTCACTATAAAAGACAATATTAACGCGTAAGGTTTCCAATAAATGCACATTACAATATGTTACAGCAAATAAATGAACATTATTCGAAAATTATGACATGCAGTTCTAATTGAGCACATTTTAAACTAAAAATAACAAGAATAAGAAGGCTACAGTGATAAGGATAATAAATCAAATTAAATAAAGCTTTCTTTTAAAATTTCAAAGCATTATCTCAGCATATTTGGAGATTAAAAATAACAGTTTATTCAATATCTTCATAATTTAGTTTATAACTGCCTGAAAATGAATTTCGGCAATTACTTCATCTTTCACATACTGCTTTGCGATAGTGCAAGGAGTTCAAGAAATGGCTGATATATTTTGAAGAAATGGCTGATATATATTAAGAAAATGGCTGATATATTCAAGAAGTATCAAAATGTAACGATGGAAGTCGGTGTCACGTCAAGTACAGGCAAATATGCCAGCTGTTGCAGTTTTAAAGTCATCGAGGTTCAACATTTAACTTCAGTGAGCAACGTCCATAACAAATTCCAGAAGAAAAAAGGCCTGAAGTGTTTTAACAGGTAATTTGGGTGACCAAGGAACAGAATCCAATTTACATACATCTCCTGATCAACGCAGAAGACAAAAAAGTAATATTCAAGTGGGAGAAATGAACTGTTAACAATTAATCACAAAACGATGGTATTTACAAAAGAAAAAAATTACTGAAATGGGAAAAGGCAATCACACTTTATTATCATTAAATTACAAGAGTTTATTCTATGAATAAATGAGGTACAGGTTTGTTTTATCTTTATATGATTTATAAAACATCAACATGCGTCACACGTTTTGTAGATAACCTGTACATTTGATTATAATTTTTTCAATGCACCATTTATCATAATGACACTGTGTAGTTATGATAAACATATCACTGATTAAAAATGCAACATGGAAGTGAGAAATTTATTCAAGCCAAAATACTACCGAGAAAGAATATATTGATGTAAAAACTTTTGATTCTATCTAATCATGGTGAAAGAATTTTTATCTACCACACGGACATTCGAAATCTGAACGAAGTCTTTTCTGGGTTTCCGACGAAGGAAAAGGAATCCAACCTTCGCAGTCACTCACACCAAAACAACGAAAGAAAAAATATTTGAACCCGGTTTAAAGTGCAGAAGAAAAGAAAATAGATTTCGTCCTTGCCAGAGGCTAAAAATACAAACTACGCACTAATTGTCTCCGCCCAAAAAACATATTACATTACGCAATACATTACGATTTTCAGGAGGAAATGAACAAAAAATAAAAAGAAATCATTTCTCCCAAACGATAACGAAATGGAACATTGGCGAAAATTCCAACATGAATAATTGGCGAGATTAGCGCACTTCCAAATCAGTTTGCTAGAATAATGATAACCTCACCCATGTCTCAGATCAAAAATGCCACAAGAAATCATCTAAAAAGTTGGGTTTTTTTTTTTTTTTTTTTTTTTTGATAAACATTCTCTTCTATGTTTACAATTTACATAAATATTTTTCAGAAACCTTTAACTCTGTTTTTAGTTAATATTACGTACAAGGAAACTACGGTGTTTAAATTAATGAATAAATAATTTTGTAGAATGCAATACATGACTTGAACATGACCTGAACTTGAAACATTTATCAAAACAAAGTATAATAATTAATATCTACCTGATGTTCACATAAATTCACAACAATATACTTTTTGAAATATTTATAGCTTATAAGAGAGAATCATAATTTTAAAAATATTTTCAGAAAATAGTATAGTAATTTTTAAAATATTTTTAGAATTCAAAACTTAGTCAAAGACAAAATTTAGGATATATTTCGGTTGAAATTATTGAACAAATTATAAAAAGTGTTTAATTCATTTAAATATTAACAGTTAAGATTATTTTTTTTCACAAATAAGGAACACAGTTTGTTAGATTTCAGATCGCAGAATAAAACTCATTCTTTTTAATGTTTTTCTTTTTATCTTGTTGCCAAATACTTCTTAATATTTTTTTAATTATAATCGTTTGCAAATAAAATAAGACTCAATGTTTTATCTTTAAGTTGAACTCGCCACACATTTAATGCCTGCTTTTGTGACGAAATATCTTGTTCGATCAGTTATTTAATCTTTTTTGTTATTTTTCACAAATAATGTTTTCGAAAATTTTGTTTTTCGGTATTCAAATAAAAAGCCTAGAAAAGAAAGGAAAATTTTACACATTCGAAATCATGTATAACACTTATTTCAAGTACAAAAATAGTAACGGTTCTTGAATATTTTCTTCCTTTTAAAAGCATATTTTTCAATATCAACAGAGAAAAAGGAACAAAAAATAGGAATCCTAACGATTATGCGAAGGGCGCATGTTGCTAACCAAAGCGAGAGTTCCCGAGGTGTTATCACCTCCCCTACCTTTGTACCGTGCCTTATCTCAGTGGCTAGGCATTTTTTGTCGTCTACGCATTTATCACGCGGAGAGTATCAGCAATATAAAAGTACCCGTGCAAAAGTAGAAATCAATAAATAATGAAAAATCTCCCTCCTTACTTATAGGAAGGGAGCGAGTAAGAAAAATACCACGTTAGTGCTTTTTTGTTGACGGAAAGGAATTAAAGTTATATAACATTTCTCTCTAAAACACGCGCCCCAATGAATTTCCAATAAACTTTAGAACTTATTTACGTCAACATTATTGAAGGTTAGACAAGTGTGTTGATTTTAATTTTTGAAAAATAGCCATTCATATTTTTATTACATGTGTACAGATAAATTCGCTACTTTATGAAACTTTGAAAATTTTAAAGTATACCAAAAATATAAGCTACAGAAATTCAGTTCATAAATGTTAACGCTATAATAAAATTTTAATGTTTCGGGATTGTATATAAATTAACCGATCATCATCAAAAATTAATATCATAACAGCTGCTTAAGCTTTCAATAAAATGGAGATACATGTTTGGAATTTGAAAATAAACTACCGTTAATAAAAAACATAAGTAACAACAAATTTATATAACGAATTTCCAATTTTGCCTCATTTTGACTTGAAGTATATTTATAAAAAAATAATTAAATTATAAATTAAATACACAATAGTGAAATAAATGTTTATAAAATAAAACCAATAGTTGTATGAATTTTATTTAAAAAAAAGTATACAAATAAGCGATATTGAGGTTTCTTAACAGTACGTAATGATTATTTAATATATAAGGCTTTTTTTATTTATTTAGAATTTCCTTATATAATAGATAAAACTTTTAAGACAGAAAAAAATAATTTTTATGCTTAAAAATTTTAATGATGCCTTGATCGCGCGAACTTCCTTTTAAGATTACATTAAATTAAAATAAAATTTTGAACATAATTTTCTTTCTTTTAATTTTTTATACCAGGCAACAAATATTTAACAGCGGACAATGATTGAGTGGTTAGCGTTCCTGACTCTTAGATTATTGGTTCCCGGTTCGAATCCAGGTACTTCTGGCATGGATGTTACTTTCTGTGTTTCTCAGTCCTTTTTCAGAGATGTATAAATGAGGCCCACCCTATAAACGGCTTTGCGGTGGTCTACTCTCCAACCTGACTTGGTTCACAGGTGCCCACCGGGTACATTTGAGTAGCAGTTTCCGGCCTTGTAGCGAAAGGTTAGTTACAGTTTCAAAATAAGTGTGCCGTGTTACCGTTCTTATTTGATTTAGGATAATTTTTAAACATTATATATACATTCATTTACCAAATATCATTTATCTTGTTAATATTCTTGAATCAGTTTTAATCATGCGGAATTAATTTCTGCAATAAATATGCAGCTGTTACAAAAAAAAAAAAAAATTACTCCAATGAGCAAATATATAAAACAAAAGCAGTAAAATTTAATTCTTAAAACTTAGCACGAGGATGGCAATGCTTTAGTCACTCTTTCTTGTATTTCATGCGTGGAAAAGTTCCTGCAAAAATGACAGATTCTGCTAACAGAAACCGATACATAAAAGAACTGAATACGATTTTAAAGGGTAAGCCATTTTCAATAAAGATTATGAAGTCGAGAATATTAATAAAATAAAAATCAAAAGCTTATTAAGGCTCGTTATTTAGTTATTTCCACGTTAAATATTGCATAAGTGTGTTGGGAACAGGTTTCTCAAGGACATGAAAGGTGACCATTTGGGGAGAATAAAGTACTTCATTATCATCACGTGGAAAGAATTGATAACCCTTCTCTTTCCGAGGTGAGATGCGTTTTCTTCTGAGTTCGGCTGCTGTCCCTTTATATTTAGAATTCCAAAATTGTCATGATTTTTTTAATAGAGAAGCATTAATCCACTTGACTTCAAGCTTTGTTTACTTGGAGATTATATAGATACCATGAATATCTAAATATAAGACACAATTCAACTAATGTACCAGGAATTTATTCTTCTCATTCTGAAAAAATATTGTATGGGTTTTTAATATTTATTACTTATTCTCTTGACTGCAGTCGGTTGACAAAGATCGGTCAATAAGTAATGTAGACAGGACTATATTTTTTTTAAACATTGAAGAAGAAGCACAGAAACCTATAGCTTATGCCTTATTCTGATAAATTACTTGATTTATACACAAATTCTTATTTGTATAATATTTTTCTAAAGATTTTTGTCTTCCGTTACATTTTATTGTTTAAAATTCGGAATTATGAACAGACCATTGATACTTAATGCAAGGTGCAATTTTTTTTCATTCGGCCTTTCATTGAATATGGATTTTTGTTAGAAAACAATTAATATCATCATTGTTAGGCAACGAAAATTCGAGAACAGAGCACATTTTTATAAAAAATGCTTAAACGTTACTTAGAAAGAGATTATCCTTAAACAATTTTAAAATAAACAACGCAGGAAAATTGAAAATTTTTCTAAAACACATAAAAAATTAAATACAGAAGCATGTTTTTTCTATATAAGAACACAACACCATTATGGTTATTAGCGGTAATTAATTAAGAGAACATATAAACATCAAAATATAAATTGTAGATGTTAAGCAATTTATCTATTTTGTTACTTCTTTTACAGTTATACCTCTTGGTATTCGTTTCGATATATTAGGATTTAAAAATTTAATAACAATTATTAACCATAAAGTGGTTGTTTCTTTCGTTTCAGTTGAGATTATGATTACATTACAATTCTCATTGGTTTAAAATATCTATGACGTTAAATAGCGGTTCATCTGTCACATCATATTGAGAAGGCGTCGTAAATCAGACTGGTAGAGCGAATTTGTAGCCTGCCTTCAAATAACATTCTTCGAGCGGCAGCAAACAAGGCGAAGTTCACCAGCAAATGTTTGAGTGTCGTCGGCGAATGAGAGAAATTGAAAAAGACAATACGAAATATCCATTTTATGGTTAGTTTAAATCGGCAAGAACGATTAAAAGTTTTAAAAATTTCATTAATCAACAAAATTTTACATTAATAATTGGAATATTTGTAAACAATCTCTTTTAAATCTTAAGACTAGCCTTGCTTACGGAAAATATTTTTTTATATACAGGCAAGTATTTAAAGTAATAAAATACCAAGTCAACATAAAAACTAACTGCTGTTTAAAGTGTCTTAAATTTTTTTGAGCCTGATATATGATTATTAGCCGTTCAAAATCGGCACATATTAAATGCATCAAGGGAAGCACAAACTGTTGAGTCATAATACAACTAAAAATAAAACATAACTTAATGATTAGAGAACTATAACCGATCTTGAGCCAGAATGACATTTTTTCTACGGCCTCTATTTTAGTCTACACCAAAAATATATAGCTAGCTTCTCGTCATTTTGACTTAGAAGACAAATATTTAGCAATTAAAAAAACTTAGCAATTGATTTGATGACAGAAGTGTCCAACACATATTAATTCAAAGATGTGTGTGTGCAATGAAATTAACACAAATATATAGTACAAAATTTCATCAAGAACAAATTGAATTCATTTACTTTTTATCTAACAAGCGACAAATTAACTCTAACTTTTATAGGCATGCGTTTAGCTGAATGTTTATATTGAAATTCTGATAAGGTCTACAGAGTAAATGTATTTATAGCACTATAATTTAAAACTATCATGACGTAATATGAACACAGTTATTTTGTTATTTGCTTCAATCTCATTTAAATAATAAAATTCCATAATTAAAATAAAAAACTAAATAAAATAGAATTTTTTTTAAATAAATTTTTATAAACAATTTTTTTTGGCGCGTAAAACTAAGTTTTAATCAAGTTTTTAAAACAGTATATTCAAAATAAAAGAACTGTACTCAAATTACGGAATCATTTATATTTTTTCACAAATGAAAACTAAGAATAAATTGAAGGAAAACAAAAAAAAAAGTTTAAAGATAGTCTACACATACGGAAGTAATGTTACAAATAACTTAACAAAGTTTAAAAAAATAATAATAATTTAGATTAAAAAAGCATCGATAACAAAAGTTCGACGGTCCAAAAAATAATTTTCTTTTTCTTGGAAATGATCCACAGGTCCTATAAACATGCCTTCTAATCACCCTTGATCTGCAGATTGGAGTAAGTCGACAACAGAGAAGATAGACGTTGCACAAAGGGGCGGAGCTATGAGTGGTGCAATGGTTATGTAAGTTCAGGAAGAATGACAACATGTTCACTGCTTTATTTACAAGTTAATGAATATTTCAGCACTTGGCCTTACAATTTATATTACAGACGCGCAGTAATAAGGCAGGATTTTAGGACAAAAACAAATGGCTCAAGAAAGTTCCTTAATGAATTCCATTTATACAAATCAACACCACAGTCCAGTTCGTTCCACTGCCAAAAACGACGAATACTACGAAGATTTTCAGCGATCTAAGAAAATTCTTTTTAACTTAAATTTCATGATAACGGAATATTAATAATAATAATATTTCGTTACAAAGATTCATTATCAATTCTTCAAACCAAAACAAATTTTCCAATTACTTTGATAGAACTGAATTTTGTTGTGTGAATTCAGTTCTATCAAAGGAAAACTTCATTACCAAAGAATTTCTTTCAAGATAGTGGAATTTTATTTCGATCAAGATATTTTAATTTTATAATAAATTCCGTTACAATGAAACGAAGGATTATATTAAATCGAAATTTCGATATAATGAATATCTTGTTATGTAATACTTTTCGATAAAAATTGTAATTTCTATTACACAATTTTTGTTTTAATGAGATTAAAAGGAAATAAAATTGATTGATATGCAATTTTTTAAGGGTTAAAATATCTCATTTTCAAAAGATTCGACTACATAAACTTGTGAAAAAGTTATTCAAATTTACATAACTTCACAATTGTTAATCGTAAACTACATGGCAAAAATGTGGATTCATCTCTCTCTACATTTTCTTTATACTATAATTTCTTTCTTTGATATCTAAATACTTATTAATATAATTCTAAGCAATTTTTGCGGCTTCCAGTTTAAATTTTTTTAAACACACAAAATATTTTATTGAATGACATATCCAATTAATAAAAGATGATCGAATTTATGCGTTTAACCCATATTGCATGGTTTGTAGTCCTGAAACTAAACATAAATATGAAACTAAAATAAACAATATAATTCAGAAGAATGACAAAAATCCCATTTTATTATAAAATTATAATTCAAAATGACAACTGATAAAATATTTTTATTTTTCGAGAATTATAACTACTTTATTCAAAATAAATTATTGCGAAAGTTCTCGTTCAAAAACTAGAGCTATTTATTTAATTCTTTAAACTTGAATCAAAGAGTAAATCATGTTAGAAATAATAAGGAAAGCAAGTTTAATATCTCAAGTGTATTAAGCCCGAGAAAACAATACACATATTTTAGCTAAAGTAATATTGGTCAAATAACAAATTCCATCATAAAATATAAAACCTCATAATGAAGCTTAAATAGAACCTATCGATAACAATAAAGAACATTCTTCTCTCCAATATATATGCATAATTAAGTCAATATTGCGTGACATTTAGTAAATTGATAAAAAAAAAAGACTTTTCTTAAAGAAATGGAATTATAATCAAAAGTAGCCATAGAAAGTTTTTCATTCAATTATCCATCAATCCACAGAATACAACATAGGAAATAGGAAAATAAAATAAAAGATTAATATTTGGAATGAAAATACTTTAACCTAATAGAATATCTTAGTGATTAATAATTTAAAGTAAATATTATAAGCGAATCTTCTTGATTACTGTATTCAACATGCAACTTATAAGTCATCCACCTAAAAAAAGAATTCCCCAGTCAAATTATGTGTTCGAATTCCTAACCGTCGCAAACAATTTGTGTACAATGCGATTACACATAAAGCAGAAGTTATTGGACCACTCTATTTTGTAACGGTTTCAATAATTTAAAATACCTTTAAAGTAAATAAAATACATCATAGAAACTGTTTCATTTTCACTAGAATGCAATTTTTTTTTTTTTTTTTAAAAATGATAGCTAAATAAACAAAAGAAGGAAAGATCCGAAAGCTCTGAGGATAGTTACAGTGCTTTTATGAAAATTGGCGAAGAGATATTTTAATATTGCTCATAAGTTTATGAAAGATATATAATCAGGTCTAAATGTATATCATTATTTAAAAATCAGAAAATTTGGTTATTTGTTTGCTATATATATATATATATATATATATATATATATATATATATATATATATATATATATATAATTTGAACATATAATTATGATGAAAAATAAAATCTTATCAATTTTCTATTGAACTTTGGTTTCTCAAAATGGCCAAAAAATATAGCTTTAAATATTTAGAATTAATAAAATCATTAAGAAATATAAAATGTACAACACAAATATCATATTTCTAATGGATGAGAGAAAATTAGAGAATTCCCCAAATACAATAACATGGAATATATTACGCGAGAATAATATTTATTTTAATTAATGATAATAATAAAGAATTCTAATGACATATCCAAATAATGTTATACTTCTAATTCTACAAGGAAAAAAAATTATTTTCTTCAAAAATAAATGACTTTCGTTAAAAAATTAATATTTCAATTAATAATTTTAATAAATAATTAATTAAAAATTAATAATTTTGGGAAAATAAACTGAAACTCGAGCTTTTAAAAATTGTTTCAATGATTCTATGAACTCACCTTCCATCCTGCAGAGCTGTTGCTGTCTCCTTTATCCTTGAAGTAGGCGACGTTTTGTACCATCCACTCGTAAATCTGGGCAAGAGTCAGTCTCTTCTCTGGGGAGCTCTGTATAGCCTGGGTGATCAAGTCCGCATAGGACATGTTGCCCCACGCGTTTCGTCTGGAGGAGTTCTTCTTCGGGGCTTGGGGATCGAGGGCGCCGCCCGGAATGTGCCCCTGTAGGTGGACGGGCAGAACCCCTTTCTCATCGCCCTCGCCGGCCTCCACGAAATTCTCGGGCCGGGGCAGGGGCCATGTGTTCGACCGGGCCCTCGTCTGGGGCTCAAAGTTCGGGTCGATGTCCAAAGGATCCATATTCGTAAGTCCCGGATGGTAATCCACTTTTGAAAACTGTTCGATCGTCGAGGAGAACAGAGTGTTGAAGGTACCCAGCTTGATTATTCACATAAAACGCAATGTAAAAACAGGAATCAGCGTTTAGGTAGTCACCACTTTTAAAATCACAAAATCAAAGCGAAGGTTTGTTTGAATATACATTCCGAAAAATAATTAAAAGAAAAATTCAGTATATGTATTACGAAAATAATTTAAAATTCTCTCTCACAATCTTTTTCACTAAGTTGAGCAAAAAAATCCTAAAGACTAGAAATAATTTTCTTTTTACTTGACACAAAATAAAATACGCATTACGTAAAAGAAGGCATCCCAAAAAAAAAAAAACAATCCAGACCGTAAGTAGTGAATTCAGCGCTCGTAGGAAAAAGGGGTAGAAGTATTCACACACTCGCGCACAAGACTCCAGCGAGACCAAAACATACGACGCACTTCAAGGTTGCTTTCATTTAACACGAAGCAGAAAAAGAACAAAAAAAAGACCGATGAAAAATCCCACCTTCTAAATGAGGTCGAACTTAGGGGAAATCGACTGAAGCACCGAAACAGATTTCCCCTGGTCTTTTGAGTGATTTAAAGTTCATGAAACCAAATCCACAGGTGGTCAAAAACAATAACAAACCACGTAGAGAACATAAAATTTTCTCGGACCGATCTTTGCGACGTGCTCGTTCGCTTCAGTCACATCGCAGTTACTAGTTGAATCTCTAGTGGAGAAACAACTGCGCCGCGAATCACGCATTTCTTCGTGACGTAGGTAGTGACGATTCGTTGCCCTTGGTAACGATTGCACGCTAAAGTAGAATTCTAGGGTTTCTGTTTTCTCCAGGAATTGATAGATGAGCGTCAGCGACATCTAGTGTCTGGAGCTGGAAGCGTTAATAATGACATTTCAATTTTTTTAAATATTCCGAATATGTAAATATATCTCATGGGAAATAAATTTTGTGAAAAATTATTATCATTATAAATGAACAAAAAGTTTATACTGTCAGAACCATTGTAAAAGATATATTTTTTTTCGTCACATTAATTTTGAATATCATTAGAGAAAATAAATATTTGATACAATAGAAAATTTTAAATTCTAAAATGTAAAAAACTATTTCTTTTGACCTCTATGATTTCATAATAAAAAGAAATGTAAACTCCTAAAAATTATTTTAGAGTAAACTTTAGTTGATAAAAACATGTTATGTTAAACGTAAATAGCGATATTATTTCAATATTAACACATTGAGTATTAAATAAAAATACTAATCAATTAGTGCTAATCAAATTAAAATAGATATATGTTTTAAATGCAGTGAAAGATACGTTTCGATAAATACAAAATTATTGCTTGGTAAAATAATATGAAGAAAAATATGCTTAAAAACAATATGATATTAATTAATTAAATTCTTATTGGTTGAAGCTATTTTTCGAACATGCATTTTATCACAAATTTGAATTCAGCATTAATAACTTATTTCACTTAAAAAATTGTATATATATATATATATATATATATATATATATATATATATATATATATATATATATATATATATATATATATATATATATATATATATATATATATATATATATATATATATATATATATATATATATATATATATATATATATATATATTTCATAGAAAACTTCATACATTTACAATCTTATCATTTGGTAATATCTACATGTCTATTTAAAAGAAATGAAACTTTTACTCCAAAAATATATTTTAATGAATATTTTGGTGATTTATCCACAATAAAATAATCCGTCTTTGAAACTCCTTTTCTACGTTTGATAATATAGTAGAGTCGCATTTATTATTAAAAAATATAAAGTACAAAGTCATTAATAATAAATTAACTCTCGTTTTAGATTCAATAACTAAGATTTAAAAAATCTAATTCTAAATTCTGTTTGGTTTGCCTATCGCTAAATGGACATCTTTCATACATGCGGTCAGATTAATCTAAAGCCAGCAATTTAAAAGGGGATTCCATTTCACAAAAAACATCCATGACAGGCGCAGGAATCGAATTCCCAAGTAGTTGAACTTAAGCTTTGAGTGTTAGCACTCATTCGGCACTCGCTTCTTGCACACAGAAAAATATCGCAAGTACAAAATTGCTTTTCCAAAAAACATTAATATATGTGTGTAATTTTATTAACTTTTTTTAAGAAATATAAATTTTATTAAAATATTTTCAAGTGATTTTCTTAAAATCAAAATTATGTTATCTATGAAATTATTCTTAAGCTAAACAAAAGTTTCGACGTGTCACATTAGCTATTTTGGCGGTGAGGTCGAAATTCAACATATTTCAATGTCAATAGTTATATAAAATTTTGCCAAGAATTGTAGAATCTTTACATATCTGCCGATATTTGCTTACAATGTTCAGCATTATGCATTGAAAGAATTTATTTATATTAATTTCCCATTTTGAAGGAGAATTCCTCAAGAGTGGAAAAAATATAATACATTTGTAACTCTCATGACCATTATACTTTTCGAAAGTTTGCTTATCGTATGCAATACAACCTTCATCGCCCACAAGGTCAAATCAGTATTAATTACGATTCGTATTAATTAAAAACCCTCAATAATCATTATTTTGTGAAGAAACATAATCGATATTTTGTGTTAAAATGAAACCGACACATGCTAATACAATCCTTCTTTATATCATTTACTTTGTTACTCTATCGTCTGTTTTACGAGCGCAAAATACCGTTCGATTTATATCTATAGTTATAAAGGATTCTGGATTCCATTAAACATCCATTCTAATGGAGGAATCGAACCTAGAACTAATGAACTGAAGGCCAAAATGTTCTTTGTTAGTCATTCAGCTGCCATCAAGTGAAATTTAAATTTCCTGATTGATCTTCTCGTAGAAAATTATTTTTACATAATTTACAAGCAGAAAATTTCACAGGGAATGTATAAAAAATAATTATTCTGTGGGGAAAAAAAGGGGGAAATTAATTTGTCTGTTGCCCTTTCTTTTCCTTCACTCGGCAATTTATTTAACAAGAATTTTTAATTAAAACTACTTTGCTAACTAATATAAATATTTATGAAAGAATTGGGAGTCGAATCCAAAAACAATTGAACTGAAGACCAAAATGCTCATCATTCTATTGGGAAACTAAGCAATAGTCAATTCATGAAGTTATCTGCACTTATTTGTAATGTGTATTCAAATTTTTCTTTTTTATGTTTATTCAATCTCATGCAAAGAACTCTCGTACTTTAACCTAAGCAAAATATGTTCTTAAATTTTTTGTTTAAATAATCTTATGTTTTGAAATCATTATGTTAATCTCAACTAAAGTTAGGTGTAGAAAAATTTCTTAGGAATAGAAGGTACATGGCCTTTCAGGCTAGGAACCTAACAAACACTAGATCCATTCTTCTTCATGAAGTTATGCATCAAGCTGATGAAATTATTTTAAAGCTAAATGGTTAAATCGACCTTTAAATATATAAAATGTACGGGATCTTTAAAATGTATGTTTTTGTTTAGCTTTCCAGATTACTAAGAACCCAACTCAATTTTATTGTTAGTTTTAATAAACAAGTCAAAATACAGACGTGATGCAGTCAATAACTAACTTGCACAAAGTAGTTAACAGACTTTCCTGAGTTTTCTGGAAGAACTTTTCGTAAATAGTAGGCCGTATTTATGACACTGAGGCGAAAATATTTGGAAAATTCCCAAGTTCCCATCCATAGAGACGCGCCAACAAAAAATAAATAAATAAAAATAAAAGTAAAAAAGTGCATTATGTGTTGTTAAAAGGTAGCGGGTTACGAACAGATAGTTTTCCGCTTCTATCCATCTTTTCAGTGTTAGTGAACATAATTATGTTCTTCCTTTGCAGACGATAATTTTCAGCAAAAATTGTTCTTTCACCTAAATAATATTTCAATCACAAGAAAATAAAATATTGAAAGCTACAGTCTTACGTTTTGTAGATAATTTAGACTAAATCAAATATTTATTAAATGAGACACACACACACAAAACAGTGTTTTATAATTTTTTAATCCAATATTAAATAAAAAAAATGTTCTTTTAATGTTGGTTTAAGCAAAGCAATAGTTTCAAGATACAAAATAGATTACTTACAAATAATGAATTAATTGGTAAAAATTTATCGAAATTTTCAAAAAGGCACCAAGGGTGACAGTATGACGAATGTCCGATCGGGGAAAACGACGGGAGGAAAAATGGCTGAAATTTTCACAAATATTTCATACATGGTTGGTATCTAACAATATATGCTCAACTAATTTTACAAAACAAAAAACGCGGATTTATAGATTGCAAACATCAATGGTAAAATAATAAAGTTGATATGTTAAACTATCCGCAAAATTTTTTGATTAAATTTTATATTAAGGAATTTAAGTCTGTAATTATTCAGGAAAAATTAATGACAAATAGGGTTGCCACAAAATACTAGTTTGCAGGGTTTACAGTAAAAATGTTCGCCAAATTTGGCGCCAAAAAACTCGCCAAAGATAACTGTACTGTAAAACTGGTCCAATTAATTTAATTTTAGTTCGTAAATGAGAATTGAAATTACCATTCCGTCTGTTGGACCATCTTATAAACCAGTCACTAGCTCATAAAATCGTGAGTATTCGTTAATCAGAGCTTTGTAAATAAGAGCATCTATTGTCAATTAAACGCCTAGACATTTCAGTTGCTACAAAATCAGCCAGTGTAACGTCACGAATTTTGTTGTTTTCATCTATACAACTTTGCAACGGGAGCATTGCACGCTTTTATTCAACTTGGACTTAATACTCATTTAAATGTAATAAGAATTGTAATTAAATTACTAGTTTTTTGAATTTGTCTACAATTAACAGCATAGTTTTATTATTAAAGAAATTATTTCGATTTTCCATTAAAGTTATCAAATAAATTGAAAACATTTATTTTTTCGGATTCTCCCTTCTCGTTTTTGTTTTTGCCCACAAACAAAAGATGCAGAAATTTTCGAAATGGGAAACAAAAATGTGTTAGTATTCATTAAATACAACGAATTTCCTCTTGGAAAATTGGAGAAAATGGTAATTAAAATTAAATTAAAACAAAAAAACATGAATAAACAATTGTTTGAAAACAGTAAAAAACTTTTTCACAGAAGATTTTAGTACCTTTTCTTATCACTTAAAAGAAACTCATTGTTTGAAATTAAATTTAAATGCTTTGCTCAGAAGCGAGTTTTAATTATAATTTCTAAACTGGTAGAATTATTAAATTAATTTTCATATTGTATACTTCACGAAATTTCGGCTAATTCACTATGAATGCAACTTCTGAGTTTGAACAAAATGATAAAGAATTACAGCTTCTAAAGGACAAAGGCCATTGAAAGGTATTTTAGCATCTACCCCATAAATTGCCTTCCTGGAGAAGTTTTCATAGATAGTGGACCATATTCATGAGGCGTGAGGAAGGAAAATCTCAAGCACCCACCTTGAAAAACGTATTACATTGGGCTGGATTGAATCCGAGACCTTAAGCTGCTAAAAGCGCTGTTCTACCAACAGATTTTCACTAGGCCATGGTGTGTCTAAGAGAAAATCTGTACGCTAACCAATCATTTTATTAATTTCTTAATTAGTATATTAAAGCATAATATCTATCTTACAAAATATCAATACTTGATGTTCTTATGAGATCGATGTACCATAATACCAGTAATGTTTCTTTGAAACATAAAATTGCAACTTTATGCTATTGTAAAAAAATTTATTTTAAGTAATCATTCATATTTTGTGATAAAAGAATAAAAAATCATAGGATAACCCAACGTTATATTGATGAAATATGCCATTGAAAAGAATCTCTCTCTATCGCCAACTCTACTGATTTTATCGGGAAACTCCTGATTTTTCTCATTTCTCCCGATTTTTGGATAATGAATAAAAATCTACTGAAATTTGGCGATTTCAGTGGAAAACTTAAAAGCAGTCGAAATTATGCCAGAAAAAAAGTTTTTGAGTTGTTTTAGCATCTTAAACATTCAAAATTATATATATATATATATATATATATATAAAGTATTCTTCTCTCAAAAGAAATACAGGTTGAACCAATGGGCAGATGTACGATGACACCTTGTTGGAAATCTAAAAAATAAGTTTGAACAAAAAATGTTTTAAAGTATTTTCCAGTCTATGCTCACACACAATTTTAACTATTCCGCATTCTAATGAAGAATGTGAACGGGTGTTCAGTCGTATAATAAATGAATAATATGAATTCAGATCTTTACTTTTTACTGAAAATTTAGAAAGTTTAATTATTGTTAAATATTTTCAAAATGATAAAAAAATGTTTTTAGAACAGCAGCTCTTCAATTCATTTCTAAACAATGTTAAGTCAGCAACGTATGAAAAAAATAAATTGCCATAATTTATTCAAATTTGAAATGTATTATGTTTTCTGTTGACAACTATTTGAAAATTTCTATATGCTTATATATAGAAGTTTTTGTTACTGTGTGCAATTTAAGTTTATTTATTAATGTATTTTATATCCTTATCTAATTTTGTAAGCTTAATATTTTCAAATTGCGCCGGCCAACTTGTCTAGTGGTCAGCTTGCCTGACTACGGATAGGGAGGTCCTGGGTTTGAATCCCGGCTCAGGCATGGATGTACTTTTGGAATGTTGCCTACCCTATAAACGGGTCCCTGTGGTATGTGTGAGGGTGCGACCCCTTGTGGTGCACACGGGGCAACGCTTCGGCGGCTAAGAGGTCGCTGTGTCTCACCAGTTCCTTGGTATTAGGGAACAATAGATTAATAGACTCTGTTGCAGTTGTAACTGTTTACAATCTGCCATTGGAAAAAAAAAAGTACTTACAAATTGCACTAGTGTAGTAAAAGTTACCTTATAAAATAAACATTGGGACATAAACATTGATGTTTATTTTTTTACATGTAGTATATTCTTTTATTTTTCATAGTTCCTTTATGAGGTTGATGAATATTTTATTAAAATATTAAAATTAACACATAAAATATGTTTAACATTAATCATTCTCAGAATGTATAATCTAAAAAGGAAAATTGCATTTTTGCGGTACAACAGTCTTAAACATTTTATTTTAAACAAAATGTCGCTTGTAGTGCCTCCTGATTCCCCACCCCCTCAAAATCAGTAGAATCTACTGATTTTTTTTTTTCTCCAAGGTTGGCGAGCATGTATATTCTTTGCTTTTATTTATATTTTCAGACTTTTGTTTCAACTGGAATTTGTTCTCTGTTTCGCGGTGCGTTTTTATTTTAAGAAAACTACTAGGTGAGTATAAGCTTTTATAATTCATCACATTCTTCACCTTATTAAAGTATTCGATTTCATTTGTCATCGCCAAAGAACAAATGTTGTGCAATTCTTTAAAGTAAAATTCCTCGGATGTTGATAAAATGCCGCTTAACTTATGAATATAATTGTGCTTAATAGATATTTATTGCCTTCAGAAAAGTGTATACCTGCCAATTAATGCTGATAAAAATGAAAATGACATATAAGGACATAAAGTATTACATTTACAAATAAAAGAATATACGAAAATCAAAGTCGAATATATATAACCCATTCAAATAGTTGATTAAAATTTTTAATAATTTATTGAATGAAAAAAAATGCAATACTTTTATAGTAAGTTACAAATAAGCAGAATTTAATTTAGAAATTCATGTCCACAAAAAATACATAAGACATTATTCGAAAAAAATATATACCAACAGAATGTATGTAATTTAAAAGAAAATTTTGGAAAACAATGAGTAGAAATATTGCCAGGATACAATAAAACTTGAATTAATTTGGATTACAACTAAGCGAATTCAAACAAAACTGAAAAGTGTTAGAAAATACTCACAACAATGAAAACCCCAAGTCAATCAACATTAATTATTGATAAAATTTTTCATCACTCGTGATCACTCTATGGCAGTTAAAAATCCACAGGTTAAAAAAGAGTTGGAATAAATTGGCAAAAATAGCAAACGCAAGAGGTAACAAAAGAAAAAAATAACCAAAAAGTAAATAATGCCAAAGAAATTATGACGGTATAAGTATGACATATATCCCAAGAGATTTCTTGCCAAATCTAGCATTCTTTGTTTTGATTATAATGTTGCCAATTTGAGTTTTGTTACTTTTTAGATTTTTTTTTGTTTCCAAGTTTGCTTTTTTTTCTCATGTTTTACGTCTTTTTTGCGTCATATATGTTTTTTTTTTTTTTTTTTTTTTTTTTTTTTAAAGTGGCAATAGCTATTGAATTTATTGTTTAGCGTTTCAATTGTCGGATTTTGGAACATTTTCCCGTTCCAAAAACATGCATTTAGCTCGGCGTTGAAAAACTCGCCAATTGAGGAGATATAAGCCATAAGTTCCATTATGACATCTGCATACATATTAATATATTTTAATTCACAGATACAGGTTCCCTAAATATATTACGTTAAATGTTTTAAATCTGGTGTTACATTCAAAATTATATAATTTGATTAAAAATTATGTTTCATTTAACTTGGACTTTATTTTTAATGAGTAAAAAATATTTTTTTGTGTAAGCATCCCAATCAGATATTAATTGGAGAAAACCTATCACAATAAACTTATTGATAAAGCAATCATTTTTTTTTCAATAAGGTAGCACTTATTTATATCATTAAATCTTTCGAATATTTAATCGTTATCAATACTTACGATCGGAAAATATTGCAGAAAATTTATGTGTTTTTTTACACCCAATATAACGTATTCTATCGTATGCCATTTTTGCTAAATTAGTTTTTATTAATAAACATTAGAACAGAAAATTTTGTCTTTGAATTACATTTAACAATTCATCATTATAAGACTTGCTGAATGCTTATCTAACTGGCACTTATATCGATTGTTTGTGAGTTCGATTCTCCCCTCGAATGTGAATGTTCTTAGTAGGTCAAAACCCATTTTAAACTATAGGGATCCGTGTTAAATTAGTTCACACGAGTGCAAAATATTATCGGGGAGTGATAAACATATCAGCTGTGTCCGGTATTTAAAAAATTAATTAAAATATATCACTTTGTAAAATAAAACACACAAATTTCATGAAATAAAAGCAAAAAAATTAATCTCTATTTAAAGGCCAAAATATTTTCGAAATATTTAATTTCAGCATTTTTTACAGAAAATTTACTTTTTACAAGTTTTTTTTTTTTTATATATATATATATATTTTTTTATTCTTTTTACAAGTCTATCTTTGAGAAAGAAATTCCGTTATTTCTCCGTACCATAATCATCGTAACGGGAAATATATTACTGTCGTAAATATAAGCTTTGTGCATTGCTTTAAGAGGTTTATATTTTTATAAACTACTAGAAAATAGTACAAACATTTTATTCAGATTTTATAAACTTAATAATTATCATTTATTGACAAAACTTGCTTAAACGCCAAAGTTTATTTCAGACAAAAACTGCTGAGCAATCGCTTCAGTGATCGATTGCAGGGGTAAAATGGAATAATTATCGAACATTTTTTTTTGTATGCCATAAATAAACTATTTCATAAAAAAATATTTTTAAAGACTAAAAACACATTTTTTTAAAATTCTTGAAACACACATTTACATGCTTCAAGTTTAAATTCGTTGCTTGGAAACTCTGTAGTTTTCAGTTTTTAATTAATTTTTGCGAGGCAGGGAAAGCTCTCACGAATTTTGGTCTCATAATTTTTTATTGTATTGAAATTCATATTCTTACTTGAAAACATAAATTAATCTAAAGGGTATCAATTTGGGTAGAGGACAAATATACATACATATTTTTAAGTACCTACTTCCATCTTCAAAATCATGGTTTAATTAGTTGTTCCACTGGCTTTATTGCATAAGAGGGCTAATTAGACCGAAACATACAATTTAAAATATATTCCAGAGCACTACATACATCCATGTCCAATATGGGATTCGAATCTATGAACTGATGAGTGCTCTCAGCGTTTACTAATTCTCCTCAGAAATCATAAAACAAATTATTACATTATAACGTCATCGTTTTTGCGCTCTTAACCCCAAGAGATTTACTCTATCAAAGAGATTGATTTCCCACAGATGGCATCCCGATACTAACTAGTATCAGAGTCCAATCATGAGAAGTGGTTCACAATATCGTGGGAAAAGCTTAAAATAATTCATGGAGGGGCATTAAGTGCGTCACGGATAATGCGATTCATCTGTAGGGAATCTCCTGTCGTGTGACCCCTTACTGAGTGGTTGTGTGATTCCTAGTGATTGGGAATCACCAGTTTGACAGGAAACATGTGGTCCAGAAATGATGTACGAGGTATGTTCGATAAGCTTCTGGAGAGCCAGATGACGGGGGTACAGAAGATTATTTAAAGAAACCAGAGACTGGGGATTCTCAGAAATACTTAAACTGTAATCGAATTGTGATTCAAAATCCTTATTATCCATTCTATTCAGGTGATATATAAAACTTAGGCGTCTACCAATAACTGCAAAAAGAGAATGGCATTTAGCTAAGCACTTCACTCTTCCATCAGACCAACTTTTCCCTGATTCTGAGAAGTCACAGCCCAGAATTCCTGACCGAAGTTCCCAAGACTAGTGTCTCGAGACAGAGCCCCAATCGTCGGCTCCAGATGGGAATTCTATTAATAAAATGTGAATATTGTTCAGACTTAGTTTTAGCAGCCCTATGGTCTTCGATTTGCTTATTTATATTTATATTATTTATTGTTTGCGAGCGAAAAGCGATTAAGAAAAAAATAATGGGTATTTTTGTATTATCCGGTCAACGTTTTTCGCCTTAAGAATAAGTTGTTGAATTTCGCAAATTTTAATAATAATTTTTCGAAGTATGAAAGAAAAGCATAATACTTTGCTTATATCTTAGCACTATATAAAATACTAACGAAAACCTTATTTATATTTTATATGGTGTTAAATCGCATCATTAACGACATTTATTATTTTGCAGATTTGGTCGACAGGATAATACGTAAGTAGCAAACAAGGGTGGATTGCAATTATCACGTTTCCTTCTGGTTTCTGTATTTTAATAACGGTAAACATAAAGGGGAATAAAATACCATGGAAAAATTAATTTTACTAAATAAATTGTTTTTTACACTTTATAATGCTTTAATTGTAAATTAATATCACAAAGTTTTTTTTTTTTTTTCCAAAACCAAAATTAAAATTTTTGTCAATTCAAGTTAAAAATAGTTTAAACATTTTTTGTGCACATGTGAACTGATATTGAACATCTGTAGATCAATTTAAGATTACAACTCATTTGTTTGTAAAATAAGTTTTTAAATATTTATAAAAATGAGAAAATTTATAGATAATTAATAAATTTCCTCATTACAAATATAAATGTGATGACAATATTATAAACATAAATGGGAATAAAATATCCTGCGTAAAAAATTGAGGTTGAAATTGAATAAATTTTTTCTACTAAATATATCAAGCAAAATATTTATAAGTTGTCACTTTATATATATATATCATGCTAACATGACAAATGCCGGGTTTCATTATAAATTCTTTATTTCAAGTAGTTTTTTTTTTCTATTTTTCACTTTATTATGCTCATATCACCAAACTATAATTTATGTTTGGATTAAGTATAAATTTATTAGCTCAAGTTGTTTTTTTTTTAAATTTAATTAAAATTTGTGTTATATTTAATTAAAAATTGTTTATTTTTTTTGCATACATGAGTTGTTTTAACAAACTTCAAGTAAAAATCTGCAGAGTTAAAATATTTTTTATTTTGTGTGTAAATTGTCTTTTAAATTAAAAAGTCTACTAAGATAAATCGCAAGCTGACAATACTATAAATATCTGCAATCCGATTCAAAGTATAACATTTGTAAAAATAATATTTATAAATGAGGAGATTTATAAATAATACAGATTTTAATGAATTTTCTTAGTTATATGTACAAAAGATTTTAGAAGGAACTTAATATTTTATACGAGAAAACTATGCTAAGTTTTAGAAAGGTAAGTTAAAAAAAAAAATGAGTAAAAATATTCAATAAGATAAAATTGCTAACCAGATATATATATAAATTTATCGCATTATTAACATCGTCAAGTCACTGAATCATAGCCAAAATCTTCTAGAGCTGTCGATCGGGACTGTTTCTCGAGACACTAGTAGTTCCCGAGGAAGACCTTCACCTGCAGAAAGAGACTCCGAGTAACTCGGTCACGATCAAGCTCGTGACCTTCGAGAATAAGTCTCGAAGGATACGTCTTGATGCCCCTCCGAATGTCCAGTCAATTCAGCTAGAACGGTAAAAATCAATACTTGCTCCCAAGTCGATTGAAGATTCTTATAAGCAACCTACATCGACCTTGCAGATAGTCATCGATTCATAGTTCATTGTAAATAATCATCAGAATAACTTACCGATTGTACAAAAATGTATAATCAAGATCTTGTAATTAAATGAGCCTGATTCATTTACTAGCCCAGCCTATGCGCTGCCTAAGCCGCAGCAGGCTGAATGCACTAAAACGGACTAACAAAGTGGCAAATTATGAAATTATACATATAGTTACGGTTCAAGTTTTTGTATTGTCAATAATTAATAAGACGTGAGCTGATATAAAGATTACAATTTTTAATATTAAGCATAATTGATGAAATTATATTATTTCAGATTTTTTTACTCTTATTTGAACTTGTAAAGAATGAAATGAATTCGAGAATCATTTTAAATTACTTATGGATACTTATATTTTTCTATTCATTAAAACTAAAATCTTATCAAATTTTACGTAATAAAAAATTTAAATCGTCCCTGCTGATTCCTCGAAAAGCTAGAGAGCTTTTACCCAGCATTTTAATGACTGATATAATGCGTAAAAAAACTTCAGACCAGTGATTTATCTCAGAATCAATGTGTCACTGAGAAACTGCATCTATTGTTTCACCTACTTTCAATCTTTGCTTCAATTCAAGCCATGATTTCAAACAATCTATATGAGTTTTAGCATTTTCATGATGTGCTAAAGAGTCCCCTAAATGCTACCAGTCTTTTGCCAAGAGCGCTCAAGCTAGATGGTGCAGCAAAATGTCGACATGGGAAACAGTACAAAGCGTTTTGAAATACGGAATATGCCATCCATTCTCTTAAAACCTCTTCTCCATTTATAAGCCTTTTCTTGTAATGTCTCGGTGAGAATCTTCTATGCGGATCATCAAAAGGAAAATCAAAATTATACAAAGGTGCAGCTGGACCACGTTTAACCAAAAAAATTCATCTGCTGCACGCATGATTTCGGGCCATAATCCTGGGTCATAAGAGATACTTTGGACGGTAGCCCTTTCTAAATGTTTCTCTGAGGTCTGCATAACTAGCGAATTTTGATTTCTGGAACTGCACGAAACTGCATCACTACTCCCCAAACTCATTTGAGATGACTTTCCCAAGTCAGTAAGGATGACGGTTGCGTCCAAAGTGATATCCATTTTCAGAAAGTCAGTATCTAGGTGCTGGGCGTTGTTAAAATCTGTTGTGCGAGCGTTGAAACTATCTAATTTCAAGAAGTTCTGCAGCACATCTGATTGTTTTTGAAACTGTGTTTGCTTGTTCAATCTCCGCTTTTTAAATTTGCTCCCAGAGGGTTCTCTCTTAGCATCGGACATTTTGGTTTCTGAAACAAATTAATTAAAATAAAAAATAATACTGATATAAAAAAATAATAACTGGTATTTTGTCTCTTGTTTGGTAGTTTTGTGTAAACTATATTTTTGTTAGAAATTACGCCTGCGGCACGTTTTTAATTATTTTAAATTTTTGATCAAGATAAAATATTGTATAAGACTCCTGCCAAAACTACGCTTTTTTATACGCGCTACTTCTCAGCATTTGCTACGCTGTGCTTTGAAAACCGCTTGCATAAAACAGCTAGTTTTTTTTTTGACATTTTTATAAAACTACTATTTCGTTAGTCCTCAATAGAATGGTTACACCATAACTAGGAAGTCACACTATGCATAAACGGATTTACAATTTATGTGGCCCTACGCTATTTAATTTTAGGGGTCCCTACTCCCTACATTTTATTTTTATAATTTTGATATATAACTACCTAATTATTTTTAATACGAAGGACAAACTAAAACAAACAAAATGAAAAATACTCTGCCAATTTATGGGCACCTAAGCTCTTACAATTAACAACAAATTCCTCCTTCATTGTAGATTCCTCCACCGGCCAAAAAAAAAAATTGATATCACGCAAGACATTTTTTGATGTAAACTCTAATTTTTAATCCCCTCTTGTGCACCATTGGCATAAAAAAATTAAATGTATTTTATTCAACTGCAGACTCAATTACCTTTTATTTGATACCACACAATTCATGTCTTGATCTACACTCGAATTTTTTTGAAATCAATCCCATCCTTTTTTTGGCTTATGTCTGATGGATTTTATTCGTTTTTAAAAATGAAAACAAAAATTAAAACTCTTACCTTCACAGAAGACAAGCGCACTGGACAATTAGCACAAACACTTTCTTAAAGCTTTTTTGCATTAACAATTTAAGCAAACTACTTTATTTCGCACCAGTCGAAGTCTAGTGGCAAATAATGCATTGTTTTTAGTCTATTTCCTTTTTATGTGCCGTTAACAAGGGCTGTTAGATCTTGTTTCGTTTGGTTTCAAAATCAAAACTATCAGTCAAATCTTGCAACGCGTTTTTGAGAAAATTCCCGTGAACCGATTTCAATGAAATTTGGTATACTTACAATACAAGGGTCCGATGACGATGCAATTTTATGAAAAATAATTTATTGATATGATATCAGAATAGTAAAAAATATTCTTTACTTTTTAGTGTCTTTTATAAAAGCCTGTAACATAATTTTTTTATCAGTTTATTTTCATTTTCCATGATTTTGGCGCCCCTAGATCATTGCGCTCCGGGCGGCCGCCCGTATTGCCCTATCCTGAGGCTGGCCCTGGTACGTTATCTGTAGATGAAAACGCTATCTGACGTCAGGGATATTTTAAACCAATGAGAAACAATTGTAATATACAGTGGCATAATTATGATCTCAACTGAAACGAAAGAAACAGCCTAGTAATTAATTAATTAACAATTTCCAAAAACGAGATAATTGCTATAATACTAATTTAATTGCTGCAAACTAAATAAAAATTTAAACTTTACTTTTATTCGTTATTCATGTTTAATCGTTATTCTCTATATTAAACATTTGTTCTGCAGTTATAGTTAAATCCATATTAACATTTAAAAGCACAACCTATCAAACATGTATGACTTTTCCATGATGTCTGAGGGCATCAGCAAAGTAGGAACTTGAATTTTCCCGGTAATACCCCTGTACCCTCTGGCAACAGGCTGATCATACCATTGGTTTTGTAACTTCATTCTGTATGCAGTCATTCTGGCAGTACTGCAGATGAAGATGTTTAAGGGAATCAGATCCAACATAACTTCCATTGCTCTGGTTGGCGCGGTGGACATTGCTCCTATGATGCAGATACATGCGAGTCTTTGTGGACCTCCTAGCCTGTTAATTACAGTCTTCTGTTCCACCTTACGCCACCAAATCACACACGCATATGTGAAAATTGGCCTGACAATAGCTATTTACATCCAAAATATCTGTTGTGGATGTAAATCTCAGTTTTTACCAAGCATTCGCCTGCAAATCATAATGCTTTTCTTTGCTTGGTTAATTTCATCATCAATGTGCTTATCCCAGGTGAGTTTTTGGTCTAAATATATGCCCAGATACTTCACCTCTGAAGCCATATTGATTTCAAAATCAAAAAGTCTTGGTATGAAAAAACCCTCCCGTTTCCTTTTGCATGTAAAAGGTACAAGGTAGGTTTTCTGAGGATTAACCATCATCCACGCACTATTTACCTACATAACTTAGAGCATCCTCCATGAGATGATAAGTTGTGTCTAAATCTTTACCAAGGATAAGGATGACAATGTCATCAGCATACCTTTGCGTATAGTAGCCCCTATCATTTAGAAATTTTATAAGGCTATTAACAACTAGGATCCAAAGTAATGGTGAGAGAACATCACCCTGAGGACAACCTCTTGTGGGTTTTTTTCCCCCAAATGATTCACCGAAGATGTTCATTTGTATACATCTATCCGAAATCAAGACCTCAATCGAAGTACACAGAGTCTGATTAGTCCCTGCCCCTCTAAGTGCATTGAGGATGGATAGATGGGAAGTGTTATCAAAGGCACCTTGGATATCGAGGAAAGTTTCCAAGGCAATTTCTTTTTAATCCAGAGTGGTTTTAATCTTAGAAACTAGCTGATATAAAGCAGTTACAGTAGATTTGCCGGATTGATAGGCAAATTGAAGAGCATGCAAGGGACTGTTACTACTCAAGTAATCTCTAATATCAATGATTTTCTCCATAATTTTAAGAAAGAATGAAGAAAGACTGATTAGTCTGTAAGACTTGGCCTGTTCATAAGTGTCCTTGCCAGGTTTAGGAATGAAAACAATCCTGGTCTTCTGTCATATCTTTGGTATATAACCCAGTGCTAAGCTAGCTCTGTAAATTCTAATTAGTACTGGTATGATAACCTCCTCTGCCTTCTGAATCATGATAGGCAATTCCATCAGGCCCTAGGCTTTTTAGAGGTTTAAAGGCAGAGATTGCCCATTTAACATTGTTATAGTTAACGATATTTTTAGCGATGGTCCATTGATTGCTATTGATTCTTTGCAAAGAGTCAATGCAGTGCTCCCCTTCGTTGCTATAAATATCTCTAGCACCTGGAAAGTGTGTTTTGGTCATAATTTCCATAACCTCTTTCCCGGAAGCAGCAAAATTACCCCTCCTTGTACTTTAAGGTGCCAACCAAAATAGCTTAATCCCTTTTGAGGAGTTTTTGGAGTCTAGCTCCTTCAGAGATAGAATCTATCTCTTCACAGAACTTCCTCCAAGAGTTAATTTTGCTTTTCCTAACAAGCTTGTTATAATGAGTGAGGGCCGTTTTATAGTTCTCCAATTCACTATTTTTCTTAGCTTTATTAAAAAGTTTCCTAACATTTGCCCTTTTGGCTGCTAGAGAGTCATTCCACCAAGGACATTAAAGTTTAGCTCTCCTAGTACGAATAGGGCAATTGTTATGATAAGAATCTAGAATACTACAGTGCAGAAGATCTGCTGCAACTTCTAGATCGTAGTTATCTCAAATAGGTCTGTTCCCGAGCTCAACCAACCCAGTCAAAACCTCCTGGAATTTCTTCCAGTCCGTTCTAACTGGGTCTCTGAACATGCGATCCAGACACACATTAGAGTGAATTTCAAAACGGATGTTTTGATGGTCTGATCCAGAAGGGCTGCCATCTACTTTCCAATTTTTTATATTTTTGATAATTAGCGTTGTCCCTACTATTGTAATGTCAATTACTTCAAATCAATTGGAAGTAATGAAAGTAGGTTCATTGCCCTCATTTAGAGTATCCAACCCGTAGTTTAGAATGAATACTAAAAGGCACTCACCTCTTTTATTTGTGTCCGTGCTTTTCCAGATAACATGGTGAGTATTACAGTCTAGTCCTAAGACTACCTGTAAATTGTTGTCTCTGCAAAAGTTCATGAGCTTATGCAGCTTATGGTGGAGCCTAAGTTGCATAAGCTCATGAACTTTTGGTCAGATGGAGCCTTCTCTTCATAGGGCATGTACACAGAGCCAAAAACAATTTCTCTGTCATCTCCCTCTATGTTGAGTCTGACTTTCACAGCTGTCAGGTTCCTAAGGATAAATTCAGAGAGGGGTAAAACTTCAATGTTTCTATGTAATATGCAAGTTCTAGCGTTACTATTGGTACAATAGATAAGCTTACCTTTAGTTCCTTTGAGACCACTGATTCTCCCCCTAACCAGCCAAGATTCTTGAATCAGGGCCAATTTACTGCAGATCGGTGATTTTGTGTTCCTTCATCAGCTTCTTATTCTGGACACCAGAAAGTCTCTTTTTAAGCTTGATTCTGGTCAGAGAGTCAGTCATGCTAGCGATAGCTTCCTGACTCTCACCAGAAGATGGTTTGGAGGCCATTTCTATCTCCTTCTCATGATTTCAATGTCTTATTACTTTTTTTATACAGGTCCCGACTTAGCCTAATTGGGACCCACTCTTCTTCACAACGTAATTAAAAGAAAATACAGAATAAATTAAAAGAAAACACAAATAGAAATTCAAACCAACAGAGAGAGAGAGATTATAAATAGTATGGTACTAATGTAAATTAAATTTTGCAAAAAATTCATATCCTTGCTGACATGAGGGTGGTGCTCCGCTAAATTTTCATAATTACGATGGCTCAGTTAAGTTAATCAGAAGCCCGAATTTTCGTAAGCATATTGCATTTTGCGATATGTAAAAATACAGGCTTTTGATTAGCCAAATTTGTCCATTGTAATTTCAAACATTTAATGCAATTCCACCCTAAAAAGACATGGATTTAGGAAATGAACATTCTTTGCTATCATACGATAGAGTAAGGAAGAAGTTAACATGAAATTGGTGGGTTTTACGTTGTACTGATATTTTATTTTTAAAAAAAAGTTCATAAAAGAAAGAAATGTAAAATAAATTTTTTTTTTTCGATTTACAATATATTAAAAATATTTATATTAAAATTTTAAATTAAATATTTGTTTGCTTTTAGATGTGGATTTGAAACAAGCATCTGAAGAAGAAAAATATTAATTTCAAGTGTTCGAATTTATTTTAAGATTCCATAAATTTTGCATTAAAATCGAAGCCTAGATTTCTGATTTTTATTTATTTAATTTTTCTCCTAAACAATTGAATATAAAACGTCATTAAAATACATAGCAAAATGCTTACATAAAAATCTTTTTATTCTTACCAATAAAATACTTATTTTTATTATACTACTGAGCTAAAATATGCATCAGGAATAAAATATATATATTTTAACAAAATGAATTTAATTACATTTAATAATTAATCAATTTTTTGATTTTTTTATAATTTATTTAGTTAAAAACATTAATAATTTTTAAGATTTTTTAAATATTTTTAATCATCTGACCACGCCGGATTTGAATGATAATTTATTGCATTCAGGTTGGAGGATTTTAATATGCTGAGTCAGCTCTGCTCATTAGAGTTTCATTTCCAATTAATTAACAATCTTATCTATTCAGATACGAAAGCTAAATTTCTTAGAAGCTTGACATTTCTTCACACGGATTACTCGATATCGGACTTCATAATTCACTTCATACAAATTGTCTTTGGAATATTTAAACTCAATTATTTCAGAAAAAACTAATTTGCAGAAAAGATTATACACAATTCTCTTGATCAATTAATTTAAATACTGAATATTTTATATATAATTCGATTATTATGGTAACACAGTACTCTTTATTTATTCTTACAATAGTTTTTGATAAATATTGAAATGAGGCACATCAATATTTGCAATCGAAAATCAAACCACTACCTATCATTTGATTTTCAGTTTTTCCTGTCTATCATATAAATTTTTAAAATAATTACTGTTTTTGAATAAAAATAAATTTAGAATATATTAAGGTGTATTACACATTTATACCACTCTAAAGATTTATATTCGATTAGAATACCGATATATTTTTATATTCGATATATTATAATCAGTTTCATTGAATATGTTTTATTTATTGTTTTATAAATATTTATTATACTCGAAGACTAATTTTTGACTGAGTCGAATAGCTTAATGTGAAGAACAACCAGATCTGAAATAGGAATCGAAGTCACGAACTGTTGAGTTATATACTGGGATTGGCAAAACAATCTATGAATAACAGTAACTGACTTTCTAAAATTTATTTCTCCAGATTGTAAATCAACTTTATTAAATATTAAAGAGTCATTGCTTTCATAAAATCATTTTTAAGCAGAATTAGAATTTCTGTTTCCAAAACTTGTGAACCTTTATAAAAAAAAAAAAAGCAGTAAAAATAGAAATAACTTTGCAAAAAAAAAAAAAAAACTAATAACCATTAAAAAAAAATGACTAATTTATGCTGTTTACTTAGCTAAAACAACCGTCGAAATGCTACGGTTAAAAATGAAATACGTTATTATTTCAACGGAGAGCTTGATTAACATTTACAACCGGCGCGAGATTAAACGGATTATATTGACGATGAAGATTAGATTTTGGGAATAGAGATGCGCCATAAACATAGGTAGTTAAAATTTCCCTTTCATTTAGCATTATTTTACGTATATGAAACTGAGCGAGAGAAGTTCACGCACACTTTTCTTTCTTTCTAAATAACAGCATAAAGGAAGTATGTGTTAGAATTTAAATGAAAAAATTGGTACTTATTATCATCGTCACCACAGTCAATTTTGCGCCAAGTCAGATTAGTGCCAGAGGAAATGCGCCAAAATATCAACAAAAGAATGCAAGGATAAGAAAATATTGTTACTCACATGTTTTATTGTTATTTTTTAAATCAGCTTTAGATGGAAAGTATGTCGATATTGACATTAAAAGAATGAAATCTACCTTTCCTTTTTTTAGCACCTATGTAACGTAATTAACATTCACATCATAGATTTTTTTTTGTGTATTGCTACCTTCTAAGTATTTTAATTTAACTATAGTAAAATGCAGCTTGCAAAGAAAAGTCGGTTATTTTACTTTGTTGATTCAATCAATCATTTGCAAGTAAAGCAAACTTAGTGAATTTAAAAGGTCGTCATTTATTCACGTGGCTTTATTATAAACTCCCTTAATTTGTTGTCATGTTTTCATTTTAAGTACTCATTGTATTTATCATTTCAATCATATTTCGAGCAGCAAAACATGCCGGTTTGGGTTAAGAATCGAATACAAAACGATTGAGTTGACCAGAGTTTTGGCCATTGGTACTTATGGATTGAATACGATACTACATTCAAGGATTAGGTAGGTTTGTCGCTCAACAATTAATTTTTGTACATGAAGGCTCATTAGACCGGGACAAACAGCTTTAAGAGGATGCCGATTTGATTTACTACAAACATCAAGAGTAAAGTTGAGCAGTGGATCCTCTGGTAATGCCATCTATCGGAGGAGTCTTAGAGCAAAGTCATACTTTCACCTTTGTAGTGCTTTGATTAAACGAAAGAGGCACCCTTCTGACTTAATTTCGTACCCATGGGCTAACGAGTTTGGCTTGTCCAAGTGTCAACAACAAACCCAAAGGAGATTCGAATCTACGAGCTATTGAATCGAATGATTATCGACCATTAGAAGTCTTTAACATTCGAAGGGGGTTGCAGTGAAAGCATTCAAAATAAGCATTGAAAGGGGAAAAAAATTATAAAATTGTTCATACAACTGATAATGTTTACGTAAGATGACTACTGATTCGGGGTAAGGTATCACTCTTTGATGTTGAATATCCTAGGTTCAGCCTTAGTCTCTATCGAACAAAGGGTGACTGGAATTGCGCTTCCGCATTCTGCATGCATACATGTTGGTGTTTGTACATGGGAGTTTTCTAGGCGTCCTTCAAGGTAATACTAATACTATGAATTCATGAAAAGTTTTTTCGGAAAGCAATGACATACTGTGGTACGGTTTTAATGGGATTATGCTAATGTATTTCATTTGACCCGTAATTAAAGTTGGTTTGAACTCATTGTGAAGGTGCTTATCTTGCAATGTACGACCTTCCGGAACTATCCTCGCTTCAAGAGTGGAGGTTAATTCTTTCTCCTCATTTAAAATGTTTTTCTTTGTGTAATTGTTACATGTTCAGAAAAAATACATGCATTATAAGGGATTTCCTTTTCCTTCTTCATTTAAAAAGTATTATAAAAAGTTAAACTTATTATTTTTTTACTTTAAAAAACGCTTTTTGTTTTTCCAAAACGTGTTTTTGGTTTTTCCAGCATGTTAACGATAAAAAAAGGCATTGGAAGAAGGATGAAAAGAGTCCTGGCATTGATATTTAATTACCTGTGTCGGCCAATGGCTGAGTGATTAGCGTTTCGGACTCCTTGGTTGTTGGTCTCGGGTTCAAATCCCGTTTCGGATATGGATGCTTCTTTTCCTCTGTGTTTCTTTGTCCTTTCTTCTGAGCTGATGGATGAATGTGGCCCACCCTATTAACGGGTTTGTGGTGGAGTGACGTGGGTAATGTTACTCGCCTGAGACACTTGTTTCACAGGTTCTGACAGGGTAACCATAAAAAGGTGATAATTTTCGTAAACAGCCTTATTGTGGAGAACGGTTAGTCACTCAGTGCCTACCGTCAATGTTTAAAAAAAAAAAAAAAACTTCTTAACTAAATGAAATTTTTAAATGTTACCCACATCTTCCGATTCGGTCTCAATTTATCCATATGAGAAATACCGCTTCATAGTGTAAAATGACATTTCGAAGAAATCAAAAGTGCTCAAGGTTATTTTCTCGAATCTCAATTGTTTCCTGAAAAATCCACAAGTTTTCTTTTAAAAAACCCCAGTCCTCGGAACATGGCGCTGTTTACTTGAATGCATTTCAAAGAGTTTGAAAGAAAAATATTGATATATTTTGCTGTAACTGTGCCATCTGCGAAAGCATTCAGAAAAGAATTATGTTGAATATAAAATACTCAAATTTTCGGAAACACAAAAACAAAACAAGAACACTCTAAACACGAACTTAGATCATTAAAACTTTATTTAAAAATTTTGGAAACAAAACTTTAATTTCTTTTTTTATCTTCGCCTTCGTGAGTTGTACTTAATCATTGAAAATCAATCGCCTAGGTGTTTATGATTCGGAGATTATCGTCAAATCTAATTTCAGAGTGCGTAAACAGTATCGCAAACAATTCCACAGATGCTTATTGAATCAGTCTGAAATTAAACGTGTGCTCGAAAAAATCCTGGAGGATTCTAAAATCGTTCGAATCGAGCAAATACGAGCTTCAATCCGGTTATTGACTCTGAATAGATAAAGCATTATCAGAACTATAGAATCCGGAAATAGGGCAAAATGAATCATGTAAACGCGAAGCGTGGATCCGTAATGCGCATGCTCTGTGTCAATAATGGTGTAAAGTTGTTCATTATTGCCAAATATAGAATCGATATTTTTAACTATGTAAAATAGACGCTTGTTTTCACGAATTCTTCGGGAACGGTAAAAAAGCTCTTTAAAACGAAAGTTCATAAAATAAAAAATAATAAAATTCTAGATTTTAAAATTATTTTTTTTCTATCAAATTACTTTTTTTATATGAAATATTATCAGAAAAACGTAAAATAAAAAATTTAAGAATCTTTATAATTTTATTGATGAAAAATCTGGCAAAGTAATCACTTAGTTTTTCTTTTTCTTCCTTTTATTTATTTATTTTTTTTCCAAAACTACAATTTTAATTTTCCATTTTTTTTTCGATGAAGAAGAAGAAGCCTTTTGACTTTGTTTTTCTCTCTCAAAGAAGTATTTTATTCTCGTTAACATTTCATATGATTCTGGTCCAGCAATATTACGTCAATTTTTTTATATCAGAAAGTTATTTTCCATTTTTCTTCATTTTTCGGTATTAGTCACCCTGTTGGAAACTACTGTGACAATTTTGACGACGATATAACGGCAATTTGCGATCGATACATTGGAAAGCTGTTCTGAACACAACATTGTGTTTTGTATTGATTCTTAAGCTGCTATTTTGGCACTTACAGATTCAAGGTATAAGTTAAACGCTCTGAGTGGAATGAAGTTAAATGCATCTCTGTGGAATGAAGTTAATTGTACTTAAAAAGTATAGAAAAAGGATTTTTTTCTAGTGGTTTCTTCTCTATTGTGACATTTTTAGAAACGAGCAGGCTGATAGGCTTGCTACAGCGGATCTCATGCCACAATCTGATTCTCCACTGCCTCTGTTTCACATCAAACGAATCCTTTCGAATAAATTTAAAAAAAATCAGGGATTCGAGCTTACACTTTATTGGCGGAGGGTTGAACGTTACGAACTTCGTAGATTTAAATTTACTTACACAGAGGGGCAGACAGCTACGGACTGTTCTGCGTTTGAAATCGCCAAACATTTCGCCATTTTGAACCACAGTCAAGTGACAAGGTGTCCTCAGAGTCTGAACCCTCTTCTTCCCATTCGTGCCACATGAATGAAAGGAAGGCCGCGTCGGCCTGGTTGTTCAGGGCGCCGTTCTCGTTATAGGAAGGTAGTGAGTTCAAATCCCAGCTTAACCGAAGATCCGTCGTGCTCGTTAAAGACTGCGGCGGCAAATTAAAACAATGTCAACTGGTCGCAATGTCCTCCAAGTGAAATGATACCTCTGGGGACGGCAGGCTAAGTATTGGGAGTCTTCTGCTTGTTCCCTGCTTTAAAATCACGAAGGCTCCATCCGGGTGCTTCTGTCTAACTGGTAGAGCCCAACTCAGGGCTGGGTATAGGGAAGCAATGCATGCTGGTGAAACAACTGCATTAGTGAAAGGACTTTGGACGCTACAGTTTGCCGCAGACACGTCTCCAATGAGCGGAGCTCCAGGAACCCAGTGATGGGGAAAGAGGTCACACTCCCACATCGCTGCTCACGACAAGGGATCCTTCACTTTGTTGGTCTTATGGGAAGCGTCATGAAGCTATTGATCTGCTTGGCTCATATTTTTCGACATTCGAATAAACTAACTTTTCGAAAATTAATTTTAAAAAAAATTCGTCAGCTAGTTAGTTCATCATGTTGGTTATTGCTGTCTTGTACCAACTAAGCTGGCACTATGGGGTACGCTGCTCCACTTTTCTAACTGAACCATGTTTTGGTGTGGAGTCCGACATCCTTGGGACACACATGCCATAGGTACCCGTTTATAGAGTCGGCAAATATTCACAACCCATCTATTCAAGGAAAGGACAAACACAAGTGAGAGAGAGAGAGAGAGAGAAAGAAATTACACCCATGTCCGAACCGGGATTCAAACCCAGGATATTCTTTTCGCAGTCAGGCACCCTGACCATTAAACAGGGTTGGTGGCATCATGTTGGTGTTCATGTACTATAGGTAAACAAAACTGAACTTTTTTTTATTGTTAATTCTCTGTAGCAAGTATTTTTCAAAGCTCATATCTTAAATTCAAATGAAACAGCACAAGATGGACTGAGCTTTCGGGCGACTGTCCTGTTTTTCTATTTTCCCACAACTGCTGCCCGGTGAGAGATGGACTGAAGTGTTTTCAGACGATTAATGATTTCACGAGGAAAGGCATGCGAGGTCAAGCTTGCAGTGAAGTGTTTGATCTTTAACAAGTTATCTTACGGAATAGGTGCTGCTATTTATAGATTTTCGACACAACATTACACAATATCGTTCTTTTTAGAGATGAGAGCCAGGCTATCTCCTGATTGGGGAGGGACCTCTTATCGGACGATGAAGACTTCGCATTCGAAAACATAAGTTCTTCAATGTCAGTAGTCTTGAAGACAGTATAAAAAGAGGCGAAAGTAATCCCTTCTGAAAATAAAAATGAAGGTTTCCCAAGAAATATTCGAAATATATTCCACGTGTTACGAAATACAAAACAAATACAGCGTCGTTCTTTCATTTGAGACAAAAGATATCAATTATTTCCTTTTCTAGATCCATTCTAACTATTTTAAATATAATTAACAAGTATAAGGAAAATTAAGTGTCAGAATTTATTTTATGCAACAGCTTTAAAAATTACTCCCTGTTATTTCAAGGGGGAGACCGTACGAAATATTTTACTTTAATTTTCATTTAGCCTGAAAAATGAGTGGCAGATAGCCTGACAAGCGAAAACAGCTTTAAAGTATTAGATCAATGCCCCCTATTTTCCTTACTGAAGAATTTTTCATAAACAAAGGGTCCCTGTCTCGAGCAAGAAAATTCTGGAAATTCAATAGCACCACTTCGACAAATATGCATGAAGTTTGACTCTCATGAAATTCTGGGTATTTCTAAGCACCGCTTTAATATATATGCATGGAATTTGACTGTCATGAAATTTGGGAAATCCCCAAGCATCTACTTCGACAGATATGCATGGAATTCGACTCTCATGAAACTGAAAGCAAAAAAGCAAAACCCATCTTCCGTTACTCAAAAAGTGGCTAGAGTCAAAACAGACTTATCGTTTGAAACAGGCAAATTATACGATTGTGGCACAGTGAATCCTCAAATAATTTATGACTGAGAAAGGGCCGCACTTATTGATGTCGAAATTCTCCCCTCTTGAGCTTGAATTGTCCCGGGTTTGATTTCAGATGCTAAAGAAGATCTTTTGGTGAGTGTGATTTGATTTGTTGTTATTCTACAATCACTTTTTGTAAGTGTAACTTAAAGTCTTAATTGGGTTATGCACCACTTTACACATTAATATATGAAACAAGAATCGAACTTAAGAGCAACTGAATTAGAGCCATCGTCATACTCATTGTCTATTCACGACCGATGGATTCAATGTCTCTCCGCTAACGTGGTGTCGCGTGAAAAAGAGGGTCAACCTCGTCATTTACTCGTAGTTAAATATTAATAAAAAGTTAGCTGTGTTTAGTAACTAATGACATTAATAAGTAGCTGAAATGCATTACCATAACCAACAACTGAAAATTTGTAAAATTCTGTTTGCCTATCGCTCTACGACTATGTATTACAGAAAAAGTATGATTGGACCGAGTTCTACGGTTTAAAGGGGTTTCTGAGCCAATGTCAGTAACAAAGCCTAAAAACTTTTACACTGATGGCCAAATATTTTGTTGGTCGTTTTATGTTCCCCTTTTGCATAAAAAAAGCTAACTGAACTTATTCCTACAGCTTAAGTTTTAGTCTGAATCATTACAAAAACATACCACCATCCCGCTGTGGTAATCAAATCTACAAACATTTGAACTGAAAACCAAAGGCCCTAGATATTCAGCAGATCCTAAAATTTGAGATTAGACGTTAGGAAATTGTAATTTATTTTATTTATTTTTTTTTTTATAATTTTTTCTGGCTGATTTTGAAATATTTACTTTAAAGAATTGCTTAATTGAGAAAATTCATATTATATGAAATTTTTATATACATTTCTTTAAAAATTATCAAAAGTTAAAAAATTGAGATACTAGAGTTATGGTAATACAATTTTTCATTTGAATAAAAAATGAAAATAAAATTAAAAAAAAAAAAAAAACATTTAGTTGACGAATTTAACTTTTTCCATATTAATTGTAAAAGAAAATATGAAAAATATAAATAATATTTGTTATTAAAAAAAGATTATATAAATTAAGAAATAAAATTTTAAATATATTTTTCCTAATTTTTAAGT
Organism: Latrodectus elegans; assembly: GCA_030067965.1. Lineage (NCBI taxonomy): Eukaryota > Metazoa > Arthropoda > Arachnida > Araneae > Theridiidae > Latrodectus > Latrodectus elegans. The sequence goes on along the minus strand of CM057820.1, from coordinate 20,000,823 downwards.
TAAATATTATAGTTATTATATTTATTGTTTGTTCAATCATATAATTTCAAAATAAATAATAATGCTACTAGAACCACACCAAAGTTTTTTGAGTTTTGTTCTCCATAATCTTTGTATTAAAATCCATATTCTTAAAAACCAATATTATCTAATGTTTCATTTTAATAATTATTTTCGAATGCACATTTCCAACTGTTTTGCAATTTTAAAACGATTTAAGATTAACACAAAGGAAATTCAACTATTTATTTATTTAATAAAAAAATAACTTTTAAAAATTGCTGATTTTAAAATAAGCTGTAATTACTTAATAAGTAATTTAATTACTTATATTTTTAAATAAAAATGAAATAGGTTTGCTCATATTTTTATTATTTTATGAATTATGAATCATGAAGCAATGTCAGACATTTTACACACAGCATATTTTGAACATTCAAAGGAATTCAGCCATGAAATGAAGTGAAAAGAAGCAAGTGTTCCAGAAATGTATCGAAAATTTCATTCTAAAACGATCCTTAACAGCACCTGTATCTCGGCATTAGGCAGTGACCTTTACCTCGAGATAAAAACCGGAGCAGAGCGCGATCTTTTTCAAATTATCAGTACAAAGATAACGGCATCAATGATCCAGAATCGGTCGAAATGTCCGGTTCCGCCACACGTCTTCGATAATTATATTCGATATTTATAATATATTCGAATATATAATATATTCGATATTTTCTTATCCAAAGATATATAATCAATTTAAACTTCGACTTTCTCTTAAGGTCTTCTCCTAAGTTCTTAAAAATGATATGGTTAATGATTAAAAGTGCTATTTAAAAAAGCAAAACGAATAGTATTGCTATTTTATAAAAAGCACCATATCTTGGCTCAAAATGAATACCGATTTTGGGGCAAGTAAACATAGAAATTGAGCATTGCACGTGTTTTACATAGTCGGGGCCTTATAACTGTATGAATCTGCTTCATCTATTTGTAGAATTTTCTACTTCAAAAAATAAATTTACTATTTTTTGTCATTTTTCTGATTATATTGTTATATTATGTACATGTAATATTATAAATATAAGTTAAATGAATAGAATAAGAGTTCTTTGATTGTGCAACCTATTTAATACAATTCTAAATTTACGAATGCTTCCTTATTTTACTCCTATAATGAAGTCTTAAAATACAGGCGCCAGTACATTCCTAAGACCTTTCTTAAACACTTAACAATCCTTTAGCCACCCCCTGTATAAAACCCCTTCATTAAGAAACAGTACACAGATGTCTGCTAGCCAAGGTAAGGGTCACACTTATGTTACAGAAGGATATTTTAGTTTTATTTTATCTTCTTAATGAATAAATATTTCTTGAAATGTATGTACATGTGTCTTGCATTCACTGCCATAACACTCTGCTGCAGACTACTTTTGAACTATGAATTATTGTATTAAAAAAAAATCTAATATAATATACATAAATAATACAATATATATATATATATATATATATATATATATATATATATATATATATATATATATATATATATATATATATATATATATATATATATATAAACATGCGATAGTGGATGATTAAATTTGCATGAAGGCATTAGGTTATTGCTATTCTACAATAATCTTTATGGCTTTACCCCTTTTTTGACTTTGTGCAGTAGATGGTCCAACAGCTAAAGGTCGTTGTATGTCCACTGAACGACAGACAATTACGCAGAACAAATCTCCTTCTGTTCAACAGTGGTTGAGATCGAACCCGAAAACATCCGCTCTGAAGTGGTACTACCATTATACAATGATATATATATGAAGTTGTTGTTGAACAAGAATTCTTCATTGTACTTGGCATTGGCCTTGAATTTGAGCTCAACCAGTTAGGTGGAAGCAGCTGGGTCAGATTCTTCATAATTTAGAAGTTGGTATTAAGAGGAAGAACCCCCAATGCTTGACCTATTATCCCCAGAGGCATCATTTCACTTTGAGGACATTGCAACCACGACTTACTTAACGTGCCACTTTCAAGGAACAATACAGATCTTTGGTTAAATCGGGATCCGGAATCATTACATTCCGATGATGAGACCGATGCATTACTATGCTTGTCTGTACCCAGCCCTGAGTAGGGCTCTTCCAGTTACAAGATAGGCGTAGCCGAGTGGGGTCTTCGTTATTTTGAAGCAAGGATCAAATCTTTGACTCCTAATTCTTGGCTTACCACACCCAGAGGTATGTATCATTTCACTTGCAGGGGATTGCAACTGCACTTAATTTTAACGCGCCTTCGCCGCCATAAATGAACATGAAAGATCTTCAGTTATACTGGGATTCGAACGCACTACCTTCTGATAATGACGACCTAGCACACCTGGCTATTGCGGCCTTACATAATGTTGTAATGCACTACTTTAGAAATTGTTTTCGGGTTGATGGTAGTAGTCAATAAAATGTTAAGAAGTTGAATAAAGATACGAGGACAATAAGGAAGAAAAGTACGAAGCAACTTGTGTCATTTTTATTTATGCACATGTGTAAAGTAATGTGTAAAGATGGAAAGAGACCACATTTTTCAAGAAGCTTGTTACTAAGCAATATGCGCAGTTCAATTTGTAGAGAAAACTCTCATGCTGGCACTATTAAAATTAATGGAGTTTTACATCGGATTGAAATTAAGTAGGATAATAACTACGAGTGCTTCGTTCCAATCAGTACTATCTCTATGCCAGTTCATTATTCTCTATGCCAGTTTTTGAACCATTATGCTTTACCAACTTGTCATACCAGTCCACCAGTTCATTGGTAACTGTTATCGGAGAAGATAAGATCTGTACCTGCCCTAGCCTGTTATCCACCATGTTTATCAATAAGAGGTTGCATGTTAAATAGATTGTATTTGCAGATTAGGTAGATAGATTACGTGGCAGCGTCATTTGACTAGGATCTGTTGTCATAGACTTAAGTCATTTGGCCCTAGTTCAAAATGATGAGGCAATTCGCTGTGTTAAGATAATTTTTAAGTTAGTAGAAATAGTCAGTTGGAAAATAACAAAAATAACATTTGAATGAAAATAGAGAAAAAGAAAGAAAATAAACTACCGGGATAATTTTACTGAATTCTTGAAAACACTCGTTAATTTTTCATTTATATTTAAAAACAGGCCATTCATAATTTTCAGGAAATGAAATGCAATGCCAGTAAGAGCGAAACTAACTTAATTTCCCGATAAAAAGTTTAATTTAACGCAGTTCAATGAAAAGGAAGAGTTACGGTAAGATTCCTATTCTAATTTCCTTTAAAAATGCATTCTCTTTCGTGGACATGTCATTGTTAGTCAATTAATCAAATGTCAACTAAAACAGCTCATTAGACGTATAACAGAAAAGATATTTGCATTGACTTCGAATCAGAATGACAAAGTGTTGTGATTCTAGAAACTCTGCTGACTATCACCCTGGAAGACGCATGCGCATTAAAAGTGGTTTGTAAGCGCTGTTCTTCATACAAATGATGCTGACTCGACAAAAATAAAAATTTCAGGTATATTTTTAAATGAGTCGTTTTCTCTGAAACATTTCAAACTGTGTGGAATGAAATGAATAAAACATTTAAGTGCCGGAATCTATTATCACAGAAAAGTTCAAAGCGAGCAAAGAAATGAAAGAAAAATTTTATGGATCGGAATCTACCTTCACACAGAGAGTTTCAACAAACTGAAGTTAAAAATGTTTAGCCATCAGATTCTGCTTTTATGGAATCTTTGGGATGATGTATTGAAATGAATGAAGAATTTTCTCTGGAATCGGTGCCAATTTTGTCAGAATACAACAGACGCAGAAGTTAATTTGAATTTTTTCATCGATTCCAAATAATTTTCAAATTTTAATTTGATTATTTTATAATTGAAAATATTAGAATTGAAAATTGAAACTTGCTACCTATGTGCTCGGGACTCTTTCACAGTTTTATCTCATAGAAGGATTTTATCTAGAATATATAATTTGTTAAAAGATTAAAAGAGGTATGGTCTTGTTGAGGAAAATTTTATTTTTCTGAAAGATGGAATCAGTCATCGCGAGTTCAGTATATGTGAATTATTGCTGTAAAATTTATGCCTGCTATTTTCGATCCATGTTTTTATTTTATTTATTGATCTTTTCACCTGAATTTATAAGGAATTTTAATTTGATGGCCAACCAAACTGCAACACCAAGAAAGACCGCGATATCGCAGAAAAATTCTTTGGCAGAAAACACGTTATAGAAAGATCAAGTGATTGAAATGACAGCCTCTTGCGAAGTGTGGATGATGACAACATCAATAGTTAGAGAAGCCGGAACATATTAAGGTATAGAATCAAAGGGCTTTGGATGCATCCCTGAGATTCGCAGTCCATACGGTTTCCACATATTCATAAAGTTAATTCTCTGTAGCAATGGATGATGTATTATAAGCGAGTTGTTTCTAACACATGGAACATTCCATTGCCAATAAAAAAGGCAGACTAAGAAAACCATTCAATTTGATTGGCAAAGAACTCTTGAACATTGCCTGTCACGTGGATAATCATGTTAGCATATGGTTGAAGTCAAATGCTTAGTGGTACATGTAAGAAGAACTCTTGAACATTGCGTTTCTGGAGTGTCAGATGAAGGAGGACAGAAGGTTATTTAAAAAGAGGAGCCACTAGAGTCGCCTACCAAAGGACACAATTCATTTGACATTTACCACCAATTTACACACCAGGAGAAATATAAAACCCAAGAATTAATATTTTATAAGGATTCATAATAACTACACTCATGTCCAGAAATTAAGGATAATTTAGAATCATACACAGAAATTGAACTCTAAAATAAAAATTTCACATTTAGAATTATTATACACATCTTGAAGAATAATATACAAATTACAAGAAACCACCCGATGGCGCCGATAGTACGTCACAATGACGAGTGTGTAAGAGAAGGGTATATAAGGAATGGTTGCAAAGAAGTAAAATTGTTTAAAGGCCTTTTTCAGTGCTATAACCGAATAATTATGGCACAAAGGAAGCATTTGGATGATGTTTTACGTGGAAGAATTATCGACCATCTGGAATGTGGACGTACCCCATGCTGGAAGTATCCGAAGAACTTGGAATCACCCAGTGTGTCATCTCCAGGCTTTGGTGACGGCTCCAAGATGATGGTAATTTGAGTAGACGTTACAGTACAGGTCACCCTCGAGTTACAACGCCAAATGAGGACCGGTATTTGGCAGTTACTGCCAAAAGAAACAGACTGAGCACCTGTCTTGTCAGCTCTCTTCAGCTACCGGTACGACAGTTTCAAGGTAGACTGTGTACAGACTCTTAGGGCACATTGGTCTATATGCTCGTAGGCTTGTCAGATGTCTTCCACTTACCACAACTCATTGTCATCTGCGGTTAGCCTGGAGTAGAGAGCATGCATTGTGAACATTGCAACAGTGGTCTTATATGATATTTTCCGACGAAGCCAGGTTTAGCTTTCAGTCTGGTTCTCGCCGGACTTTCATATGGAGAGTGCCAGGTACCTGTTACCACCAAGAAATACCATTGAACGATACCGTTACGGCGGTACAGGATTGCTCGCTTGGGGAGGAATTATTCTGGGTTCTAGAACTAACCTGCATGTTCAGAGCGTAACTATGACAGGCCTCATCTATCGTTATGTCATTCTGGAAGAACATGTACGTTTGTTTCGGGTTGCCATAGGTACAGAATTTTTATTTATGGATGACAACGCCCTTCCTCACCATGCAAACATTGTAGACGAATGCCCTCAAACGGAGGATATCACCTGTATTGACTGGGCAACATACTGAACGGACTTGAATTCAATGGAGCATGTGTGATACATGAGTAGCCGACGAATTGCAGCTCATCAACTCCCTCAACATTTTTACCGGAACTTTGGAGAGCATTGCTTGATGAGTAGTGTAATATTCCCCAAGATCAGATCGATAATTTGATACTCAGCATGTTTAGGCGTTGTATAGTCTGTATTGCATCGTCTGGGGAGCATACTATGTATTAACCATCATACAAACCATGTTATATTGGTTTTTGTAAAGAAGCTCTGTTTTGAGAAATTTGCTCCAGGGAGTAAAAATTGCTATTTTTATTAATGATGTGAAATATATGACATATTTTATGCTTTTTACTTTTAGTTTAATAAATAGACTTTACAAATAAGTCACATTTGTTTTGCTTCTGTCGATTTCTTTGTCTGAATTTCCATTATCCTTAATTTATGATCACGAGCCAAAGAAAATCAACGGCGATAAAATTAATCTACCATTCTGAATTGCAGCACTCCCCAAAAATGGCAATTCCAAAGATATTTATAATCCATTGCACTTATTTAATCGGGCTATCAAAATAGAAACGTATAGAAGAAGACAGGGTGTTGCTCACTGCTTTCGATATCAAGGATTTAATAATGCACAAACATCGTGCCATCACGCCTTTAAATTTGTAAAATGTGCGGGTTACCACCACCAATCCACCAGTATCAAACCTGCAACCCTCCGAGCCAAATGCGCTAACTATGGTGAAGCGCATCCTGCAAGCTTTAGAGGCTGCATAAAATTTCTAAAATCTAAACATAAGGCTGTACCAGTGGAACATATAACAAGCAAAGTGGTACCTTGCATTAACCTACATATGACGCATGCAAACATCTTAGTTAATAAAAAGGAAACTATAAATAAAGCTAAAGAAACAATAAAAGAGGCCAAAAATATTTACAGTGAACTACAAGCGTTAATAAAATATGTTAAAAACTCAGGCATATTTGAACTGACAGTGCAGCTCAAGAAATTCAATGAAGTAATAGACAAATACTTCAACAGCTGCAACAAGATAGTTACAAGCTCAATTTCTTCCCTATACACATAGCAAAATGGAATGATCATGGGATTAAAAAGCAAGCAAGAAGAGTTGATAAATTTTCTGAATCAACAAAATATCGACATCTTCTTGCTCACAGAAACTCGTCTAAAACCTTCAATCAAATTCAACATTCCAAATTACAACTTTTACAGGGCTGACAAAGCCCACCATAAAGGAGGGAGTACACCCATTGCATAACTTTTACAAAGCATGGACTTTCTTCATTTTGTGAATGCTTCAAAAGAATTAATAAAATGATTCAAAAATTGCAGGACATGTTGGCTATGGAATGTTTTTAATAACATTATCCTTAGCTACAGTCTCCATCTATTCTGCACTGTTTTCAACGGTGAAACTACAGCCATTATTCGTGAACTTCAGCTTGTGAATAATGTTACGAATCATAAAATTAGTTTACACTGACAACATGTGTTTTTTAAAAACTTTAGAGAACAGTAATTGGTATAAGTATGATATAACTCCCTCAAGAGATTTCTCGCCAAATATGACATTCTTCGTTTTGATTATAGTGATTTCGGTTTTCCCTTGGGTGTTGCCAATTTGATATTTTGTTGCTTCTTTGGATTTTTTTTGTTGCCAGGTTTATTTTTTCCCTCGAGTTTTACGTCATTTTTGTGTCGTATATACGGTTTATTTTAAGTGGCAATAGCGTTAGAATTGCTTGGCGAAGAAAAAATTCGTAAAAGTTATCAATGAGGGATATATCCTGCTAGTTCCCAGTAATTTTAACTGCCACCCAGTTGTACCAAGAATTTTCGGAGCGTTGCATTCCCTTCCTTTCAAGCGATGTAATATTGTATTCCGTAGGGTATCAAGTCACGTTCTTCTGGATGATAATGAAAGGGCTGATGCAGCTATTAAACCTGCATCAAATCCACTTCAGCCCTACATACCACTTTCGGATATGAGAAGTGTTAAAAAATTTATATATTTTCTGTTGTAGGAGTCAGAAGCATGTAGCCGGAAACTAATTAAATACCATTTATCATATGCCTTCTCATAATCAATTTTACAGTTAAAAAGTGCTGATCGCCGTTTCACTCGCTTTTGTATCAGTCACACATTCTTTATGCACGGACAATAGTTTCTGAATGAAATAAATCCTTGGTGTGAAACGTGTGATGAGACATTGACTGTTCTTCATATTTTAACTTCACGTGTTCAGCTTATAATTTTTATCGTTTCACCTTACCTTTTTAAGACGGATATCTTAACTATTTTTTTTTTTTTTTTTTTTTTTTTTTTTTTTGCTGGGAGAATTACCCCTCAGAAACGTTTTTGCCTTTTTCAATGCAATAGGTGTTAATCATTTCAGTTAATTTTAATAAATTGCATTGTAAATTTCTTAATTTTGTTTTTTATTAATCTTTTTTATTTTTTCATTTTAATTTACATATATTATTCAATTGTAAAATTGTTTGTCTTTTATCAAAATTTAAATCTTACTTGCGGATTTTCAAGAAGAAATAAAAAAAGGTACTTTTCCATTATACCCCCATTTTGATAATCACCGTAACGGGGAATTAAGAGATTCTAAATCATTTTCATAAATATAATCCATTTGAATCATGTGTACGCTTACATTTTCAGAAACTACTAAAAAATAATGCCAACATTTTACTTACATTTGATAAAGCAAACAACTATGACTTATTGACAAAACTTTTTTAAACGCCAAAGTTTATTTCTGGCGGAACTGTTATGCAATCGCATCGGTGATTTAAATCTTGACAGTGAAAAAAATTAATTATTTCCGGTATACATGCGATAAATTTACAGTAATTAAAATGTCATTACATAAATTATAGAAATTTATTTGTAAAGTAATGGTTTAGTATAACTATGAAATATTATAAAGATACTCTCTCTCTTGGAGGTGAGAATCAAATCTTAGAGCCTTCGAAGGAAAGCCCAGAGCGTTAACCTTACAACTACCATCTTTACTGAATTATTTTCTAAGGTAATGCGAGCAGGTATTCGTTTCGAAACCATTTCTATTTTGCAGTCTACAGTTTTAAAGATAGTATCTCCACATTTGCTATTTCATTATTACGGCGTATTTCTTATTAACAAAGTTAGTTTTTAAAATGTAACAATAAAAGCCAATAACAAATACATAAATCACACATCGGAACTGTTTTTGAAAAATCACATATTTCAACATAAACAAGATATTTTGAAATGAAGTACGCTTATACAACCAAGTGTAGATCAGAGCTCATGACTAACATATTTTCCTCAATTACTAGGCATTAAAATTCAAGAGTCGTAGATATATTATTACTGGTGGGTTCTTTTGTCTTTCTTTTTTGACTTAAATGCGTATTAAAAAGCATGAAGTAGCGGCAAATTTCTGAAAAGAGATTTCTGGAAATCTTGTCTTTCTCTCTCTTAAAAAGTAAATACTAATAAACAGTAATTAGGACACAAATACGACATCTGGTTTTTCCCTTTTAATAAACAAGATTGAAAAATAAAAGTAACCCTGGATTTTTGTATTTTAGTTGATTTAAAATTACTTAACTAAGTTGTCCAACATTTTCTAGAAATATTCCGTCTTAACTACTAGTACTTGGAAAGTAAATTTTTACATAAGCACACACACTCTTTTAAGATAGGATCTATTCAAAAACGTCATATTTTCTTTAAATTAAAAAGTTTATTTTAATTAGATATACGAATGTTTTACTTACTTAAATATATGCCATTGAAATAAATCATATCATGTATTAAGCGTGCTTTTTAAAAATTCGTTTTATATTGAACGCTGTTTCCTTCTTTTTTTATCGTACTTATTTGACAATTACGTTTTTTTCACAATTGAATTTATATTTAATTATCTCAAAATAAGTGGAAGTAGAGAGAGTAACAAATGAAAATATTTACATTATGATGAAATTAAATTTAAACTTGTTTAATGTATTTATTTCAGAGCCAGAAAAATACTTTTTATGTTTTAGGTTTAATATAAATGATGCAAAAATTCACTTTATTTGTTTCATAAAAATTGACCAGCCTCTTAAACTGCTGTAAGTTTTTCAACTTAATTTTTATGGTATAAGACATGTCTCAAACAATAATTTATGATCTATTTATTCAAGATCTATTTATTCAAGATGAATGTTTAAGATCTTTGAATATTCAAGATTTTTGCAAATATTCAAGATCTTTAAATGAAAGAAATATCTTTTTTTATTCGAAACAAATATTGCTTCCTTAAGAATAATTTTTGCTGCAAATTTTTCAAATAATGAACTTTTTTTATTTGATGATTTTTAGAAATAGTTTTAGCTACAAAAATCATATTTCATATCATTTTAAATATTTACAAATGTATCTAAAAACTGTGGCAATAGTTCATGGAATGTCAGACCGAAACTAAATTCAGCAGCATGACACAAGCTTATGTGACCAAGGCCTACAATGTCAGTCTCTGGCAAAATTAAAATAAATAAAAAATGTTTTAAATCGTCTTTTCCGATTTAAACTAATCATAAAGTGGATGTTTTGTTTCGTCTTTTTCATTTTACTGTTTCTTCTATTCCTTAGGCAACGTGTTAATAGCTTGAATCAATGAAAAACAGCTTCTCAAACCGATGCTTTGGTCTTTATACAAGAAATCATTTCATTAACAAAATGAACTTTGACAATATTTTTAATCTTGATTCCAACGAGTTTGAAGTCATAGGGCCGTTACTCTATGTAGGTGTCATGTCCAAATCCATTCGATTATTGTTAAGGGCATTGGACTCAAAGCCATTCAAAACGGCTTCTGGAATCATGGTTTCGGATACTCGTGACAATCAATGTTTTCACACAAAATGTTTATGAAATAAAAAACGTAAAATGAGAATCAGAGAAACTTTAACGGACTTCAAGAGAACGTGAAATGACAAAAGAGATGTTGCCGAGCCGAAGATCTATGCAATAAAACTTGAGTTGGTCAAAGATGCAAATTAGAAAAGATGAACAATTTCAGAAAATGTTGGATGCAATGTCGCTAAAAATTTGAAAATTAATTATTTAGGTCAACAGGTATTTTCATGATTTTGAAAATTTTTACAAACGGAAAACATTATAATTAAAAAATATTTCTTTATTACTGTTAAAAATCATGAAAGGAATTTTTCTCATCATTGATGACATTCAGATATTCGATGGTGAACTTCGCCTTGTTTGCTGCCGCTCGAAGAATGCGATTTGAAAGCAGGCTGCAAATTTTTCAGCAAGTCGGATTGACGACACCGTCTCAATAGAATATGACGTAAAAATATTTTATCTGACGTCATGGATATTTTAAATTAATGAGAATCGTAATAAAAAGACGTTGTCATAATCTCAACTAGAACGGAAGAAACAACCACTTTATGGTTAAAAAATATGCTTTATTTCGAAACTTGGATGACACCATTTGTTATTAATTTAAAATATTAGTTCTTCTAAATTAAACTTCACTTAGAGTTTCTTCTTCAGCAATGCAATAAATTTAAGCAATGTCCTACATTTTGCTCCTTTCACCTCAACAGCTCGATTTTCTCCCCCCCTCCCATTTGAAATTATTCTCAGTGTGTAAGTGTTGGGTGAGGAGGAAAATTTCTTACAGTATTGAATTATCCTTTTTGTTTTTTTTTATTTCTAAAATTTAATTTAAAAAATAAAAATTTTTAATTTTTATTTAAAAATTTAAAAAAACTACTATTTTTAATTTCACCATTCTTTCCAATAGGTTTTCACCATTCTTAGTACGTCCCCACTCGGAAATGCATAGAACCGGATGAGAAAAGAATTGTCATATAGATATTTAAAACTACTTCTTAACTGAAGATACTTTTCCAGCAAATCGTGTGATGCGAAAAACTATTATGAGATGATGTTCATTAAATAACTTTGTAAAGTGTGCACTTTCATGAGTTAAACAGCAGAACTTTAATCTTTCACACTTAAATCCAAACTTTAGGCAGAAGTGTTTTATTTATTTTTTTTCAGTATTTATTCATTTCCGTCTGCCGTAAAAATATCTCGGCCGTGTATTCTTCTTCTATGTTCATTTCATTTGTTTAATATTTACCTTTTTAGTTTATAACTAGGTGTGGCATCACCAAAATCTTCGGTGCACGCGTTTTATCCTCTTAAAATATCAATTAGTGATAAGTCAGTATCATCTATAAATTTATTGAACCTGATGTAAAATGATTTCAAAGCAGCTCAGTAAATCGTGTCACATAATGAGAGTGGGAAATAAATGTTGATTTGCTTTGTTTCTTAGCTTTAAAAAAAAAAACTTTTGATTTAGTATCTTCGAATCAATTTTTGGGCATTTTTACCGACTCAATTTTTAGTTAAACTCAATTCAATCCATCATATGTGATAATCGGCATTGGGTGAGATTTCTCTTAATAGAGTTATACTTCCTGTATTAACTTATCGAAAGTCAATCACCATGTAAATTTAAGCCATAGTTGATGGATAATGAAATAATTTAATCTCATTCAAATCTTTATAAACTTTAAGATAATTAAATTCTGTCAATTGTGTGAAAATAATAGCCCTCCGTATGGAGCCCTTGATTGGGCCTGAACAGCATTCCATGATTTGTTTGCTGTTTTCCATTCTTTTACTGTTTGTCATTCTTTAATTGCCTTTCTGCTACGAGAGCTATATCTTTAGGCTCAGAAATGACGGTGCGCGTAGCTAATTACTCTATCGCTAGAAAAGGGTCACTCAAGAGAACTTGCGTTTTCATCTTTTCTAGTTAGTGAAAAAGCAGCCACTCGTCTAAATTGCACCTCGGCGGCCTGGTTGAGTAGGGTGTCGTTCTCATTAACAGAAGGTAGTGAGTTCAAATCCCGACTTAACCGAAGGTCTGAGGTGTTCATTAAAGGCGGCTGGGGCACCTTGAAACTGGGAGGGATCGCAATGTTCTCCAAGTGAAAAGATACCTCTGGGGCTGATAGGCCACGTATTGTGGATCTTCTGCTTTGTCCCTGCTTCAAAATCACGAAGACTACACCCGGCTGCTTCTAACTGGTAGGGCTCAATTCAGGCTAGGTTCGGAGAAGCATGCTGAAATAACAACTACTCGTGTAAATTTCCTTCATGCAAAAAATCTAGTTTTTTGGACATTTTTGCACATTAAAAGGACTTGAGATTTAAAGAGGATGCTGGCATAAGCCCCGTAATCCCTTTCTTTGTTCTGTAGTGGCGGGGATTGAACTCGGAACTTCTCACTTCTTAAAGATCAGGACACCACATGTCTCATTTTTAAATTGCTTTCAGCTGTTCTCGACGATTTCCGCGTCAAAAATAGTCCTTATTGAGCCTCGATCAGTTGATCGAGGCCCTAAAACACCAAAACTAGTGTCAATATTCTCCTCTTTTTTTTTTTTTTTTTTATTTTTTATTTTTTTTTATGGACATAAGGGTGCTGAACTGATAGCAGTATGGTAAGTGCTCTTGATTTCAACTCAATAGTTCATTGGTTTGAATCCCAACTTGGGTTTGGATGTTTGTAGTGGTTTTGAATCCAATTTAAATCATAAGATTTGCTCTAATTAGTCCATGTGTGCAAAAAAAGACTTTTGAGTGACAACCAAACCAACTGGACATTAGAGCCTGCGAAAAATTAACTTTGTATAAATCCTGACTTTATGATTTTCTGTTAGATTCAGTATCGAAACTGTGTTATCTTTCGGATGTGATAATAATGCCTTTCTCACCTATGTTATCGCACCCTTCTTGTGAATCAACACATTAAAAAATACAGAACTAATTTTAATATTTTCTTTCGCAAGTATAAAAAATGCACTGATTTCAGGACATTTTTAGAATTGGATTGCAATACGAACGATTACAAAATTTAATCAATGAAACAAATTAATGAAAACTGAAACAAACAACCAACTTTTTTTTCGAAATGAAGTTTCACAAAATTAAACTTCGAGAAAAAATTAAAGAAACTAGCCAAAATAAAGGAAGAAAATCATAAAAAAGAATTAAGAAATTTAACTTCCTAAAATGGTGTAGTCATATTAAAAAAAATGAATAAATAAATATATATAATCATTAAAAATGAGAGCTTATAATAAATCAAAAATCATATTTAGCAAGCATATTTTGTCCGAATATTCCATTTATATAATTTTTATGCTGCGCGAAATATTTTAGTTAAATTTCTAAATAAAAACTACATTTTCCCTCATTACTACTTATTTTAGGATTAATATTAAAAATCGTCAAGGCTATGATGCTGAACCTTGATTATTAAATTTTTAAAAAAGTTTAGATTCATTTCATTCGATATATTTATTTAGAGATAACTCAATGATCTTTACTGCGAATATTTTTCCTTTATATACATTTTTCATTTGTATAAAAAACATGTTTTTTTTTTAGAAAAATATAAAAGCGTTTTGGTTTTCGGAAATCCAATCGAAAGGAAAGGAACTACTATGAAGTATTCGGATTTAAATTTCAGATTCAGACAATTTTATTGCATATTTAAATTATTTCCTTACACATTTCTTTGGAAGTGCTTCATATTGATATACTGTATTTTTATACATTTTTTAAATTACAGTTTTTCACATAGGTTTTGAGGAACAACAAAAGAAAGAAAACCATTTTGCCTCTTAAAAATCCGCTTTTATGTTTCATTAGAGTCATCTTTTTTCTGTATATTAAGAGTCACTTCAACACATTTTTTATTTAATCCATATTTAATATACATTTACATTTTTTTATTCACGTCCCCTTTATTTGATTTGTATCTTTCATATATTTTTCTGCTTAACAGAATAGGAAATGCAAATAAGAATACAAAAAATTTTGCTGCTTTTAAATTGCTACAGAGTTATATTTTTTTAACATAACAGATCTTCATACTTATTGGCAAAGAATATATAATAAAAATGGTATTAAGTTTTATTTAAATCATTAAAGTAAAAAGCAGAATTTAAATTTTTTTGGCGCTTTTACATTCTTTGTATTTTTTTATTTTTATAAAAATATATTCCGTAAAAGATAATCATTATGAAGTTCTTAGTAGTGATTTGTTGCAGGAACATCATATATTTGTTCTACGTCTGAAAAATAAAAGTTTGATTTGCTGCGACAGTTAAAAATATTTCAATGTGGAATATCGCTCTGTTTTAAATATCATATTTTTTTTGCATCAATTTTAACAACAGGAAGCTTTTCATAATTATCGCTATATCAAGTTATTTAGGAATTATGCAGTCATCTTAACTTATTGCCTCTAAATTTCGTTGGAATTTATTTCACATAAAGCCTATATAATAAATTATAGGTGATAAAAGTATTAAACTTTTTCTTAAGTTATATATAAATAATAAAATAAGTAAATACTGTCTGTTCTTTTATTCACATTAGAAAACAAAATTAAAATAATTTTACACATGATTTACGAAGAACAAAATGGAACGGGCTTTGATTATGATAGAATGGGACATAGGTATCCCTTCGTGACTCTAATCAATAAATTACCTCTAAAAGCAAACTATTCATGGAGAATACCAGAAAGTTCTTAATATTTTCAACAGAACTGAATACCTTTTTATAAGACACAAATTTATCAATCAGAAAAAATGAATTTACAAAAGCTCAGGGCTTGCCGACCCATGGCGGAGTTTTAGGCATCCCTAACTTCGAAACAGTAAGTCCCGGGATCGATTCCTGCTTCAGGCATTGATGTTACTTTCTGTATGTAGGCTTATTTCTATACCTTCCACTTTCAGGCCAAGGATAATGCTCACTGGGGGCCCCAATATAAAAAATTGCAATCCCCATTGCAACTTGTAGTGCTGATTCCGATTAAATTCTAAAGGCAGCTGGGCTTTAGGGAAAAAAACATCCAGGGCTTTTTGTTAGGTTTGAGATTTGGACCAAAGTTGTTGATTAGAATTCATTGTCTTGACTAAGAGGTAGGAAAAAGTCTCGGGTTCGAGACTTATGAGTCACACACACTTGAGCCCGACAAGATTTATTGAAAGTTTCCATCCTTCCACGTGATCCAAGTTTGGTGGTTCCATAAAAAGACCAGATTGAGAGATGACAGAGCCTCCATCCTCTTCACCCTCATCAGTCAAAGGACATGGAGATAAGAATACCTGAATTTTACGATAAGGGAACAAAAGGTCTCGGGTTTGATCTCCACCATGGAGGATTTGGTTGTAAGACTACCTGTTGCGCCATATCAGCTCAACATATTATGACAAGAAGCAGAGTGTGAAGTGATAAGAGTTGCCACCAGATATAAATAACATCAGAATTAGCCCAGTTGCTAATTTACATAAATTCAGTTACATACTTAATTACATGCAATATGCTTGCATGCTAATTTACATACTTAATTTTATGCTTTAATTCTCTTCTCTACAAAATTTTGGTATTAAATATTTTTGTATTTATTCAGCACATCCATTTATTTTGTATACATATTCTTTTGAATCTATACTTATTTTGTATGGTTTTGGGCTGAATTGTCATGAAATTTTAAGCATTTGTGTTCATATTTCTATTAAACCATACTTTCTATCACTATTGCAGAGCTCCTTATGAAGCTTTTGCAATGCATGAATTGACAATCATTTATATGTTTTTCTCTTGTATAGTTTAAATAACACACACACACACACGCACATAGTTGCGTCAGAAAATTTTAGATTCCAATAAATTAGTTTCACTGCAAGTGTCATTTATACAATACCACCTGTTGTTTGCGTTAAGGTATTTGAACTGATTTTAAAAGGCAGACGAAGGCTGGTACTTAGAAATTTCAATGCATTCCATTTCACCTGTAAGCAAGGAATCACTTGTCCTTGACAATGCTCGCTCTCCCTCGCACGTTCCGCGGGAGTCTGAAGTTAATTAATGTCACGAGAGCACGTGAAGTCTTTTTATGAGGGAGTCCATTTCAACATCGAAGGCAGCCTTCAGCACAAGTGGGCTGTGAGTTTAATGATGATGAGTTTGGCCACAGAAAATGTTGCAAGTTGATATTAGAATAATCTATTGCTTTTTGACACTTGTGTGAATGTACGGTTAAAGTTAGTCTTATAAACGTTTTGTGAGGCAAATAGTTGAAGTTTATCTTTCCCTCTCTCTCTAGAATGTTATGGAAAATACTGAAATAATTTGTAAAAAGTTTTTATTTCCGTTTTGGGTGGAAGGGAATTCATTCCAAATTCACACATTTCCATTCCTATTTTCTTTATTTATTTATTGTATTTTTTTCAATCGCAAAATCATTTCCACCTCTGAAGTTGTAGGTTATAGCATTTAGATTTCTTTCTAGAGTAATTCTCAAAATTAAACTAGGGTTCTCTTAAGGCGGTTTCACTGACAAGATTTCTTATCGCAAATCATTTCGGACATTCCTTTATTTCCTCATATAGGAATGTTTTTATTCGGTCATGTTCAATAATAGCTCAACACTCTCGTTATTAGACATATATAACGTCTTTACAGGTGAGTCCCGGACCGTACCTTAAGGTTAATGGGCTTGGAATATTCGCCTATTAGCTAAAGGCCTCATCATTTTGAGCCCCGGTCAGGTGACCAGGTCCCACATGAGCTGGCACCCTCCTCTCCATATCTAAGGCATCAGCAGAAAGATGCTCGACGTCACAGATTAACGCGGACATATCCACAGCCTACGCTGCATCAGCGACCCAGTGAGGGAGAATGGGGTCGCCCGACTGCAGCATCTCCTCTCCTAAACTTTCCGCTTTACAGAAGCTAACTATTGTTTTCTACTTTAACTGCGAATGTAATGTCTCATACTTTAATTCTCTCTCTGTATGTATGTATATATATATATATATATATACATATATATATATATATATATATACATATATATATATATATATATATATACATACATACATACATACATACATATATATATATACATACATACATACATACATACATATATATATATATATATATATATATATATATATATATATACATATATACAGTGGAAAATGTTTTTAATATTTGAAACGAATATTAAGAGAAAAACAATAAAGCATAAAAGACGACTATTGAAATATAATAAAACCGATAGAACAAACAACCAATACACAAAGAAAATTTAAATATGAATTTTAAAATTTGAATCATTTAAATAAACATACAGAATAAAAGAAATATGAAAAAAAAACACACCTAATCAAATGAAGTATCTACATGGTCAGATTTGTCAGGTAGTGTTGACCACAGTGGCACAAAGTATGGCTCTTTTGCAATGGCCTAAGACTAAAGTCTAAATTAAATCATTATATCCTGAATCCATACCAAAATCTTCCTTGAAATTGTAAATAATGACACGAAAATAAATGTAATTAGGAAACTAATAATTATCAAGATAGAGTATCAAATTAATAGCTGCCAAAATAAAATATGAATTCCCAAACCTGCAAAACGGCAAATAAATACAGAAAGTAAAAAGTAAAATGAATACCTAAAATTGAAAAACTAAGTGTTTTCTATAAAATGTAGAAAAATGAAAGTTATGAAAAAAATCTGTTTTCTATTAGGTTAAGCAATAAGTGCGCAGCGTTTTTACCAAAGATTTTTTTATTTAAACAAAAAACAATAACTATATCAATAAGTAAACCAATTATATATTCGCCGTTGCTGTTTACAACTTCTTCCCTCCTTTTGACCCATTTATTGATGCCGTTTCGCCAAAACTCGCCTGGTCTGGTGTCAAAGAAGTTGTTGAGCCAGTTTTCAAGGATCTCTTGATGCACTTGGAAATGCACGAAAAAAATGCCAAGGAGCTCTATATTGCCCGCATGAATGAGGCTATTCGACAGAAAAGACCTGATCGACATGGTCAAACTCCTTCACGACAACGTGTTGCACAAGTCGTCAAAGCCACACTCCAAGAACTCGTAAAGGAGGTCTTTCAGCATCCGCTATATTCTCCGGATCTTGCACGGACCGATTACCATCTTTTCCGTTTCTTGTCAAACCATATAATGGGCGTTACTCTCGATAACAAAGAGGTCCTTAAAAACTGGCTCAACAACTTCTTTAACACCAAGCCAAGCGATTTTTCGCGGAACGGCATCAACAAATGGGTCGAGAGGTAGGAAGAGGTTGTAAACCACAACGGCGAATATGTAATTGATTAACTTATTGATATTATTATTGTGTTTTTTGTTTAAATAAAAGTCTTTGGTAAAAACTCTACGAACTTATTCCCCAACCTAACATTTCACACGGATACAGAGTTCGGCACGTAAAATCGCTCCTTCAAAATATTGTAGAATATTGCAATTTTTACAATTATTTGCTTATATTCAGATATTACGTTTTCAGCAACAAAATCCTTGTGTTTAGTTCACATTGTTTGAAACGACAGTCGATACCTTTTGAGAATCCTAGAGGTGATGTATTCAAACTTCCCGGAAACTTCAGTTACGTTACTTTCAGTAGGACTGTACCACAGATCAGATCATTATTGTCTCATGTGCATGAGGTGTTTACACATGAAAAGACTATCAGAATAAGGCTTATGATCTCCTTGGTCACTTGTCCTGTCCACTCGTGACTTTTATTGTGGGAATTGTTAAAGAGAAGAATATACGAAACAAATCCCATCTCAGTTGAAAAACTCAAGATATAGATCAAGGCTCACATATGTGTTGAAAGGGGTGAGGGACACTTTCTGCATCTTCAGTGAGAAGAGGAGTTGTTGTTGTTAATGGCACTTGGACAAGCCAAGCTCGCAATGCCTCGGCTATGCGAAGTTAAGTCAATTGGGAGCGTTTTTTGTTTTATCAGAGCACCATGAAGGTGAAAATACGACCTTTGCTCTTCAAATCCTCTGATAGATGGTAGCACCAGAAGATCTACTCCCTCAATTTTGGCATTGATCTGAAAGGGGAGTAAATTTCTCCAGACCATTGCACCCATGGTAACTGCTCAACGACCGACTACAGGACTTTCGATTCCAAAGATTTAACGAGTACGTATGTCGCATGTACTAGGTGAGTCTTTGGCGGCATTGGGAATCGAACCCCACCCTTCCGGATGGAAGGCCGATACCCAAAACCACTAGGCTACCACGGCCTCGAGAAGGGGAGTAATCATATTTAAATACATTGCATAGCTTAAGCGTTGATTTTACGTTCCGGTTTTGCGTGCCGCATTATGCTGTATATTAAGCAGTATTTCAAGACAAAATTCGAATTTTAAACATATCCCGCAATTTATTTCTTGCTTAAAATCTATTCATTTTTAATCAGATAATATTTTTTATGAAGATAGATGTTATTTATGGCTTGAAAAAGTTTTAATTATTTCAGAACTCCCACTGTAAAACGCTGATTCGAATTTCAACAACAAGTGTAATTATGTTACGAGGTTTGTGGAGCAAGCTTCTCAAAACTTTCATTAGCAGATCCAATAAAACATATTGGATAAGAGCGAATCACGCTTTTTTGAGTATAGTTACATCTACCTACAATGATAATGTTTGTATATATATAAACTTGCTTTGCAAAATAAAAATATTTGTAAGTTGAAACAGTAATCGTATTATTAACCTTGTGAAATGAAAAAGAAGTGGTAAACATGTTGGATTTTCTTCCTTTCATTAGAGTTTAGAATTTTAAGCAAGGCACTCAAAACTTTATTAATGATAAATCATTAACCTTCTCCCCCCAAAAAAAATTGATCTATATAGACTCATTAAGTTAATTACATTAAATTAATATTATAACTTTATTTGTAGTTCCAACAATTAAACTTAATGCATGTTGAATGTTATTCTGATAATATGATTTTCAATAGTTCCTAAACTTTTTTTGGTCATAAATATTAATAAAACTCCCTTTCCATATTGATTGATAAAATAAATGGAGTAATTCAATTTACAAAAATTATAATGTTTTAAACTTGTTAGAAGCATTTTTTCAGAATCCATGACAAATAATATAATAGATATTTTTAATACAATAGATTTCATAAATAATGAAAATTATTCTGATAATGTCATTAATAATAATTCGTAAACTTTTTCTGGTTTTAACTATTAATGAAAATTCATTCCCCATTATAGTTTATACAATCCATAATAATGGATTAATTCCAGTTTCTAAAATTAAAAAAATATAGAGTTAACCAAGATGTACATTGTTTTTTAAAACCCATAGAGAGCAATTTGATGAACATTTTTGAACTTCAAAATAATGCGCAATAGAAGCTGAAAATATTCTGATAATATTAATAATAATTCGTAAACTTTTTCTGTTTATAACTATGAATGAAAATTTATTCCACATGGGTTTATGAAACCCGTAATAATGGATTAATTCCAATTTTGAAAATAAAAAAAAATAGAAATAGCCACAAAAGATATACATTTGTTTTACAGAATATATTGCCAACAATAGGGTAAACAAGTTAAACTATGAAATGATGCGCAATAAATCCTGAATAATAGTCTGATAATATTATTAATAATAATTGGCATACATTTTTGTAGTAAAGTGTCAGAAAGAATTCCATAGACATATTTTACAAAAATGAAATAAAATAAATTAATTTTAACTCTAAAAATTATATAAATTCTTGTTACACACTCAGTCTTTTTTTATTGGATATAACCCAACAATGTGATAATGAAGAATAAATGTGTCAAAAATAAATATTCCGATGACTTTATAAATGATCATTCGTGATCATTTTTGAGAAGTATTACCGAACATTTAATCCATATTGGTTTATAAAATCCATTATAATGAATCAATTCTAATTCCAAAATTTTTTTTTTATGGAACAGATAAAATTGCGAATATCTGTCTGGAATTAAGGTAAAAATTGTGTCGTATCCGCTAATTTATGACGACTTCCATTTAGTAAGCTTATGTTTTTTATGTTAGCAGACCGTTTTATATTTAATGCCTGAGACAATACGTCCTAGACGTGTCTGCCCAGAATTCCTTATCAAATATTTCGCGCTGATATCATTTAATGGAGCGTTGCATGGAGTGATATGTATGGAATCCATCATTTATTAATATTTAATGCATCTAATGTCACATATGTTTTCCTCACATTCATAAAATAATCCTCATGTCTCTCGGACATGTCTCAATTAATTGGGAAGAATGATACGATGAAGGGTTGCATTCTATCGTAATCGGAAGATTATGGATGCAACAGTTATCGAG
This sequence comes from Latrodectus elegans, assembly GCA_030067965.1. NCBI lineage: Eukaryota > Metazoa > Arthropoda > Arachnida > Araneae > Theridiidae > Latrodectus > Latrodectus elegans. The sequence continues at coordinate 19,978,665 of CM057820.1, read as the reverse complement.
TAACGAATACTAAAATCCCGGTCTTGGTTTTTTTTTTATTTATTTTTATTTTTTTTATACATATAAACGTTGATATTCAATATTTATTTTTTTATTATGAAGAAAATGCTCAACAATATATATATATATATATATATATATATATATATATATATATATATATATATATATATATATATATATATATATATCTTGTAATTTCTATCTCGATCATTTTTTTCTTCTTCCAATTTGAGTTATAATTTTTTTATTTTGTGAAAATGCTGCATTAGTGATAAAATAAAAGAAGAAAATTCAAATCGTCCTTGCTGATTTAAACTAACCATAAAGTGGATGTTGTGTCTTTTTTTCTACATTTTTCTTTTTCTTTTCTTCGATTTTCGACATGTTCAATTTTAGGAAGCAATACCACTAAAAATTTGAAGACTAATTTTTTAGAACAACGGGTAATTTTTTTTACTTTTAAAAACTTTAACCAACGGAAAAAAATTATAATTAAAAAAATACTTTATTACTTGTAAAATTCATAAATAGATTTTTCTCATCTCCGACGATATTTAGATATTCGAGGGTGAACTTCGCCTTGTTTGCTGCCGCTCGAAAAATGCGATTGGAAGGCAGGAAGCAAACTCGTTGACGCATCAGATTGACGACACCGTATCAACACGATGTGATGTAGATGAAATGTTATGTGACGTCATAGATATTTTAAGAAAATGGGAATTGTTATAAAATGGCGTAATCATAATGTCAACTGGAACGAAAGAAACAATCACTTTATGGTTAATAAAGAGATATGTAGGTTTGGTTTAATTTGTGTTTGTCACCCATAGGCAGGTTCACAAGCGCTGACTAAATCGACTGCGACTTTCAATTTAAAGTGTATTCTGAACCACTACAAATGTCTAAGCCAATGGCAATAATCATTCATCAATTGTTTAGAATGTGATTTTTAATTTTATCCCTTTTTTACGTAATTGATTACACTAACGTAAGAAGTGAAATTATTCATAAGTGATCAGTCAATAATGTAACATCAATGTTATTCTATGAGGGTTACTACGAAAGATTAAATAAGTCATGTTGAACGTGCATGTTTTCAATAACATACTGCGGATGATTTTGACACTGCTTAAACGACAGCCGAAGCTCTTTGTGAGACTTTTTAATATAGCGTAAAATGATTTCCAGGAAGGAATACTGAAATCTCCCAAGCACCTACCCACACTCAAAAGGAAAAAGGGCAGCTCCCTTGTCCCACACTTGATCAGAAGCTGGAACCTTATAATCCGAAGAGCTATTTCCAAACATTTGGCAACGGCGACCCCATGAAGATTCTTTCATCGAAAACTTATAATTTTATGGAATTCCTATTTCAGATTTTGTATCATTAATGTAAGTTGGAAAAATCGATTATCTAATATTTAAAAAAATAATTCAAATGAATACGACATAAATAAATGCTGTGCCTTATATTAAAGAAGTATACTTTGTTATTTCTTATTTTTGTATTTGAATTCAAGTTTCGAATAAAAGAAGTATATAAAATTAGTTCATGATATCTCTGAATTCATTTCAATATTAGAATATCTAAAATATTGAAAAATTGAATTCTGCGATAAAGTATCTACAAATGAATATTCTGTGCTTATTGTAAGAGTATTCAAATATATGTACAGTATGATTTTACATCATTCAATAGAAAGCCGTCCAACTTGTCCAGTGGTCAGCGTGCTTGACTGCGGATAGGGAGGTCCTGGGTTCGGAAAGGGATGTACTTTCTCTCCCTATATATCTTGTCCTTTCTTTGTATGGATGGGTTGTGAATGATTGCCTACCCAATAAACGGGTCCCTATGGCATGTGTGTACTGAGGAAGTCGGATTCCACACCAAAATGTGGTTCCGCTGGAAAAGTGGAGCAGTGCACCCCATAGTGCCAGTCTATCTGTCACAAGATAACAACATTTAATAAAAAAACAAAATTTCTCTCATTTGCAGAACAAGTTTTGCTTATTACCTAAACATATTCAGTTAAGAATAAGACCATTCTCGCTTGTTGGGTCAACAAATTACACATTAATTGGATTTAATTATCAATTTTCCTTTCTTTCATGTGGGATAAGAACAACTTCAGAAAATAAATTTCCCATTGATCACACTTTTCTTAAAAGAAAAATGAGATAGATAGGAATTAATCTTCTTATTAAAGGTGTGTTATTAGCAAAAATTACGCACAGATAAGGGCTTACTTTTTCCTGTTACCAAACTTAAAATGGTTTTTATAATTAATACTGCCTATGATTGTTATAATTAATTGCAATAAATAAATATTTTGTTTTTATCTTGTATATATATATATATATATATATATATATATATATATATATATATATATATACACATAAATTCCTTTTTAATAATTTTTATAAAGTCATTAATTATTATACAAATTTCATTTAATGTATTTTTTTAAATAAACTCTTTTATATTGTTTTCATGATTTAACTTAATTTTTATCTCCTTTCTTTCAATATTACCTCTCTATATATTTTTCAATATAATTATCTTCAACATTTTAGGGGTAGGATCTCCCTTAGGCACGCATATATCACAAGTCTAGAATTTGGAATAGAACACACATTTACAATATTTGTCACTATATAGTTATTTTATGGATGTAAGGACTGTTTGGATAGGGAACTGTTTCCAAAAAAAAATAAAAGGGATTTTGAACTTCTGTAATTGCTTTTTTTGCGAAGTAGAATTCAAACCCACAACTTGTTCAGTTAAAGGGAATGCCCATGATTCAATTGTCAGTTTTGAAGCACACATTTCGAATCCCTGTTGTTAGCAAATGTGGCAAACGTTACGAATAAAATTTAAAAGAATAAAACAATTAAATTTCACTGACTTGATTTTCATAATTTATAATTTTAAGGGTTCTTGGGGAGTATTAAAATTAGAAATTTTTTCGCTGTTTGCTACACGCCGTGTTGAAGCGAAAATATATTTTAGAATTCTGTTTCCTTGTGAGAAAGAATGTGCATTCTTTTTACGAATGGAAATGAGAATCAGAGGAAACGTTCATAGACTGCGAGGAAAATAATCCCAGGAAAAAGCAGTCAACCCTTTGTCTACTTCCCGTATCAGCCGAATGCTCCTTTTAGATCACGGGAATACGGGAAATTTGTATTCCTTGGAGCAAAGTTGATTTCCAACCTTGCTGAATCCATTGTATTAATAGCTGAAAAGAAAGGGATAAAGTGAATGAGATCATACCAATTTATTCATTATATTTGTTTCTTGTATCTGAAGATGAGTTTAATTTTCATGAATGTTCATGAAAAATACACCTTCATGTGATTATGATAGTAATATTGACGGATGCGTTAAAAATACAGTGTGTAAATAATATATCTGACATACTTGGATGTTTGACAAATCATAATATGCATATATATGATTTCACATTGTGAGCATTAGATCTTTCACAAGGAACAATACAGATTCAACAACATTTCAACATAGATTCTAAGCTCAATCAGATTTTTAAATTCACACATTCTATATCAAATAATTGAAAAAAATATATTTAATTCCTTAAAAAAAGAAACACACATTTACAATGTTATAATAATAATATATCATTTATACATTAATGATATTTATAATGTATAAATATTACTATTCACATTACTAACGTGATATAAATGATATAATGATATAAAGTATGAATATCATTTATGCACTAATATTTCATTTCTGGTTTTTCTTTATCTTTATATATATATATATATATATATATATATATATATATATATATATATATATATATATATATATATATATATATATATATATATATATATATATATATATGTATATATATATATATTATATATATATATATTATTTTATATATATATATATATATATACTTGATATCATTTATAGTCTTTCTCTTCAATGATCATTTTTTAACGCACATAAAAAATCCTATTTGAGTTTTTAAATTACTGTAATATTTCTCAATGTCTGCTCGATCCTTCTCACCATTCTCTTTCTTTCCTGAGGATATAACATATAAAGGTATATCATGTGATATGCATTTCAACCACAAAAAAGGGTGATGGAAAAGGGAAAATGCTTATACAAAAATATTCCGATCAACAGTAACTTAACCTATAAGATTTGCTTTTTCAAAAGCGGTAAAAATGCGCGATCGAAAAGGAGGAATTTCATATTTCGATTGGAAGCATTCATTTAGTGATACTTGTGATAAATCTCTACACATTGTAGTATTTTGGAGATCATCTCTGCTGCCTCTTTCATTATTAGGGCCGATCTGGTAGCCGAATGGTTAGCGCTCTTGCCTTCGGTTCAGCAGTTCGTGGGTTCGAATTCCACCTTGGGCATGGGTGTTTGTGGTGGTTCGCAATCCTCTTTAAACCGTAGGTCCTGGTCTAATTAGCCCTTGTGTGCAAAAGAAGGTCGTTGAGCGACAAACACACCAACTAAACCAACCTATCATTATTAGAAGGGTACTCCTGAATTTTTCTTCTCCAGAGGAAGCAAAATTCACGAATGCCCCCCTTTCCCGCATCTCTCAAAGAAGTATTATATGAGTGACTTTGAAGGCTGTTCTACTTAGTTCTTTGCTTTGTTTACTGTTGCAACGTGTAGGTTTATCAATGATGACTGTTTCAGTTATTTTTCTTTTTCAGTTATTTTTAAGAAGTGTGTAAATCTAGTCTTGGAATTTAAATTTTTTTCGGTGTAATTTTTTAATTACTGGTGAATAAAATGCATTTGTCCACTCACTGCGTAGGCTCATTGCAAATTTGTGAATCGAATGGAGAGTAATATATGTGTGTTTGTGCTAAACTTCTACCCTCAATTTCGTATTCAATGTACTTGTAGAGGATGCTGCTGGTTGCTCTAGGCAGGGAAAAAGTGTTAGTAATTTCCTGACACTTGTGAGTTTTTCTACAATTGACTTCAAAGTGCTTATAAAAACAAGTATTAAGAACTTAACTCTATATTAAATAAGTTGCATTCTCCTAAAATAACAGTTTATCTTAGTATTTCTCTCAATTTAGTCTAAATTCGATTTTGTCCTTCATTGTCAAATATTCGTTTTTCGTATCCTGTAATCAGTACATTTTTATTGTATACATGGCCCTTTTAATAAACGTATGAGTTACGCCATTCCTGTTGTGCAATTCTGAAATGCACATTACCAAATATGGTTAAGGAATTTCACAAGATGACCTATGATGTCATCTCGCACCATTATTCTCAACAAATGAGTGACCAGTATGCTGTATCCTTCTGAGGGGGTTAAGTTCGCTGGAGACTTTTGTGGTTGAGCTCCCTTAGTGCGTGCTACAGCAGAGTATATATATGTATATATGTATACATATATATATATATATATTATAATACATCTTATTAACCCATTAATGAAAGTAATATATAATAAAATCTCTCTAAGCTATATTATATCAAAAATAAAAACACTTAACTAAAAATCTGAAATCATTTCAAACAAATTGAATTTCCCCAGATAAAAAATATCATATTAAATTTAAAGAATATTACACGAAGTGATATAGTATTACAACTTAATTTAGATGAATTACGATCTACACTAAGTAAACTTTTTAAACACCAATAAATTTATCGGAACACATGAAATACGTGTGATAACATTTTATCTTATTTACAATATATGGTTTTTTCCCTTGGTTTATAAGTTATAAAACAACTGAAACACACATTGAGATTGACCTTAATACATTTTACAAAATTATGTTCAACGACTGCTGTGTATTCAGCTTCCTCTTAGAAAGTGCGTGGCTCGTTTTATGGACTTTTTTTTGTCCCTTTAAGTTTGGCAAATGTGGTTGGGAATTGAAAATCTTATTAAATATTATGGATTCCCGAAACAACATTTCCGCATGTGGTTAAGAAACCTATATGAAATAAAATGTCGATAAAATATATATATATATATATATATATATATATATATATATATATATATATATATATATATATATATATATATATATATATATATATATATCACCGTGAATCAAATCGTCGAAATTTATCGCAAAGAATGAGTAAAGTTAAGAGGTGACTTTAGTTTATGATTTCAGTTCGACCGCCTGTCTAGTGGTCAGAGTGCCTGACTGCGTATAGGGAGGTCGTGGGTTTGAATCCCGGTTCGGGCATGGATGTATTCTCTATCTATCTATCTATCCTGTTTTTGTCCTTTCTGTGTATAAATGAAGTGTGAATGGTTGCCTACCCTATGAATGGGTCCCTATGGCATGTGTGTACTGAAGCATCGGACTCCACACCAAATATTGTTCAGTATGAAAAAGTGGAGCAGCGCACCCCATATTGTCAGCCCATCTGACTCAAGATAAAAAAAAAAGTTTATGCGATCAAGTTTTTGAGATTTTTATGAAGAAAAATAATGTTTTTCTTCATTTTTTTTAAAATTAGAATTTATATTTTACTTAGAATAAACACTAAGAGTAAGAAGTTTAGAATTTTTAACATTAGATAAATTATTTCCTGTTAACTCTAATCTCTATTAAAAAGACATATTATTTGGAAAAAAAATTCAAATTCTTTAATCTGATATTTTTTTTGATTATTACAATTTAGCCAATAAAATTTCTGGTATTTTTCTTTACATAGAATAAAGTGGAAATAGATAAGCAAATAAAGAGTTTAAAAAGGTTTCAAACATGTTGGTCGAGAATTGGAATACCACAGTAATTATAAAATCATTTTAAAGGCAGACCAACTGCACACTTTTATCAATCACAACAATAGTGAGACACATGGAAGAGTCCAAAAAGCATGTAGGGAGTTGTTTGCTTTACGTCTATAAAGAAAATTTATTAGCAGTTACATCGTCAGATGATGATATCTCAAGAGTTTGAAGATAGCACTCTAAACGAATGCACACGAAAACATTAGTATAAGACATACAAGTCAGTGGAGCAAGCTTACGAAAAGCAATCGTGATCTTTGCACCCATAACTTCTAGTTTTATCTCGTCAAAAATATCAAAACTGCAGACAGAATGGAATAACATATCAAAGATTTTATTTTGGAGAATTATTATATGTTGTATTTTTTGTAAATCATTTTTAATTTTTGGACATCACTAAAGTTCATGAAAAGAACTTTATTGGTTCTCTTATCAACTTTCCGGGACGACACGAGATATGATCCATGGCACTGCATTCAAGTTTAATATCAGATAAATCAACTGATATTAAGCTTGCAAAATGACTAAAGTGACATATGACATAAGCCATGCTTGACCAAAATGACCAAACATCTTCCCTGCGAGAGGAGGGGAAAATAAATTGATAAACAGAGCTTAGCAGAATATAAACGTATTAAAAGGATAAAGTTTTCACAGCAATTAACTTCACGAAATTACAGAAACATAGGTGGCAAAGAGGTTACATTTCATGAAAACAAGATAACGATTTAGTAGTTCAATTCAGTCAAGAATTGTCAGGTTGAGATGAACTATGAACAAGATCTAGAATTTATATAAAATTCTCCCGTTGACGTGGTGGAGTAGTTAGGAAGAACGAAGTAAAACACTACTCTATAGCATCATTTATTTAATATTCAAAAGAAGAAGGTAACTGGTAGCATTTATCTACAACAAAGCTATAAAAACAAGTAGTTGGAATGTAATGTAGTTGACTAAACAAAATAATGACATTCCATTGTAAACAGCTTACGCGCTATAAGTAACAAATCTTACTTTTAATTTGCACTACATCTGCTATCCTCGAGAACTTTACAAAGGTGAAAGTCGTTATCACAAATTGCTAGCGAGAAAATTTTGGAAGCACTTATGTTTCTACTTTAGCTGATATCGATGTAATGCTCGTTTTGTCAAAATGGAATTTTATTCACATTTGCCTTGGTATGATCCACAGATAACAATAATCAATCCATTTGCTCAGCACAGAAAATAGGTCATAAATTCTACTATTTTCAAACACTTTATTCATCACGATGCTATGAGTATTCGTTTCACAAGCTATAAAATATTGTCAGTAATCACAGATGGATCGAAAAATGCAGGACATGTTGGCTATGGTATATTTATTAGCTGTGATACCTATAGTTACAGTCTTCATGCATACTGCTACATCTTTATGGCTGAAGTTACGGCAATATACTATACACTTCAGCTGATGATTACTGTTACGCATTTTGCGTGTATACTGGCAGCTTGAATGTATTAAAAGCATTGGTGAATACAAGCATATTCTGTCATCACATTGTGCCTAAGATTTTCTGAACATTAGATTCTATTGCTGGCAAGCAATATGATATATTTTCCGGTTGGATCCCAGGTCACGTATTTCTTGTGTGTTCTAATCACCTGTTACCCATTAGGACATCCCGCACCCCTATCTTGGGGACACTATGAGACTCGTTGTACATAAGATACGCTGATGGATGCTATTGTGGTATTCGCTAAAAGAAGACAGCAATGTTTTATCAATGTTGTACCCAGAGACCAACTTGTTGACAAAATATAATCCAGTTAATCAGCTTTAGCTTATTCTGCCAAGGCATGAGACTATAAGAAAACCTCTTACTTTGATACACCTTGAACCGACAAATCTATGAAAGCGTTTTAGGTATTAAAAAGAACAATATCCTCTGTAGACCCAGAGTAGCCTTTCTTGGAAAACTAAGAACAGTTCTCTCCTTCCTCAAAATTTTCTTTCTCTTATCCCTCACTCGTTAGATCATAACATTGCTTAAGAGCTTTTCAAAGGGCCAGGTTAATAAACAATTTAATTGTGTGAAAAAAAGTTATACATTGTTCTACCAAAGCTCTTTTCTTAACCAGTGCATCAGCTTTTTCATAGCCCATAATTCCAGAATTGTCGCGTTTATAGTAATGATGCGCTGTTTGAATATGAATAATCATTATGTACTAAATATTAAGCTTATATAGATGTCTGAATATACTAAGTTTATATAAGTTGAGTATCTGCATTCGGTAGGAATATAATGGTAAAGTGTGTTTATGCGTTTCAGTGGGAGTATAATGTCTAAGAACGTGTGTCCACGATCATAAAGAGTATGACATGATTATCCCTGAACAGTGGGAATATAATATCTAAGAATGATTGCCCAAGTTCTGTACAAATACAAAATTTAAGAGTGATGTTTCTTGTTAAGTAGAGATACAAAATCTAAGAGCAATTGTTCTTGTTCAGTAGAAATACAAAATTTAAGAGTGATTGTTCTTGTTCAGTAGAAATACAAAATTTAAGAGTGATTGTTCTTGGTCAGAAGAAATACATAATTTAAGAGTGATTGTTCGAGTTCAGTAGTGATACAAAATTAAAGAGTGATGGTTCTTGTTCAGTAGAGATACAAAATTTAAGAGTGATTGTTCTTGTTCAGTAGAAATACAAAATACAAGAGTGGTTGTTCTCGTTCAGTAGAAATACAAAATTTAAGAATGATTGTTCTTGTTCAGTAGAAATACCAAATATAAGAGTGATTGTTCTTGTTCAGAAGAAATACAAAATTTAAGAGTGATTGTTCCAGTTCAGTAGAAATACAAAATACAAGAGTGATTGTTCTTGTTCAGTAGAAATACAAAATTTAAGAATGATTGTCCGAGTTCATTATGAGTATAATGTTTAAGAATCATTTTCCAAGTTCACAGAAGAATGCAAAACTTAAGAAGGAGCTTTTACATTCAGGGGGAAAACGATATTTAAAATGATTAATCCCGTTCATTAAGAATATAATAAGCGAATGTTTACTATCTGTGTAAGTGTAGTACATAAACGTATATTTTTCTCATTGAACCACCAAATGAACAGAAAAAGTAAAGCAATAACCTCTACATTTGTTCAATTTAAAAAAATTAAAAATAAAAAAAAGATGTGATTTATCAACACTTTCTAATTCGTATCAGTTCTTTTCAATATCGATACGAGGATGTGCGCTGAATGGAAAATCTGCTCGGAATTTCGAAAACGAATGTTTGGCCAGGTGCCGATTGCATTCATATAACCATTGTGTGCCTGCAAATATGCAGATAATAACCTCACGCTGTTCTTTTATTGCATCATGAAAAGCGATTTCTAAGTAGCCTTCGCTTCCTCGTGCGAACGGAAATAGAATTCATCATTCAATATGCCAATGGACAATGTTGTGACATCAATCACTGCTTTAACTAGAGATACAAAGAACAAAAAGTAGAACAACTTGATTAAAACAGATTTTGAGGAGCACATTTGATATTCAGTTTTTCCTTTCTAATGTAAGTCTTTAGCACAAGTAAAGCAAACACCACTGAAGTATAAGCTGAACAGCCAACAAATTTTCTGAACACGTATTTATTCAGCAGTACGAACTCTAGTCCATTTATTTAATGAAAGAAGCATTGACAAGTTGCTGGAAACAACAACTTAAGATTTTGGAAAGTTTGTTTCTTAGACAATAGATTTTGCGTGAATGCACTTTTAATTTAAAATTTCTTTATTTAAATATTTAATTTTGGACCAAATCCCCCACAAAGAGGAAATTATTTTAATAGATAATTAGTTTTATTTTATAGAAGGAATAAAATTCAAAATTAGCCACACATCCTGTCTAGGGATCAGCGTGCCTACCTGCGGTCCTGGGTTCGAATCCCGGTTCAGGCATGGATGTACTTTATCTATCCTGTCTTTGTCCTTTACTTGTGTGAATGGTTATCTCCCTATAAATGTATGTAGTGAGGAAGTCGGACTCCACACCAAATTTCGGTTTAGCTGGAAAAGTGGAGCAGAGCACCCCATATTGCCAGCCTAACTTGCACAAAAAAAAACAACATTCAAAATTTGCATGTAATTATTTCTACTAAGAAGTTTGGAATGAACTTGAAAGTTTTTCTCAAGCTCTCCGTCCAGCGCTATTATGATCTGTACTATCATCTGCCCAGTACTGCCAGGTTTTTAAGTCAAGCTTTAGTACTATTATGAAAATTCGTTTCAAAATCTCAAATTTTTAAAAGAGGAAGTTTCTGAAAGTTAAGAAAGTTATGGAAACCTATACTTTTGAATTTTATTTGCCAAAATCTTTAAAATTGATTTTTACTCCCACTCCTAATGATTTCTTATATAATGTATGAATACACTCATCATTTTTAATAAATAAAAACCGGCTGGAAAGGAACTGTTCAATGGAAAACAGCAAAACGGTTTTTTAAGACACGTGAATATAAATGTAATTTGAAATATGATACAAAATACTGATAAAACATACACGTGTTACAAACTGGTGAAAAAAAAGTCTTCTATCTATAAAAACAAAAACGTTAATATATTAACACAGTTTAAACACGAAGAGCCTGGTTAAGATATATATAGTTAATATTTTTTAATAATCAGTATTCTGTTCATTCTTTCTAACATTCTATTTATCCGAAAAAAAAAAACGCAAATATATTTTACAGTTTTTATGAGTAAACAAATTAGTAATATAAGTATAAATGCACTCAATTAGATGGACGTTAATGTATTTTACAGTTCCTCCAGAAATATATTCCTTTAACAGTTAAAAAGCGTACCAGGGATCATTGTAGAATAGATTACCCATTGGTTTGGGAAAGAATTTGGCGTTAAATATTGCTGATAAAATTTAATTTCGGTAACCCTGGTATTTTCAATCTTGGTATTTTTAACGTACTTATACTGTTTCCATTCTGTTATTCTCATTTTGGCTCCTATTTTGGCATCAAAAACATCGCCAAAAAATCGAGGCGTAAGTAAACTTTTATCGGCATAACTTGTCATTTGGATTTAACTTTATTTAATATTATTCAGATTTAAATTCATTTGCTCTGTAAGAATACTCTGATGTTTTCAAAAGTGAACGAAGGGTTCAATTTGAAAAAAATCATCAGGAATTTTCAAATTTTCACCAAAAGCCACACCTGTTCTTAAGAAATAATGTTTTTCAAGGTCGGCTTCAAATTCATCTCTATAATAGATAATAAATACAGTGATTAAAATATGTAATAATTGCGCTGCCAATAAAAATGAATAATTTACAAAAAATGATTTTGTTATCATACTAATATTTTAATCTAATAGTTAAACTCTAAAACTTAGAAAAAATAGTTTAATATCATAGTTTTATTTTCTGCTGTTTTCATTGTAAGCTTTGCAAATGGTAGCATGATTCCAAAAACTCAAAAGGTAACTGCTCAAAAATATCGATATATTTTCTATTAATGTTGTAGTTACTTTTGATGCACTTATATATATAATGCGAACTATTTTAATATTAGTTCTGAAAATTCTTATCATCGTTTAGTTACAATAAATAATACAATGAATACATATTTAACTAAGCACAAATTTATTAATTGATATTTAATTATAGTATATATAATTCTTTTTAAGAGTTTAAAGAGGAAAGAACTCTAAATGACATCTTAAATAAACACTAGCACCGGGAAAAGATCTAGAATTAGATGGAGAGAGATTAAATTGAAGAGGACTTGATAAGGTTGGTAACTGTTCAGTGAAAGCTAAAGATGACATCTTTAAGAAATCAGACTTGTCTGGTGGAGGTGGAAAGTCTCAAAGAAATCAAACTCAACAAGGAGTAATGTGCCAGTAATAATGATGGCGGTGATTCATCCATATTTGCAAATATTAGATGAGTTTTTAGCCTCAAATGCTGTTTCAATTTATTTCAGTTTCTTAATTTGTACAACAACGTCACCTAGCTTGATAAATCTATTTCTGCTTGTAATAAAACTTCTCGTCCTTTTTATGTCGAAACTAATAAGCACGTAACGTGATCTCGATGTATTCATCTATCCAAATGTTTCAGCCAGTTAGTGTTCCTCATTAGTAAAAATTTATCTACTTGTTTAACCACTTCTCTTAGTAATTATTTTAAACAAAATCGCCACATATTTTTATGTGTGTTCTCACTTTTATTAATTATTTAGTAATAATAGTAATCATTTCATCATAGAAATATTCACAAATCATATCAATATGTTTAACGTGGGGACACTTTCGCTTGGTCATTAAAGGCGTCGTTCACGTGTCCAGAAGGTTGTTGGTTTCCTATTTGACACAACCGAAGGTTGTCCTATCGAGGTCTGTTTGTTGTTCGATGATTGTCTTCAGCACACAAGACTAATTAGGTTGAGATTCGCAGTTTAAAGAGGATTCCATACTGCTACAAACATCGATACCCAAGGTGGGATTCGAACCAACGAAATGTTGAATTAATGGCTAGAGGGTTAACCATTCGGTTCCCACTGTCAAGTTCAGAGGACCTGTACGCAATAAAAATGTGGGACCAATGCTTCTGAAAGGATGAAGACTTGAGAAAAGGATATCAGCTAAGGTGTTATCTTCGACATTTGGCAGTGGTTCAAAATAACAGTATTGAGTCAGCAAAATTAAAGAATAGAAAATATAATGTAGAATTTAATGATTTTAAAACTTCAAAATATTTTCTTCCATTTTAATCGTTTTAATGTAAGTAAAAATTTAATAAAACAAATTGTACAGACGGATTCTGCTTGGGATGGGGTATTTTGGAATAATAAATAATCGCGACACATATATAAACCCGAGAAAAGTCGGGATGATCAGGGAAATAGATAATGTAAATACAAAAACATAATTAGGAAATTTTATGAAACCCTTGAAAATATACTCGATTTGAAATTTTGATATCATATGTTGTTGTGCTTACTTCCGACCGATGGCGAAGTGGTTAGCATCCCTAACTTCGAAGCAATAGATCCCATGTTCGAATCCTAGTTGAGACATGAATGTTCCTTTTTCTTTCTGTGTGGGGGTGTTTCTGTATGTTTTCTCTGTCGGGATGAAGATAGCACTCCAGTCAGGTGTCCCACTATATAAATTGTCATCACATTCGCCACTTGTAACACTGAACTGGATTTAATTCCTAATGGCAGCCAGGCATTGGAAAAAAATGTTGTTTCCATTGCCGGGCTACAGTGGAAATAATGGTGACTTTATACAGTGGGGCACTCCCTGGGCGTTCTATAGTGATACCGAAAGTTGGACCTTCTCATTTGGAAGCAGGGGCCAAGCAGAGGATCCTATTCTTCCACTCCCACATGTATTAGTTAAAATGCAGGAAGCTGAGACCGCGAATTAGACATGTTCCAGCGGCCATCACTGAGCACGAAAGATCTTAGGATGGGTCGAGATTCGATGTTTTCAAAACATTCCATTGTACCAAATACGTGAATGTGCATGCTGTAGTGTATAAAGAATTCTATAACAACTTTTAAAAAAATAAATTTATTATTACAAGTAATTTATATTCTTGATAAAGAAAACATCGTTCATTTTTATTCGCGCATTGAAGAAACAAAAATTCTAGTCCCCCCCCTTCATTTCTCGTTGTTGCCAAATTCGTTTTAGTACTTTCTAAATTTTAAATTCGTTTGTAAATTTACATTCAATATCTTTATTTAAATTTAAAATCGTTACAATTCATGATAACGCACGCAAATTTGTGCAGCGGTAACTTTTAGACACATCATTGAAAAGTTGATATTTCAGTGATATATATATATATATATATATATATATATATATATATATATATATATATATATATATATATATATATATATATATATATATATATATATATATATATATACATATATATATATATACAGAGAGAGAGCGATTCCATAAAATGTGTTGAATGTTGAGTTTTAAGACACTGCGAGACAAAACATATTTTTAATTTTATTTTTATTGGATGACTGACACCTACGCTCGTGCAGGCGTACATTTTATGGATTTTATTAAATTTAGTACCTTTCAAAATGGGGTTAAATCTTGAGCACGTGTACAAGGTAGAGGTGCTTTGCAAGATTGTGTCTCCAGTATTTATACACGTGTGGATGGATCTGATAGAACAGTTGTAGAATTTCCTACTGGCGTTTTTTTATTTGTTCAATTTAAATGAATAAGATTTTTATAGCACAGAATCAACCTTATTATTCAACAATGGGTAAAAAGAATATTTTAACTTTCCTTAATGAATTTGTTCAAAAAGAAAAAAATCTTTCCGTTATATAATACCCTAAAGCTATTTTAAAATAATGCAATATGTGATTTCCATTCAGAATTTTATTCTTTAACTCTTAGATTATTTGAAATATTTTATTTAATAATAAAATTAAACACTTAGTTTTTGATACCATGATTTTTGGTTGAAGTGCACCTTAAAAATATTCAAATAAAATTCATAGAGAAATCAGAATGCTATTTTCAAACGTTTTAATAAATGGTTTGAAAATACAAACATTAAATATTTAGTTCCATTTATTAATATATTTGAAAAAAAAACACTGAGATTCAATGGCAAGCAGGCAAATCTTGTTTTCAAAGGTATTAGTAAATAGATTAGAAATACTAGAATAAAAAATGTAAAATTAAAACTCGTTTGATGTTTTTGAAATCAGCATTCTTATTTCAAAGCAAATCTGAATGTTGTTTTCAAAATATTAGTAAATAAACTTGAAATACACGGAATCAAATTACAAAAAGAATTCCATTTATTAACACTTCTGCAAACAACATTCTTATTAAAAAGCAAATATGAAATCAAAAATGGAATTAGAAATATATGAACAAATGTAAAATAATGATACAATGAAAAATAATTCAAATGTATTGTTAAAATGTATTCATTTCGCGGAACAAATATTTAGCATTAAAATAGAGGTTTTGATGAAAAAAATCATTGCTGCCAAATATTACAAATAACAACCATAAAAATTAAAAGGGATTTTCAAATGAGTTATGAAATTTTATTTGATTCAGCAGAGTGGACAGCCAAACTATCAAAGATGGCTGTAAGTTATTTCAGCATCTATCGGGTATATTGCCTTCTGGGAGAATTTTTTATAGATAATAAATACTATTCACGTATTGCAAGGGAAGAAACCCGAAAAACTCCGAAGCACTTACCCTGACAGTTGTGCATACAGAAGAAAGAAGTTCAACATTCATCTCCCGCTGTTCAACAACTTCTTGAATCGAACCCGAAACTTTATTCTCCAAAGATCAATGTCTTAACACTAGGCTATCGGAGCACTTTGATATAATATTGTCAAAAATATAATAAAGTTTATAATTGAACGGGAAACTGTTAAGAATAGAAGCAACTGGTACATTTACAAAGAATAAATAATTATGAAATTAGTTTTCCTAATTATTTTTATTTAATTGTCATACATAATAAAT
Source organism: Latrodectus elegans (assembly GCA_030067965.1). Taxonomy (NCBI): domain Eukaryota; kingdom Metazoa; phylum Arthropoda; class Arachnida; order Araneae; family Theridiidae; genus Latrodectus; species Latrodectus elegans. The sequence continues at coordinate 19,962,327 of CM057820.1, read as the reverse complement.
TATTGTGAAAACAAAACACATGATGCCAAACAAACAATCGACATCCTAAAATCCCATTCACCACAGAATTTATTCAAGATTGTCATAAAATCATTTGACAACAAAACTTAAGGTTAATTCGTACGAGCCAGGGGTTCATACATTCAACTAACTGTATGATACCCGCAGTTGTTGCACCAGCTTGCTTCGTGGTGCCTTAGCTCCAGTTAGTGGAAGAAAACGGGTGGGAATCTTCGTCATTTTTAAACAGAGATCAAACAGGAGGCCCTTTGACCTGCCACTCTCAGATGTATTAGTTCACTTGGAAGACATTGCCACCACCACAGGTTTAATGTAAACCATCTGACTTTACAAAATACTCAAAACCTTTGGTTAAATTTGGATTTAAATTCATTACTTTCCGATAATGAGAATGACGCCCACGTTAAACCGGACTACCGCGTCCAAAAATCTTATTAAGGTCTATCGTATGAAGCCCTTCTTTTTCTCGGGATAGTTTTAGTGCATCAATACAATAAATTTAATCTTGGTTGAGAATGGCTATCTTAAAGGTCAAACTTTTTAATATGATCAATTAAACATTCAATAAATTCCTGCTTCAGCCTGCCATTTGGCTGCGGCGAAAAAAAAAATAGTCCAAAACAATGCCAAACATGTCAGGGGAAAGTAAATGAAAAATATGAAGGAAAAACGAGTATTCAATATACAATGCGAAGGTGAATTGCTGAAATCTATTTTGACTGAAGATAATTATTTTTTGTAACTACTTGGCCTCTTTAGAAGTTATATAAGTATCCAAAATACTCTTACCTCGTTTGAGAATGTTTTAGAAATCTTTGAATAACGGAGGAAGCCTTGGCTGGAAATCGACTGTAGAGCTTATGAAGATGATGAAGATATTATCGCTTTCAAGTTCCCCAAAACCGTCCTACGATACGATACCGTTGTTTGCAACGGTAGCTTCCGAGTTTATACAGGTTATAATTGAATAACGGCAGATGAATGTTGCGTTTTTGCTCTCTGTATGCCCATTTGTCGGGGTGGAAGCCTTGGAGTTTTCCAGGTATTCCCCTTTGCGACACTTGAATATGATTCACTATCTGTGAAAATTCTTCTCAGAAAGCGGATGTAAACTCAAATTTTTACCGGTTTCATCCATAAAACTCTATATTACATCTCAATACTAAATATATATACAGGAATTTTCGCTCAGTTATATAACCTCACAGTTTGGATTTAATGTTTTTTGTTCGATGAATGTCTGAGTAAAGTAATAGCATGACATATCTATTGAATTAGAGCAGTGATTCTCAACGTTTTTTTCTCTCGGCAGATTTTTAAGCATTTCAAAATATAGTGACACCCAAAGAAAATCATATAAAATAGTTTATGAATATTAATTTTGAATGTAAAATAAATTAGTATAATAAGCACTGCAAAAACAAAAGTTTTTTACTTTACTCGTAGTAAAAAAAAAGCATAAATTTTTTACCATATATATATATATATATATATATATATATATATATATATATATATATATATATATATATATATATATACATATATATATATATATATATATATATGTATATATATATCAGGACTCTAATTCTAGATGCAATTCTATCTTTGCACAAAAGTTATTCTTTTTTTTTTTTTTCTGAAGTGAGTAACTTCCTTTTTTCTCACAATCTCTTTTGAATATTCTAGGATCTATGTTCCTTGCGACAGTTTTTACTTAAAAAAATCTTCTGAATAAGTTATTGAGGAATTCCAGTTATCCAAACTTAATCTATTCGAATCGCTGTTAGAATTTAAAAAAAAAAAAAAGAAGTTAAACAGAAGAAAATTAGAAAAGGAAAAAGCTCAAGAGAAGGAAAGGTAAGAGAAGATGAAAAAATGAGAGAGAGACTTCGACAAATTTAGAAATATTCTTTTATATAAATTCCTGGATATTCAGAAGTTAGTGCTGAAGATGTAGGAGAATGGATTATGAGAGTCAGTCCTCAGATTTCAAATTGCAAATGATGGTCAATTTATTTGATGTAGCGAATATGAAGATGACCCTTAATATCCAAGCTGAAGCTGAAGCAGAACACGTGATCCTTAGCTAATGACACATTTGCCGACTTTGCAACTGCTTTTAAGTGGATGGCCTGAGAGCAACCACCTGCAAATTCTCACTGTTAAGAGGATGCACGACGTTACTGCCCGAAAATGTAAGAAGGCTGTGAAACATCTTACTCTGATTAAAATATTCAGCAAGCAATAATTTTCATTTACAGCACCGAACATACATACTGTATTAAGGTACAGCACTTGTATAAATTCTTTATATTTAAAAATATGTAGCTTTCTACCTTTTTTCAACATACAATCATTAATTAAAATAATCTCTTTTTTCGAAAAAATCCAATGAATCGAATTTTTGATTATGCGAATGGAATCCAATCCCTATTAATTCAAATAAAAAGAGTTCAATATAATTTACTTAATTGAAATATATGATACTAAATATTTCCTTTTTTTTTCAAATGCTTCGGATTAAAAATAACCATTTTTTTTTTTTTTTTTTTTTTTTTTAGTTTTGCAGAAGTTTGCATCAATTTTCATTACCTACTGGACTATAGTGAGTTACCGTACGATTTTCAGAACTCCCTATTGAGTAAAATATTGGTTAGAGAGGAACAAAATTCGGCAAGTATGCAAAGTAGGAAATGGGATTTTGAAAAAAAAAAAAAAAAAAAAGCTCTATAGCATATTTTGAATCTACAAAATACAGCTGAATCAGAGATGGTAACTAAGCGGTCTACCTTTCGGTTGAACACTTCGAGTGTTAAGTTTCCGTTTCTGCCTCAAAATTTCAGTTTTTTTGGCTCACCAGGACCCAGAATAGGATAGTGCTCTTCGATGCAAAAGGTCCTGGGCTCGATCTCATTTTTTTTTGGCTCACCAGGACCCAGTATAGGATAGTGCTCTTCGATGCAAAAGGTCCTGGGCTCGATCTCATTTATTTTTTTGGCTCACCAGGACCCAGTATAGGATAGTGCTCTTCGATGCAAAAGGTCCTGGGCTCGATCTCATTTTTTTTTTGGCTCACCAGGACCCAGTATAGGATAGTGCTCTTCGATGCAAAAGGTCCTGGGCTCGATCTGAGCTACAGGAGATCTACATTATACTTCTGACTTCGGTATGCACATCTGTCATGGCAGGTGTTTGTAGTTTAACAGATTCCTTTTTTTGGCGATGTGCGAATACGATCTTATAAAACCTTCTGATAATTCTCTTCTACGAAAGAATAAAAGCACGATTTAAAAAGCTTACACCTATCTTAAGCCATTAGCCTACCCACCACGGAGTGTCGAAGTACAGGTTTAGTGGTGTGGATGATGAAGGAGAGCAAGAGCCAAATTATATGCAGTAGACATTAATTTTGTTAAAAATTTCTTAATACTGTTTATGACCTACAACGGAGTTTTAATGTGATAAAAATATCTTCTATGTTGAATATTTTAAAGGATTCATTAATTATGAAATTTTATTTATTTTTGGAAGTTGAAATCCACTGAGAATTTTTTTATGTTTTATAAGTTACTCATTAATGGGACTTGTACACTTTTGCATTAGCCTTTGATTTATTGTATATTTTCCTATTGCGATTTGGATTGAATTTATTTTTCATAACTGTATAAAGTGTATAATTATAAAATTAGATATAGTTTTACATTTTTAAGGTTATGTCGAAGTTATTGTTTGCTAAGTTAATTTGAGCTAATAAAAGATTCATCGGAATTTTTGCACATGAGAGATAATTAGAATGGGACCTACGGTTTGAAGTGGATTCCGAGCCACTACAAACATCCATGCCTATGGTGGGGAACGAACGCACGAACTGTTGAACCGAAGTCATTACTGGCAAAAAGTTGGGCTTCTCTTTAGCATACCTTAAACACTTAATATTCTATATTTCTTTTAAAAAGGTAATGTTTTATGCTTTTATCAGGCAATGATTCAATTTTCATTGACATTTCCTTTTTAAAACTCAACCTGACAAACTTGTCAAAAATATTGATAGAATTACGCTGAATAATAATAACTTATATATATATTTAATTAAAACCTATGTGCGGAAATAAATTTTCAAATACAGATATTTCAGAATCAAAGCGAACTAATTAAGCAAAATAATTGTTTTGAAGGCTTATTTATTAAATAAATTTATCAAAATGCAGTAAAATATTTAAGGACAAAACATTAAAGCATATAAAAAATTTTTTGTAAAAGATGAAACAATAAAAACTTTGAAGTTTATGGCAGATATATATTCCAAATATATTAAAGAAAGAAAAACTTTTATTAAAAAAAAAAGATGTTTAATATTCTCATCTAATGGAACTTCTGCGACAAAATACAATAAATCTAAAAAAAAAAAAGAGAAAAAACATTTCATCAACATATCTATGTGATTGACGGAAAATGAAGTCCAAATAATTCAAATGAGCTCAGCTGATCAAACATTCATATCCTTTCACAATAATTGTCTGTCTCTCGTCAACATTGCCTCCACAAGCCTTTCCATCAAGTCGCTGGATTCTGGAACAAATAGAAATTACACATTCAGGGGCATACACAATTCATCGTATAAAAAAATAACATTATCTCCGTTTATTCCTTCAAGATTCAATATTTTTAAATATTCAACAAATAATAAATTAAAATTTGATTATAAAAATTTCATTCATTTTGTTACGTTTATTCATATTTTTAATGCTCATTCACTGTAACTGCATAGCCCAGCTTTTTTTACAGCTTGAAATAGTAAGTTGACTTTGAATGTGTCTCGAAAATTACTCTTAAGCGTGTAATGCATTTCATAAAAAATGCATTACACGCTTACACGCATTAAAGGTGAAGAGGATATCAGCTCAGGTGTTGATCTCGTCACATGATTTGACTTCAAAATTACGAATCAATTAGTTGTACTTATTAATGTTTCAATGTTATTAATGTTCAGTTTGGGTATAGAGGCTGCCATGACACCCTTTGCCATGACAACTTTTTTGGTAGACCAAAAAAGTTGAAGATGTGGCCAGGGCAGTGCTCCATGCCTTTTGTCCCATATCACTTGTCTTTTTTTTTTTCTCTTTGCACTTGTCACACAACAACAATAATGTTTCAATATGCACAAACAGGTAGCCGCAAACTTATAACAAACATACAATCTGCTTTTATTTCTATTAGTAATTACTTCTTAATATTTTTTCAATAAATGTAATCCGTTCATAAGGAAAATTAATACAATTAAATATTACTTTAATATTATATTTTTCTTTTATTTTATTCACCACCAAATACTTATTTTTAAATGATGTAACACCAAAAAGTTTGCATTTATAAAATCAATATACTTCCAAAAAATAATCTAATATTAAATTAAAAGTTAAGAAATGTTATTTTTTCTTTTATACTATTTGTTGGATTTATTCTCTTATCCAAATTTTATATAATAATTCACCTTAAGTGAAACATTATTTTACACTGTTTTCACTTTTGTTCATTATTCTATTTCCCAGCAATTACAGGTTGATCCCAATTATAATTTTTGCTATTAGTTTTCTTTTATTTAAAATGGTTGCTACATTAATTTCAGAGCATCACAAAATCCCTACAATAAATAATTTAATTTGCCCACCTTTATATCACAAAGTATGGTGAATTTGAGGGAAGGTATTTTTTTTAAACACGAGTTTCTACTCCTTTTGTAGTTCTACTGTTCTTGTTTGATGTAATCTTATGACTGTGGCCTGATAACCATCTTATTCTGCTATTGTGACATACAACTGACCTTGTCCACTGTGGCTGCAGATCGTCTACGCTGATAAAAAAAAAAAAACATGCCTTAACGCGTACGACTTACAAGCTCTGAGCACTTAAGCACCGACGAGACAGTCTGATACTACCCTTCATAGCTTTTACCTGACGTCAGTCTTACCTTACAGAAATACCAAAGAAAAAAATTGTCGCCACATACCTAGCTCTGACAAATATATATATATATATATATATATATATATATATATATATATATATATATATATATATATATATATATATATATATATATATATAAACATACTTAGAATGCTTATAGTTAATAAATTGAATATTCGGGGCTTTTATAATTATTGTAGACAACTAATTTTAAACTATCAAGATTCACAAATAGAATAATAATTGCTTCAATGCCTACTCTAAATAAATATAAGAATAATATTTATTTTAAAATATAATTGTAAAAAAATGTGCTAGCGTGCATTTAATACTATCATTTTAAATAAATATATAAAATATATATTTATTTAAAACATGTGTGTGATCATTATATCAATTATTCAAAATTTCATTAATGTGAATAATAAATGTAGACAACTAAGTTTAATAATTATTGTAGACAACTAATTTTAAATTATGGTGAGCATATAAAATTAGTTGTCTACAATAATTATTTAAGCCCCGAATATTCAATTTTTGAACTATATTATCATTAAAATAAATATTGCTTTTTTATATATATTATTAAATATATGAAAAATATATTTATTTATAATGTTCAATAATCTGAAATTAATTATTCTTTAATTAAAAGAAAATATTTATTTGTATCGAGTAGAAGTAAAGAAATAAACAATGGCATTTAAGTTTGTTTTTTTCTAATATTACCGCTCATGTGCATCAAATGGTCACATTCTTTGATATATATTACAACCAAAGAAAATTAAACAAACACAGTTTTACATAATTATAATTGACGCGTTTTAAAACGAGCACTTTCAATTTTTACAATTACAGCCGAAACTTTATGCATGGACATAATAAACAAAACAGTGCAGAAACTTTTTTTTTTTGCATTATTACTTAAAAATATTGAAAATAAAGTATTAAAAACAGAAACATAGTTTCAAATGATTGAAAGATTATAAAATCTTCTTCAAACTTTGCTAAAATTACTGAATTAGCAAAAAATTATTAATGAAGTGCGATTCACAAGTTTTGTTGGCTATTGATGGAAAGTGTAAAGAAATATTTTAATCTCATTATAAGACAGAGTAAAATGAAATGAGTTTACATAAGTGATCATTAAAATGGCATCATAAACTGATAGCATGAGCATGTTCTTTGGAATGGAGGGTGTCGGGTTCGATCTCCTTCTCTTGCTGAACTTAAGGTAGTGCTTAAGACTTTTTCGAGCTTTATGTCATATGATTGCTCATGCAGAATTAATAATAAGCAAAGGGGGTACTAAAAAATTTTTGGAAATGTCTTCAGCTATTAGATAATTTCATGGCGAAACTTCGATTGCAAAGTAATTATTGATAATGTTATGGTATTAATTTAATCCCAGCTAATAGTTGAACAACACTAGATAATGGAGTATTTTTACATGGTGACCACATTCTGCCCCATTGTGTTGCTGGATCTACGTGGGTTGGGGACATGTTCACATTCATCCTTGACCTCCCAAGTCGTTCCGCTGATGTGGTGTGGATGAAGATAGCAGAGTGCTGGATCAGATGTGACCTCGTCACTTAACCGTGATTGATAATGAAAAAGCGCTTGTTGATGGGCGAGCATACCAAATCCATTAACCTTAAAGTATAATCTAAGGCTTACCTGCACCGCTGTGTATGTATGCATTTTTATATATGATGTATGGACATCTTTCGTAGTGAGTGCTCGGGAATTTCCTTCCCTTGCATGGACGCCAACCGTAAGGAATGATATAGGTACAGTGCGCGGTAGACTTTTGAATAACACCAAACGTCTATGAAAAATCATATCTTAAGGCAACATGCGAAACGTGTTTAAGTGCACTATAACAATGTTCAGTCATAAGATTATCCGTTTGGCTGTACAGAGTGAAAAAGCAGAACATTTTATGACAGGATATTTTACAATACATAAAAAAACAATAGTAATCATGCTATAAAATAAACTTTTCAATTATATTATAAGAAAGAAAATCAAAACATTTTCGATAAAGTAATTTAGCTAATTTATTTTGAAACTGTTGAATACTTTCAGCAAAATAACAATAAAATATTTTTAACAGAAGCAAAAGTACTGAAAAAATAATCAACGATTTACATTCTTCTATTTTCACACATAAGATAAAATTATCTCAAGTAACAAATTTTGCTTTTTGTAGGGATCCTTAAAAATATTTAATCAGGTTAATTTTACAGATTACTCTTTAAACAAATGACGTTCTATTGGCGATACGTGAATGCCTACACGTAGACTAGAAGAACTCTTAGACTGACGCAGTAGATTTTTGTATATACATATTGAGAGAGAGAGAAAATAATATGTTCATATATATATATATATATGTTAATGTTTTGTATATTTCTTAATGTATGAGTACTGATCGCAGCATTTCTTTTTTGGCATTCAAAATAATAAGCAATATATAATTTTCGATTTAATTCCACCTGGGGAATCAACAGTTTCATTTTACGCGGTGAATTTATAAAATACTTTTATTTATAAGTTAAAGAAAATATCTGAAGCAAAAAAAGTTAGATAGGGCTACAAGACTTGACATTCTTTATCAAGGGAAAGTTTACGGTTTACCGTAAACTTTTCGGTAACTAGTTAGTAAAATTAGAAAAATAATTGGGGCAGCAAATGCCAAGTCGTTTGCCCTTAACCCTAAAACGTGAATTGATTGATCACGTGGTAAGATCAATTACCTTTCACACTTTTGCCCACAACGTGACTGAATGTATGCTTTCGGAAGACACTTGCGCGCATGCGCATAACTGGGGTTGTCATCTATCCATTATTAAACGTGGAAGTAAATCCGTCATGGTATTGTGTCATGGTTTCTTGATGAGACCCAAACATAACCCTTAATGGTACGATCATTGTGGAAATGTATGTAGTTTTAGTGATTAGATTCACCTCTTGTGGTGTAAATATTTTATCCTGCTGTGCGATGGAATTTTCTGGAATGATAGTTGTCCTATTCATGCAGCGAAGCTTGTCCAATCATGATTGATGAACATGAGGCAAAATCTACCTCTGATTCGTTTTGGATCTACTTGGAAGTGAATCATCTATCTTGGCTCACACAATATAACCCATTAGTACTGTTTGATTACCACAAAAATCTCTTTAGCCAAGCAGTCTGGTTTGACAAGGTTGCTATAGTAACAAGAGCTGTTCATTTTAACTATAGAAGTTAAGAGTGTTATGATTTGGCGGTATATAGGGATAGTAATTTCTGTTTTTCTCAAGATGTTCAGTAAAAAAAAGTGGTTCCATTCCTTTTGGTGACAAATATATATATTGGTGACAAATATATATCCATTCCATTTCTGACAAAAATAGAACGTGTTTTGTTTCCATGGCAGCAGACGCACCCAAACAAACTGGTGACAGTAAAATTAAACTGTAGTCTATTTTAAAAGGTAAATCCGGAGTCGATATCCTCCATAGGCACCTTTCAAAATTTTAACAATATTTCTTTAAAGGCCGTGGTGGCCTGGTTTGTTATGAGGCCGTTCTCCCTATGAGAAGGTAGTGAATTCGAATCCCGGCTTAACCTAAGGTCTGTTGTGTTTACTAATGGTGGCTGGGTCATATTAAAAGTAGGCGTGGTCGCAATGTCTTGCGAGTTAAATGATACCTCTGGGCTGTCAGGCCAAGTTTTGGGAGTCTTCTGCTTGGTCCTTGCTTCAAAATCACGAAGACTTCACCCGGCTGCTTCTCTCTAACTGGTAGAGCCCAACCCAGGACCTGGTACAGGGAAGCCTGCTGGTGCATTTCTTTGAAGCATGGTACAATGTTGCATTAAACATTATAGATAAAATATACCATTTTGGTCATTTGTAGATAATCGTGCTTTTTAATACTTTTATAGTCATTTGTATTTATGCATACATGCGTATAGTGTCTGTGTTAAATATTCAGAATTTTGCAGTATACTGCTGAAACAATGTGCTGCAAAGTACAAGCAACCATGTTAACACTATCTGCTAGAAAACTTTCCTTTAAACATTTCGTTGAAATTGTCCCTCTTCACTTAATATTTGCACTTGACCATGACTGTGAATGTCTAAATTATTTTATAATGAATATCTCTTATGAATATTTTACGGGCTTATTTTCAGTGTAAAAAAAAAACAGTTTTCAGGCAAGTGTTTGACTTTAAGTAAAACGGATATAAATAATAACACATTTTTAATAAATTTAATAATAAATGAATGAAAAGAATTCATTTGATTACATCAGCTTAATTTTAAATTATATATATATATATATATATATATATATATATATATATATATATATATATATATATATATATATATATATATATATATATATATATATATATATATATATAATTAAACTGATGTAATCAAATGAATATATATATATATATATATATATATATATAAGTTATTATAAGCATAATAAATTTACTCAATAAACATAAACAAGCTGCAAAATAATCATAAACATCATTGAAATCTAAGCAATCGATATTAAAGTTGAATATAATTCAGAAGTCTTCGAGTAAGCATCCTTGAATGGTAGTTCCTTTTCAACCAAATTTCGTGGAGCCACATTTAAGTTTCTCCACACAGAATCGTGACTTGGCATTATCAAAAGTCATCTAAGGAGATGGTTTAACTTCATGTCTCAACCTTCCATCCTAGTCCTCATGTCGCCCTTGATTTGGAATTTCGACATCCCCCCTCCCTTTAAAACTGACGTCGGGAGTACCTCAGCTTGTCTTCTTTTTTGTAGTAGGGATTTTCTAAAAGATGCAGAGCATTTAACATCAAAGCAGATCTTTTTTCCCTTCTATTTATCAAATCTGTTCGAAGATTTATTGTAATGATCTTTTTTTAATTACCAAGAACTATTGTTGATGATAATTTCCGTGGCGAATAGCTGTAATTTGCCTTAAAATAACTTCTTAAGCTCAAGACTACTTTTTCCTGAAATTGAATGAGGAATCTGAAATAAAAGAATAATGATTAAAGAAAGTAATTTTTATTTGATAAAAATGCACAAAAATGAAATTTGAACCCTCATCATTTCAGATGTAAACTGAAATGATCAGCGTTTAAATTGTAGATAAGATAGAACTGATGAAAAAAATATATAATTTCACACACACACACACACACACACACACACACACACACACACACACACACACACACACACACACACACACACACACACACACACACACACACAAATTCACATTCAAAACACTAAATATCACTAAAATCAATTTTAAAAAACCAGATAAAAATTTTTCTTTTTCTAATTTTTATTTTGTTTAATCTAAGTGCAATTGAGTTTTATTAGGAAGTACCACTGCTTTATAAAATTTATTATCACTAATGATTAGATTAATGCAATGCATTCCTTGGCCATTTCTGAAGACTGAATCTGTTGAACATAGCCAACCGCCTCGTAATTTCTAATAAGGATAAAAAAAAATGATGGGGTCCGCACTAGATCTAGCAACTTCTTTCCTATGCTATTGTTTGGTTTTACTGAACTAGTAAGATTCCTTTTTAACCCTCTCAGCATGATGACCTTTGATAGGGTTAGGTATTGAATTCATTGCCTTCTGAACACAAAAGGGTTTTTTCCCCCCTCCAATTGCGGTCTTTCTCTGGTTACTCTGAGTTGTTTGGTATCTTGTGGAAAATTATTTTCTTTTAAATATCACAACTTTCTCCATGAATTATATTTTTATTCCATGTCCACATGACACAAAGGGAATTTTTTTAATGACATTATTCTAAGGATTTAAAATTTTAACAATAAGTGACTTTATTACTTTATTTTATATCTTTCTCTCTTTCGTTTTTCTTCTTTTCTTCGTAGTCGTTGATTCAATATCGAAACCAGGCAGCTTATTTTCGCGGTACTCTGTTTCATTGAAATCGTCATTTGCTATAGATATTTGCTCAACATAAACTCTGCAGCAATACTCTAAATCTTCGTAAATTAACTTATGTAAGCTCACAATAATTGTTTTTCTTCCCCTTTTGAAAAATATAATTTTTACTTTCCACGACGATTTCGGCTACGTGAAAAAAACAACAATCAATAATAACATAAATGATATTTTTTATTTTTTTAAAATCCATCATCAGAATGCAGACTTTTTTTTTTTTTTTTTTACTGCGACAGAAAAATTACTTATTGCTTTTATTTCCTATTTAAAAGCATTTTTTTTCCTTTTTTCAGTAAAAAACGCGTCTCTCCATTCATTTTTTACTTTCATTCCTTCAGTTCGCCATTGTTTCAATTTCTCGTGCCTTTCAGTGTTTCTTCTCATTGACGGATTTTAAGTACTCACCTGAAACTCAAATTTTTCGGAAGTCTTACCTACCCTTTATTAAATTATTTCATTCAGCACAAAAAAAATTGTGTCTTAGTTTTAATCTGGTGTCAATAACAAAATTCGTCATAATAAATCTTTAATTGGCATATTTCACATCCGTAATTTAGTTATTTCATCCGAAATTTAGTATATATATATATATATATATATATATATATATATATATATATATATATATATGTGTGTGTGTGCGTGTGTGTGTAATATTAAATTTAAGATAAGTAAAAATAATAGAATAAAATTTCTTTGATAATTTAGCCTATTTAATACATTTCTTATACATTTAACAACCCCGTAGTATTCCCTAAGTAAACCCCATTCAATGAGAAACAGTGCACAAATGTCTGCTGACCGCGGTAAGGGTCACACCTATGCTACAGATGGACAGTTTAACTTTATTTCTTCTTTTCCTTAAATAAATGCTATTTGGAATCTATCTGTGAACTGAATTCACTGCCTTAACACTCTGCTGCAGACTGCTTCTAAATTAAGAATTATTATATTCACAGAAATAATCTCAGATATATGTATTGTTAGTTAAAAAAAATTAAATAAAACTAGTTTAATTTAAAAAATTAAGAAATTTTTTTAATATAATAAGGGGAAACTAAGTAACAGGAATTACACAAAACAAAAAAGATTTTTAATGAATTAGAAAAATAGCTCTAATAAGAATAAGATAAAAACATTAATAAAATAAAGGGAGATAATGAGAATAATAATTGAATAAGGAAAATTAGACATTGAAATGCAGATGACTTACGAAGAAAAAAGAACAAACAATTGAGAAACGAATGAAATGAAACTTATACCTTCTCATCAAACGGGTTTAATGTTGAAAACGTTTCGAATTTATTCGCGTAAAGTTTCTTAAGAATAAATAAATTATACGATGAACTGTTCCGTAAGAATTCCAAGGAAAAAATTAAAATTGAAATCAATTAAATTTCGAAAATTAAAAATTGTTGGCGAAAGTTCGGAAATAAAACCTTATATGGTAAAATGTTTAAAATTTTTTAATTAAGCTGTGAGAGGGTATTAATAGATAGAAATGTTAAAATATGGTATGAAGAGGAATTAGCAGTAATTAAAAAAGGGAAAATTTGAAAAAAAAAAACAGCTACGAAAAGTAAAGATAATTAATATACCAGAAAATGCTCATAAAGCTCATTAAATTCTATGAAAAGATTAAAAGTCTGTTGCCAACCTCTCTCTCTCTTATATATATATATATATATATATATATATATATATATATATATATATATATATATATATATATATATATATATATATATATATGTATGTATATATATATATATTTATATATATTATGATTTCATGCATCATTAATTCACATGAAAATTATTTTTGTTTCTGGAAATAAACTTAAGTAAAGTAAGTTATAAAATTAAGGGTATTAATGTTATCTCTGATAAATAACTATATTAATTTTAAAAATTGTTTTTATATTCGTTCAAGAAATATTTTTCGTTTCAGCAAGAAGCCTAATTTTAATATCATGAATGTTTTCTAAGTAATGTTTTTCAAAACTTTTTGTAACATGTCCTTTAAAAATGTGGTTTTATTATAAGATAAATTAAATATACTGCAAGCTTAGAAATCAAGTTCAAATTAGTCTCTATTTTTATTTCAAAAGAAAACCTCCAATTTTTATTTACTGCAGTTAATATTTTATATTGAAATAAAATATAAAATAGTTATATTTGTGAATATTTTAAGTTATTCATGGGTGGTTAAGGATGCATGCTTGTGTTAATGTATGAACTGGATCCCTTTAATCGACATCAATGAATTGGATCCCTTTAATCGACATCATTGAATTGGATCACTTTTATCGACATGACTATTGCAACAACATATCGATTTTTGTTATCGATAGAACTGTATAGAAATGACGTTACACAAAAGCAATTTTTAAAAAATTAGAAATGAATTGATTCAATACCTTAATAATTAATGTAAAATTCAAAGAAATAATCATACCATTGAAAGTTTTTTTTTTCTGCTATACTGAAAATGAGTCTCTCTGACTCGGCAAAAAGTCAGTCATTTCTGACGATTTTATAATCATATCTATTTATTAATGAAATAAAATGTCGCTGCAATCGCATTTTGCTATAAATTTTATAATAAAAGAAAATTTAAATTTTATTTCCCAGATCATTCAAACGAAATATTTTATACATTTTAAAAAGTGCGTAAGTGCGTAATTTTAAAGGACAAGAAATGTGTGCTTCATCACTGACTTATCTGTATCATTTATAAAGTGAATTTGATAAGATATCCTATTTAATAAGGATTTTGTTCATGCGATCCATATACAGTTGCATGGAATATTTAATTATGGCATTATAATGACGTACTTATCCATTTTCTCAGCTTTTCAAACAGACGCTTCCAGAGGAAAAAGATAGAAATAAGATAGGAAATTTGCGTGTGGGATACCTTTCAGATGGAAAGAGAGTGTCATTATTTTTGCACGTAAGGTTTTTCGTTAAGAATCTAGAATTCTCAGCTCTTATAGATTGAAATGTGAAGCAAATTTCGCTTTCGTCATCCTATCCTTAGATAAAAATCATGTTATGTAAGATAATTACATAGATTTCTGATTGTAGCAGATACAGAAAAAAGCTTCCAATTAAATTTTATTTTCAAGAAGGAGATGAATTTTAAATTTTTTGGTATCTGAATGCTAATTCAAATTTTAAATCATTTCAAATTCCATGATTTTTTTTAATTTCATGCCTTGAATGGGATAAAATAAACTACGCTTTCGCATTAAAAATATCGCTTTTTTATCTTTTGTGTTGGTGTCATAAGAAATAAAACATATATTTCACGAGTAAGTCTATTTTTTTCTTTAATCTTTCTTGTTGATGTCATAAAAAACTAAGTTAACTTTGACATCTAGAATATCTTATAATATTTTTTATTCCTTTAAGTGAATGTTATAAAAAGGAAACAACATTTAATTCATGAATAATTGCAAATTTTCAACGCTTATTTAAATGTAACAATGATAAGACAGAACCAATTTCATGAATATAATATTTTTTACCCTTTACATGAATGTAATAAAAATAAATCGTTCATAAGAGTATTTAATTTTTAAAAGTGTTCAAATGAATCGTAACAATAAAGCTAATATATTGCAAATACAAAATTTTTTTTAATGAAATATAATTGTATTAAAACTTAAGTACACAGTAGTGTTAAAAATAAAACGTAATTAAATTGAATAAATTTTAAGACTTTAAGAGTAGCCTTGTTGATTAGGGGCGTTCGCTCTCGTTATTCGAAGGTAGTGATTTCGAATCCCGACTCAATCAAAGATTCGTCATGTTCTCTAATGGCGGCTTGGGTGCGTTAAATTTGTCGTTGTCACGATGTCCTCCATGTGAAATGATATCTCTGTGGTTTTCAGGCCAGTCTGAGGATCTTTTGCTTGGTACATGTTTCTTAATTACGACTTTCGGGGCTTTGAGGACATACCCACTTGGTCCGTTATTATTTTTTTCCGATGGCGGGCACTTGGGAACCCTATGTCCCAACAAGGCCAGAAACTGCAACTCATTTGTCGTTACCCAGCGGGCACCTGTGAACCAAGTCACGGAGGCGAGTAGCATTGCCCTCGGCATACCACCACAAACCCATTTATAGAGTGGGCCATATTCATACATCATCACAGAAGAAAGGACAAAGAGAACAGCGAAATAAAGTTACATTCCTGCTCGAACCGGGATTCGAACCCGGGACCCACAGCTCCAGAAGCTGGAACGCTAACCACCCAGTCATCGGTTGGCACTTGGTCCATTATATAAGGTGACACATATTGTTTCCTCCCTCTGTTGGGCTGAAAGGGGGAAATCCTAGTAGGCGGGCAACAATGTAGGACATAAATATTATCGCAATTTTTTTTTCAAACACCGCAGTGCTTCTATCTCTTAAAGATGGCAACAATGAGATATTGATGTTGATATGTGAAAATTTTGAAATCACATTAAATTAATTTACAAAATTCATGTAAAATTAAATACAGTAATCACACCCCTCTAGCACGGTACTCTTATAACGTGTTTTCATATTACGCAATTTCATATCACTTGTATAAGACGTGTTTTCCCCCATATAACGTGTTGATTCCCCACATTATGTTTCTGTACTGCGAAATTTATAATGATTTGAACAGTTCACAATCCATTTCGCTTACGTTTGCACATTGTGTTAGTTGTGTTCTTATAAAATTAAATTAAATTTTATTATTAACCTTTGAACATTCCTTTAATGTCGGTAGAACGTTATTTCAGATAACTCCTACAGCGAATAAACATGGAATAAAACTGTTTTTGGAATTATTTGATTTATTTGAAATGAACTGTCTTTTAGTTACGTTTATTTAAAATTCTCTTAATTTGATTTTAATAAAACACACGAATTTCGGGATCATAATAGAATTTTTCCTCGATTTGAATTCTTTTAAACGAGAAAAGTAAAACGTGAATCATTTGTACATATCGCCTGATACGAGGGCTTACGAGCGCGTTTTACGAGAATCCTCGTATGACGCGTATTCCTATATCGCGGAACTAATTTTCTTTTCTATAGGGGGGATTAATGTATAATACATATCAATTCATCGAAATATTTATTGAATTATATTTTTTGGCTATTAATTAAGCTAAATTCTTATAAGATGAATTCTATTAAAATTTTGAATAAAAGAAATCAATGATCTTTTAACTCAGAAAAATAGTATAATATTTATAGTGAAGTATATATTTGTGTTTCTAATTTTTGTATAATATATTCTACCGTTGGCTGCATTCATATAAAAAAAATAGTCATCCACAAAATGTCGTATTGGTAATAATCCTACTTTAGAGCACTCAAACTACTTATTCACAATCAATGTTTCATAAAAATACAGTTTAAAACTTTTTTTTTCTCAAAACTTAAAAAAAAATTTCTTAATTACTTGAATTTGAAAAAAGTCAAATAAAACGAAATTTTGAAATGCATGAATTTATAAAAACCGTGGACGAAGTTTTTCGAAAATATTTTACATTGGATAAACAGGCACCAGAAAAATGACTAAATGCAAAACATAGCTGGAAAAAAATATCACAGGTAGAATTTAAATGAAAAAGAAAATAAATGATAGAGAATTTTCAAATATGAACGCTTTATAATACCAATTGGTATAATACTCTTGGTTTAATTAAAATTTCAGAAATATATTAGAATAACAAAGATCAAAGTTGTGAACTTGTATATTTTTAGGAAAACAATTTCTTAAACATCGGTTTTAAATATTTAACTTAATATAAATATTTGTTTGCACACAATAAGAATAATAAATTTATCTTTTATTATCATTAACAAACATTCACCATAAGCAATGTAAAATAGAAATATTTAAAAAGAATTGTGTGAGATTTTATTTACTATTGTTTATTTTATATTCAGCTTTCCGACTGCAAACTCTTTTGATATACACATATCTTACATATTGTTTACTCATAATGTTTAGATATTATAAAGATTGAACGGATTTAGTAAATTTTAATAAGAGTACAATTCTTAAAATTATACAATGTATATATATATATATATATATATATATATATATATATATATATATATATATATATATATATATATATATATATATATATATATATATATATATATATATATATATATATATATATATATATATATATATATATATATATATATATATATGAAATTAAGTATTTGTATTCACACAATTCATTTTTATATGGGAGAAAGGTAAATTTTCAGCTATTTTTTTATGTTATATAATTGTTTTTCGAAGGAATGTTTTTATTTGAATTAGTGAGATATTTTACTTACTGTGGTGTAACATTTTGATAAGCCTTCAAAAAAAGGGGGGACTTAGTCCTGATAACACATTTCTTGCTTATCTGATACTGAATGACTCAGTGCTTGCTGCCGGTCACGTGTTTTCCTGCGGCAACTTATTCTTACGTGAAAAGTCTTGTTCTAAAATTTGAAGATTTTTCTTCTCACTATTAGAGCACTTCTTATAAATTGTAAGTCATGTCAAATCTTTAGTCACGTCACATGTTTATATAGTCATTATCCCACTTCTCTGTGATTAAAATATATATAAGATTTATTTCAACAATCAGTTCAAGGTGTTTCTAATATTTAAAAAGCGAGTATTGATTTAATATTGTAATTGTAAAATTTATATATACATTCATATCATATTCATTCAGTTTTAAGTAAATATAATTTATTGATAGCAGTTTTTTTGCCATGAAATCAATTAAAAAACGTAATAAAGTATTTTCTCATTTTTATTTTTATACTTTGTGTCTTTTTTTTATTTTCACAATGAGTAAAAAGATAGAATCAAAGTGTAATGCAACATTTAAGAGTAAAATATAGAGCCTCGTTCGCAAATGATCATAAGCCATTAAAACTTCATTTAGATCACCTAATTGAAAATCATACAATAAAAAGAATACGAAGTGCTTTAAAATGTGAACTGTAGTGAAAAATTTTATTTGCTGGTAAACTTGTTGTAATAAATTATTTAAAATTAACAGAATGTTTTTTAATGTGTTCAAAAATCCTCTTTAACTCAAGGTTTAATATAAATATATATTGAAAACAAAAATATCGATTCAAATTCGCAAATGATTCTAAATATAAAACTATTATAACTGCATTTTTGGCAACAAGTGGGAAAACGAGTGTTTTATAGTGTGAAGGCCAGCGAGCGACAGTTTTCATTGAAAAAAAGATAATTAGGATAAAATAAAGTATTTAAAGAAATTATATTTTCATAATTTGTTCAGCATTTCTTAATTCAATGGTAAAACATAATAGGAAATATAAATTCTCAATATCCTGAAAATTTAAAATATTTTGTACTTTTTAATGCTTTTTTAAAAATATATTTAAGGTGATACACTATTTGACACTGATGAATGCCATATAGATATTATTTAATTAATTTAATTATTTAAGATAATAATATTGAGAGATGTTACATATTAAGAAATTACAACAAATTTCAATTATACTCGTTTATCTTTTACCCTCTTTTTAAAGAAAATTATTTCCTGTATGTTCATTGAATTGCAAAAAATTTACGATTCAGTTTTCTCATACATGTTAGTTTAGATGTATGTAACGAATCTTGAAAAAATCCCAAAGCACATGAATATTAATTTGAACATAATAATATTCTTTAAAAAGGTAATTTGCATAAGTTGTTATATTTCCACATTAATCGCACGGCGTTATTTAAAGACTTTGAATCCATTGATCACACACAGTTCAGTTGAAATGTAAACTCAGAACGGTATAGTATCCGCCTACGTTACAGCCAACTTTTTTCTGAGTATATATTTATGAGTAAATTTTATTTTTCATTTATCTTGTTTTTAAATAAAGTATGACGTAAAAATATAAAATAAGCCGAAATTTTAAATACAATAGCAATTTTTTTGCGAAATTCGTTTTATTTTCTGTCAAATTTTATTGAAATTTTATCAATACGGCTAAAACTCTACCGAAATTACCATGCATCAAACTTTATTTAAATTGAACATATGGTTTATATGACAATGTTCTTTGAAATGAAGCAAAGTTTAAGAAAAGTATTCAGCGATGAAGGAAATATGGTTAAAAATATATTGCAATAAGAATATTTTTCGAAATATTACTGAACATTCCCTTTACAAATAATTCTAAATGAAAAAGTTTTTCGCATATCTTCTATGAGTTCTTCATATATATATATGTATATACATTTTGCTTCATTTCCTAGATAACACCACTTATATATAAAACACATAGTATAAGTTTCATATGTAAATATCCTTATTATTACTTGAAATGTTATATTAATGGGGGAAGAGGTGGAGATTTTGTGAAAAACAAAAGTTTTGAGAAAATCGCCTTTAAAATGAATTGCATGAGAGATAACAAAGATGTTGCCTTTTTTTTCCGAATACATGATTGAAATAATGCTCTCATGCTTTTGGTTATCAAAGGGCACATTACAAAAAACATTTAAATTAAAAAAATAACCAAAAGTAAAATACCGATTCTGATTTGAAAGTGAAACTTCCTGTTTTACTTTTCGAAGCATGCAACGTATTTTTAAATTCCTTTAATTTAATTTCTGTTTGACATACAATAAAACGAAAACCAATTTTGGAAACTTGAAAATTCTGAGCATTAGGTTCATAAAAAAGCAACATGAAAATTAATTTTTTAAACTAGGCACAATACCTTAAGATTAATCCTCCGCAATTACTTTAATTGCCGTACAATTGCTTTTCTAAAAAAGCTTTCTAATTTCAACTAATGAATCAAAAATTTCCTTAACAAACATGTTCGATCCTAAAGATTGCCGCGACACATTTATTGCGTAAAACTTGAAATAAATAATGAAATAACTTAAAATAAGGTGTAAGTATGATATGCCCCCCCCCCCCCAAATGTGATTTCTCGCCAAATCCAGAGTACTTTGTTTTGATCATACTGTTGCCAACTTAAGTTTTTGTTATTTTTCAGATTTTTTTTGCTGCCAGATTTGGTTTTCTCGTATTTTACATCATATTTACGCAATATATATGGTTCTGTTCAGTGGCAACAACATTTGAAGTTTTCGTTATACTTTCAATTCGAACTTTTTGTTCCACGTTTGTTGTTGAGTTTCGTTGTCGCCAGCATCCAAACATCGTAAACTGTTCTTTTTTTTTTTTTTTTCAATTTCTTTTCGTTTATTTATTAATTATATCTTTTTTATTTTGTTTATTTATTATATATTTTTCTTATAAATATATTTTTTAATTTATTATTATATTTTTCTATAATATCAACCGAGCATATTCGACACGTGAGCTTGACGTCATATCAAGTAAATCATTGTTATTTACTTATCCCTTTTACCGGTTGTTTTGAATCGAAGGCAAACCAACAAAAAAGAAAAAGTTTTTATTAGTTTTTTTAGTCATACTTTTTTTTAGATTTTCTATTCTATTATGTGATTTAAAATTTTCTAAAATACGTATTTTTGGAACTTGGAAAAAATTCCCGCATAAAAAAACATGTGCTTAATTTGGCGACAAAAAATGTAACAATGGTCGCTAATGGGAGGATATACTACTAGTTCCTAATATAATAAATTACTAATCATTCAAATCCTAATTAAGGTACATGATTGTCTAATTGTCCCACTATGGTCACTAATTTAACCAGAAACAGCAATTGTATGTACACATTTCTCTACCCAGTACTATTATCCACGATTTAAATGAACAAATATTTTTTTTTATTGAAAAGAAATATTAAACATGTTTTTATTTTAAACAATATTTGTTTTAAAGAATTTATCATATGGTAATGTTGAACTGAGAAGGGATTTAATACCTACCTTTTTTTTTTTTTTTTTTTTTTCTCTACTCCCAGCGATTATACAAAGATGACAATTTAAAAAATATCTCTTTTTGAAGCGATAAAAATTTCTGAGCCAATCCATTTTGCCGCATACAAATTTATTGTCAGGTCGAATCAGTATCTATTACTGTTAAAATTAAAACCAAACGCGTAGCAATATATTCAAACGTAACTTATATTTTAAGTCATCAGAAACATTCATATGTAAATATCATTCCCTTCTGTGGAATCATTTTGAATTAAATCCCGAACAAAGAAGCAGCAGACGCAGATATTTTATCGCTATAAATATTTGTAAAGGAAAGATGTAATGTTTAATATGAGCATGCTGACAAATTTTATTCGATAAACTATAAATATATAAAGCTTTATTATTTTAAGAACCCGCGAAGACTTTTCTAGCGACATCAAAAATTTTCTTCTAAGTTCTTTCCTTCAACATTTGAAACATAAATTTTTCAAATTTTGAAATTCTATGACAGTAATGGTGAATCTTTTTTGATGTCCGTGCCACAAAGTCATAATAATTCTTTTTTTAAATAGGTAACGTGCCGCAGTAAAATTTCATTCGAAATGTTATTGTGGTGAAACTATTCGTAAATATAATTAAATAAACAAATAAAAACAATTGTTCCTCAAACAATTTTTTATTAATCAATATTTTACAAAAAGCAATATGCTAGAAACAGAATTCATGCTAAAAACAATTGTTTTAATGTGATTTCTGTTGCTGTACACAAGATGATAAAGATTTAATATCTGGTTCATTTTCAGTAAATTTCAACAGTACGCATACAGAACTCGACTCATCAGTCATTCCATTCCCTTTTTTATTATTTTTTATAAAATTTAGCTCTGAAAATAGAGATTCACATGCCCACGTCGATGAAAATATTGATAAAATTGTTTTTGCTAATATTTTTAAACAATTAAACATGTTAGGAATTGAATTCCATACAGTTAGATTTTCATTTTTTGCAATTTTATTTATTTTAACCAATAATCGATTTCTTTCAATAGTTTCTAAATCATTTCTTAAATCAATAAATTTTTGGTTTCATGTGGTACTTGTCTAAATTTCAACTAATTCCACTTCTAATTCATTAAAATTTAACTACTCAAGGACTTTTAAATTTGATTTTTCAAATTGTATTGTATCAGGATATAAAAATTTTTTTTTAAAGTTTCTTCAAATTCTTTAAACTGAATAAATCTTGCAGAAAATTCATGAATCTCGAATTGAATTACCATTGAAAATTCTTTCGTTAATGACTATTGCGACTTTTCGTAGCATTCACTTTCAGAATAAAAAATTTTTTTCTATTTGGAAAATATTTATTTGAGTTTTAAAGAATATGGCGATTAAAAATCTGTAATTTGATAAACGGTTATATTTTTTATCAAGTCACTGATGTTTCAAAGATGACGGTATACTAAAAATGACTAATACATTCTATCTTTTGATTCGAGCGCTGCGCCGGCAATAACATGCAATAACGTTAAAAGGCGAAAGTGGATACGCAAAAATTTTATCTAATGAGCATCTTTATATACTTCAAGAGAATTCATGCGATATGTTAATATTAAAATGTATAATTTGATGGTTGTAGTTAATATACTAAGATAGGTATTCACACAGTAAAACAAATTTATATTATAATTTATAAATTAAATATAAATTAATAATTTTTAATTCATTTCTATCAAAAAAGATAACTTATAAAAAATAGTTTTGTTTTTGTACGTGTCATCAAAATTTTCAAACGTGCCACTTGTGTCACGCGTAACATTGGTTCGCCATCCCTGTTCTAAAATATTAATAATTTTTCCATAATATTGAAGGGACAGACTCACAATTTTTTGTTAAAAATAGAAAATCGTAAAACATCTAAGTACGAGAGTTGTAATATAAAAAGTAAATATAATTTTAGAGAATGTAAAGCAATATTTTATTTAACAGAACCATGTTATGCACTTTATACAGCTCAATTCACAAGGCCTGTAATTTATATTTATGACATAATAAAATGTAATAAATGTCTATATTCCTAATGAAAGGCTCGATCATTTTTATTTCTGTGGGGGTAATGCGAATTTTATGATACCTTGTTCTGTTATGAACTTAGTATTATAACTTCGGAAATCAGTTGTGAAAAAGATTTTTTCCCTAGATTTTTATTCCTTGTTTTATAACCATCCTAGGTAACTATTAGTCATTTTGAAGGATGCTCTAAAATTAAAGCAAAGATATAGATATCTATAATAGCAACGTATAATGTCATAAAACTTTAACGATTGGGTTATGCGTTTTGTGGTTAAATTGCAAAGATATGGATTTATTATGAGATGATTTTGGCTCGCGAATTATCTAAAAATGAAACTTTTACTTTTATTTGTATTGAATGCTAAATGAATGATGATTATAGTTGCTGTCAGAAGGTTCACTCGGGATGTTAGCTTTATTCTGATTCGAACTTGTAAACCTAAAGTGGAAATCCATATTCCCTATCGCTCCTGTCGGTGGCCGATAAAGAATGAGGATTACTCTGGAGTGGGACAGTGCCATTCAGATAAATTTATAGTGAGTGGCCATATCATGTTTTTATACGAGATGTGACTGACTCGATTGGATTTTTCGGCTTCAGATACCTATTGAGGGCTGCCTGATGGTTTAAAGCTGCTGCAAAGCATTGTATTGTCCGCCACTGGTCAATCCATCCATTCACAGTCAGAAAAGGAAAGAAAATTTGAAATATTGAGAATAAACTCTGATTTCTTTAAATCCATTCAAATTGTTTGAATCGAACTCAGGAGCTATTGAACCATTTGTAAACGATAGTCTAATTTAGAAAAGTGCCTCGAATATTGTATTGAATAATGAATTCAGCATTGTCATTGAAATAATATTAACCAATTTTATAATAAGAAGAATAAAAATTACAAACTTGAACGAATAAAAACATATTAGTTAAATAAGGAAAATGAGTTAAATTTTAATCAAGCGAATCATTCATAGCAGAACAAATATAAAAAAAACTGTTGTATATAAATACTACTTTCACAGAAATTAAAAACAGGTAAATATAAAAAAAATAAAATAAGCTTATACATTATAATTCAGTAAAATATGAAACATAGTACTCTGAAAAATAAATTATTTATTATTTTATTATTAAGTTAAAATAAAGACGAAGGAAAACTATTACTAAAATAAATGGTTTGAAATACTTTATTGATAAATATTAGAAAAATTAATGATAATCATTTTTCACTTAAAGAAATTATTAATAAGCATAATAATTAGCATTTATTTTTTTTATTTAATTTTTTCATTACCTTAATTTTAAATTGATGTGTTTTTTATTTCATAATTTACCTTTTAAATTCTATTGAATTATTTTATTTTTTTGATAATAATTTTGATGAATAATATTTTTAATTTAAAAAGTGAGTATACATCTTTAAACTTCTTGATAAGCATCAAATAGGAAACATCAAAATAAATAAATAAAACAATATAAAAAAATTTAAATTGCCCTTACCAATTTAAACTAGTTATGAAATAGATTTTTGTCTTTTTCCTTTTGCTCTTTTTTATGTTTCGTTTTCGAGGTGGTCAATTTCTGAAGCAATATATCTACAAATTTGAAAACTAATTATTTAGAACTACTGATAAATTGATTTTGAAAACTTTTACCAAAGGGAAAAATTATAGTTAAAAAATATTTCTTTTTATTACTAATAAAAATTTTGAATGGATTTTTTTCTCATCGCCGACGACACTCAGACATTCGACGATGAACTATGCTTTGTTTACTGCTGCTCGAAGAATGCGATTTGAAGGCAAGCAGCAAATTCATCCACAAGTCGGAAGAACGAAGGATCTCAATACGATGTGACGTAAATGAAACGTTATCTGACGTCATGGATATTTTAAACCAATTGGAATTATAATAAAGTGGCGTAATCATGATCTCAAATGGAAAAAAAACAATCCCTTTATGGTTAGAAAAAAAAAAAAAAAAATCAAAAATTGATTCTTTTTATATTCAAGGAAAATATATATATATATAAGTCATTCACGCGTTTGATATTTGTATAATACTATCTTTTAGTATAGATATATCCTTATATTCCATAATTTCATAAATTCCATATATTAATATTAATTGGAAAATTAAGGCTAATTCTTATTTTACATGTGCAAATAGCCTTCTTTGTCTGTGCACTTTTCCTGAAATACGACATCAACATTTCAAACTTTTTCCTCTTAAAGTTCTCCTTTTCAATCAAAAAAACAAGAAGGCTGAAAGTTCATTCGAAAACTAAATTCAAATCAATGTAATTCTTCTTCCTTCCCACGTCTTTTGTCTCGGGACACGTCATAAGCGTCAGACCACTTGCGATCTTTCGAAATTCTTTTCTTTCCCCTTTATCGTGAAACTATTCTGCAAAAAGGTATTTTTTATCCGAAAACTCATCTGAAGTTGGCTCCGGGCACTTTGAAGAAAGTGAGGGGGGGGGGAGAGCAAATAAAAAAAGAGACCAGTTCGACGTTCGAAAGTAAGGTATAAAGAAAATGGAGGGAGGAGGAAGGATACTTGCCGAATCGGTCAGAGGTCGGGCGGCATTCCAGCGATTAAGGTACACCCCGCTGAAAAACTTTTCCCCATTTTTTTATTTTTTTTATTTCAGAAAATTCCTGCGCCGCTTTGTATCCCTCTTCACAAGCAATTATAAAATTACAAGGGGTTGGGTGTATATTTTTCAGAATTTATCTAGCTAAAATTTATATATTTACAGAAAAAGGTAGCAAGGAATGCCTTCACAGAATGCTTTAAGAACACCATATAATAAAGAGTTGCATTTCTATTTGTTCTGAGAATATTTGTGATTAGCTTTTTTTTTTTTTTCCTTCTAAATGAGAAAAAAAAATAGCCACACAGAAAGAATACAGAATATATTTGATACACTTAAAAATAAAAAGTTGGAACTATATTTTTTAAAAGAATGTCTAGTTTACTTTTTGAATAAAAGAAAGCTGGCAACAAAAATTCTTAACTATGACAAAATACAATAAGAACATGTAATAATCAAAAGTTAAAATAATATTCTTTCGGAGAATATTCCACTAAAATTTTTTATTTATACCGAGACATAAGTTAGCAGCGTGGGATGTTTTAATCATGTATTAACAACAATTAAGAACAAGAAGGAATGCAATAAGAATAATTAATTATAGAGGGTTAGAGGCATACAAAGAATATTTAGCCCAAATTTGTACTTACACAAAAAATGTTGGCTATCGAGAATGCTTTAACTATACATCGAAAGAAGGAGTATACTTAATAATAAAAATTTGAAGCGGGTTCGTGGTTGAGGAGTACGGATTGTTATAACCCTAAATTAATCCAGATGTTTTAAATTCCTTCAGAAAGTTATGATGAAAATTTGGTAAATGAGAATTAATAAATAAATGAGGAAAAAGAATATTCAATACATAATAAACACATTTATTTGAGTATTATAATGAAGCAACATTTGGTTAGCCTTGCTTTTTCTGAGATTGATTGGAATGTGGATTTTAATCTTAAAATGCTTGTATAAATTTAAATGTTAGCGAAAAGTACTTATATTTAAAAAAAAATCGTTTTTTAGTTGAAATATTACTAAATTATGTTACACTCACTTCCTTTTTGAGAATACATTTTTATAAGAATTTTCAATTCCTCTGCTAATATGTAAACTACGCATTTTACCTCACTAATTTATTTTAGATTTGTAACCAAATGTTTCAAAATTTTTTTATTCAGCAGTATCTTTTTTCAATTAATATTGATTCTTTAAATTATTAATTTAATTAAGCAAAATATAAACTCAATACCTAATTTGGCTTATTTTTTTAATGTAATTTTAAATTAATTTTTTAAAAATTGCTTTAAAAATAAGACAAATAGATATATAATTATCTTTGAGTCAGTGAACCTGAAAATAAATTTTATGATATAAAGCTGCGCTCTATTTCTGAAATCGATTGTTAATATTAACTTTTACAAAAAAAATTGTAAAAATTTATTTTAAAAAGGTTATTATAAACTTTTATTTCTCTGAAAAAAAATTTAAATTTTATACTTTTTTTAAATCTATGAGAGTAATTGAAACTTTTTACTCACAAATGACATTTACACTCTGTCAATTCTCCCTACTGTTCAGTACAAATAGTTTTTCCAACAGCTAAATTCTTTTTTACCGAATATCAGTTTAATTTTACACTACGTTCACAGGTGTCGGTAAAAGAAATCAGTGGTCACGATAATTGTGCCCGCCCACGACAATGTTTCTTCATAGAAAATCCAGTTCATATTCATACACGGTGAAGTGATGGCCGTAAAAATGTTTTAATTATGGAAGAATGCACAAAGAACAATCAATAGCAAAAATACACACATACGTCATTAAATGTATGATGACAAAATATGCGTATAAATTAGACTTGCATTTATCATTCCGCAAAATTAAATCAATTGACATATTGAGGTAAATCAATTGGGATAAATTTAAAACTATAATTCTTCCGAGAAAATACTTGATTAAAAATTTTATTCCCATAGAAAAATGTTGACCTTACAGAATGTCTTAATCTTGCAGATAAGATGCGTCAAAAACAATTAATAAAAGGTAAGAGCTATATTTTTTGAAAGGAATATCGAGTTAGTGTAAGATGTAAAATCTTTACTAAAGGGCAAATGGGGGGGAAAAAAAAAGAATAATTGATGAATGTCGACCGTTAGAATCGGACATTGAATATTTTAGCGCAAATTTCAATAAATTTGTTATTTATTACTGACATGCAGAGTCTTTTATTAAGACATCTATATAACATAGTTATGTATAAAAATAATTAAGTGGGAAGTATTATTAGCGCATTTATTTAGCTAACATTCGTATTAACACAAAAATAAGTTGGGAAAACAGTTTAATTGCGATAAAATAAGAACAATCAAAAACAAAGCGTGTATATATGTATATAACAATGCGTACAGAAAAGAAAAAATTGACTTCGATTCCCATTGCCGACAAAGACTCATCGAGTACATGCGGTATCTGTCTGTGGTTGTTAAATCTGTAGAATCGAAAATCCTGTGGTTGGTCGTTGAGTAGTTATGAGTGTAAATGGCCTGGAAAAAAGTTTCCTCCCACTCCAGATCATAATGAAAATTGAAGGAGTGGATCCTCAAGTGGTGCCATCTAACGGAGAAGTCTTAGAGCAAAGTCGTATTTTCCTCTTCGGGGTGCTCTGATTAAACGAAAGACACACCCTTCTAAATTAAATTCGCATAGCCGTCGGCTAGCAAGCTTGGTTTGTCTAAGTGTCATAAGTAACAACAACAGAATAATTAATAACAAATGACTGAAGCTATATTTCTTTAGGGAATATTTAACTAAAATTGTAACTTCCACAAACAAAAAAGTTTGGCAGTACAAATACTTTAAATACGCATACATAGAAAACACTAAAAACTATTTATTATAAAATTTTGGGTAGCTGTATTTCTTTACAAAATGTGTCAAATACAAATTCATAAACAAGATTTTAATAATGTATATAATGTATAGAAAAAAGTTGGTAACAAAGAACATCTTCATTATGCATAGTTGCATAAAAAATTAATTTGGAATTATATTTCTTCAGAAAACATTCGAAAAAAGTAAGCAAATAGATTGCATTAATCATGCGAAAAATACATTAAAAGTTCTTACAGTGAAGTGTAGAAATTCTACTTCTTCCATGAATAAGTGGCTAAAATTATTATACTCACGCAGATAAAAAGTTAGACGCATTTAACTGGGCATAATAAATGCCTTAAAAATACACTGGTATAAATGCAACTAAAGACACTCAAAAATTCACTTATTTTTCATATAAATGCCCATATTATTATTTTGTACTAACTTTATTTGAATTTAATTTTTTGTCTTCAATCATTTTGTGCAAAAAACTTGCAAAGAAAAACTAATTTAGTGAGTCTACATTTAGTTTAAAAAATCTAATAATTCGAGTGGAAATGCAATTAAAGACACTTACTTTATATCAAGAATTTTAGCTATCTACCACTTCATTTTTGTTTCTAAAGCGCTTAAAAGGAGCAGTTTGTTGTCTCTGGTGTGTTAAATGCTAAATATTTCAAAACATCTTGGCTCAAACACTTATTATTCAAAGTTAATTACAGAATGGGACGTAACATCGAGTTTTCGATAGACGAGCGATTAAAATTTCGAATATTAAAGGAAGAAGACTACTCAAATAGGTCAACTGCAAAGAAAATGAATCGCTCTCCAACTGTTGTGTGCAATTTTTCAAATCTAGTTTATATGTATGGAGTTAAGAGGTGTCAAGGTATTTGTAATAAATTAAGTGACCGTCAAAAGTGGCAGATAATTCGCGTGGCAATAAGACCTAACGTAAATTCCACTAAAATTAGAAGAAATTTATGCCTATTTGTTACAACTCGAAGAATAAGACAAATAATCAGTTGAACTTATTGTGAGTCTAGAGTTGCTAAATGGGTGAAAAAACATTGCAAAACATCTCTTAAGTATTCAGCATAAGAAGGCTCATTTGGAATTTGCAAAAAAACATGCAAATTGGACTCTGAATGGAACAATGTGGTGTTCAGTGATGAGAAAAAGTTTAACTTAGTTGGACCAGATCGAAAGCATCGCATAGGAACCAAAAAGGAGATTTCAGTTAGCCGCAATTTTGGTGGAGGCTCATGGATGGTGTGGGGAGCTTTCTCGAGCTATGGAACAACCCCCATCCGTTGGATCACACCTAAAATGAATTCTTCCGATTATATTGAACTCCTAGACAACGTTCTGTCAAATTATGTCGAAGATATGGATGAAGATTCCAGGATATTTCAACAAGACAATGCAAGCATTCACAACTCTAAAGCAACAAAACCCTTTTTCATGGAGCGAAACATGAAGGTTATGAACTGGCCAGCTAGAAGTCCCAATCTGAATTCTATTGAAAACATCTGGGGATCGATAACACAAAAATTTTGCGAAAACAGTCACTTGAGTCAGTAATGGACTTAAAAGACAAAATTCGTGATGTATGGTCAAATTTACCATTAAATTACCTTCAAAATCTTGCGAAACCGATGCCAAATAGAATGCATGAAGTAATTGTAAACAATGGAAGTGTCACTCATTATTAATTAATAAATTTGTTCGAAAAACAACAGGTGTCTTTAATTGCATTTCCACTCGAAATTTCTGATTTTTTTATTAAATGATTTAAATTCTCCCTAAGTTAAGTTTTTTTCCAATTTTTTTATACTGAATAATTGAAAACTAAAAATGTGAGATTCAAATAAAGGTAATTCAAAAAAATATCATGCACTTTTATATGAAAAATAGGTGAATTTTTGAGTGTCTTTAATTGCATTTCTACCAATGTATAATATATATCTTTGCATTAATATGTAATAATTACTAATAAGGATTTCAATTGGTTTTTCTTCACAGAGTGTCTAGTTGAAGTTTTTAGTTATCAGAGAAAAACGATGGCAACGCTGATTGCAAGCGCGCGCGCACGTGCGTATAGAGTTCTTAAGACAAGTTCTCTTAAAAAAAGCTACATTTTTCTCTGCTTCAAGTTATTAGTTATTAGATATGCATGAAAAATTCCAGACGTATTTTTAAAGAAAAAATAAATGTATACATTAAAATAGGAATTACAAATTAATGAAGGATAAGACAAATCGAAATCGATTAAAAGTAATTTTTCGTCTGAGATTTTTAGTTGCAAGATAACAATTCGTTTCCTCAGACTTTAAATTTTACAAAAAAATTGTGTTCAGCTATCATGACAATAGTATTAGAGAAATACAAACAAATTTTAATTTAATTGTTAAAAGTAAAATTAAAATTATTATATTCATTTTTTAATATTTAATTTTTCTATCAATGAATAGAGCGATCTATCAAGAGTTTATAAGAGCGATTTATCAAGAATTTTTAGTAAAACCTATATATTTTTAGTTTTTAATAACTTTTAAAACACAAGATTAGACACATTTTTTAAAAATAAAATATATACGATTCCCGTTAATAGTTAAATAAAAGAAATGGATTATATTTTCGAATTGTGCATTGGATATATTATTTTCCTTTGTAACTTGTTTCTTACTTTGTAGCTTGTTTTGTAACTTTCTTTGTTTTACACCTTACCTTTTCCTCACAGTTACGATATTATTGCCATTTTTTTATTTGCATTCTCTGTAGCTTTTAGTTTAAGATCTGCTGTGTAACTTAAAAGTTTTTCCTTCCACGTGATGATATACGAATTTGAATAGCTTCAGAATGAAGTTGCTCAGTGCAACACAAAACACGAAACCGAGAACTTTTTCCGAGAAACTTCTTTTGAACAAAGCTGATTATAGATGAAATAAATCAGCTGAATTGCAGCGCCATCTGTTATTTATTTCATGAAACTTAAACGCTTTTCTTTCAAAACAACTTTATTCTAAGGTTTTTTGGTAGAGAATGCATTTTATCAGATTATCCAAAGAGCCATATAATACGCACACGTAAATTCGACACTTCTTTAAACCATAATCTGTGGATTATATACAGGGAAATACGATTACATATTGCAATATTTTTGGTTATAATAGAATTCAATAAATTAAAAAATCATGATGCAAGATACTACTTTCTTTCTTTGTTCGTAAAATTCTTTAAATTTGTTTGTTAATTTGGATAAGCATGGCAAAAACATAAGTTCAGCGAAAAATGTGGCGATGAATTTCGGTGATTAATCTTAATTTCTGGTAACCCTTTTGTGTGGCGGCAACGGCTGTCTTAATAGCCTATCACATCTTGGGGCCTATCTTGGCGTCAAAAAATCAAAGGGTACCCGATTGTAAACTTTCACTCAAAAACATATATTTTGCCCCAATAAATGACATGCTTTAAAAATCGATAAGAGAGGAAAAAAAAAATGAATGTTTTTAATAACTTTCCATTATTTTCTCACATTATTTCATTTTCATTTTTATAAAAAATATTATTTTTTCTTTTATTTTTGCTGTTTATATTATAAATAATGAAACAATATGATTATTATTTTCTTTGTATCTTAGTGCTTTTTATTTCAATTTTCCGGAAAAGCTATTAGGTTATCCAATGCGTAGCGTGAAACCTCTTCTGATATTAACTAAATTTTAATGGTTTATTTATTTATACTGATAAGCTAGTTTTAAGACCACGAGTGCTTTATTTATTTCACTAGTGATTGTAAAATATACTGTTATTAAATGAAATGCGTTCGTGAAATTCTTAAATTTTTAGTCAAAATTATATTAAAAAATACAGCATATTTTTTGAAAATTTTCAATATTTATCAAATATTTATTTCTACAAACCGAAGTGGCTGAATTTTATCCCAATGCTTCTAATATTTCCAGTTTTACCCTCTCTGAACAAACTAAAGACTAAGAAAAGCATTATTTGCAACCCATAAAAAATACTACTGAAAACTATATAATGATTAATGTAACAACTCAATATGAACAGCAACTCAGCTAAAATTTTAATATTTTTAGAAAACAACTCTTTTTAGCTATAGTTTTGCAATCGAAAGATATTTATCTAAGCAATATTTTAACAGCTGATGCTTGAATGAACGGAGAGAGATTGCCAGAGATTTCCATTTGTACCGAATTTAAGTTTGGTTTGTTTGCGATCACAATAAGCTCATACGACAGAGAGTCCACCGTTTTAAATACATGCATGCAGGCATGTAAGTAGCCTAGTGGTTAGGGCATCGGTTTTTTCGTTAGGAAAGGTGGGACTCGATTCCCAATGCCGCCAAAGAACTACCAAGTACATGCCATGTACAATCTCGTTAAATGTACGGAATCGAAAGTCCTGTAGTCGGTCGTTGAGCCGTTACGATGGGTTAAATGGAAAGGAGAAAATTTCCTCCCCCTCCAGATCAATGTCAAAAACAGAAGGAGTGGATCTTCTAGTGGAGCCATCTATCGGTGTAGTTTAGAGCAAAATCGTACTTTCCCCTTCGTAATGCTCTGGTAAAACGAAGGATACAACCTTCTCACTTAAGTTCGCATAGCCAACGGCATAGCGAGCTTGGCTTGTTCAAATGTCCTAAGTAACACCAATATCCAGTCACATCTTTATCTGAAGTGGGAATCGAGTCCATCAAACTTTGAATTGCGGAATCTCCAAGCCACCCAATTATTGACTCCCTCTTAGGATCCATTTAGATTGACTTAAAAAAAGATTGTTTTGTCAGTAAGAGAATTACTCAACGTAGATTTATTATTCCCTTAGAACTTGTTTTTGGCCTATCAAAAAATATTTAGCATGAAATATGGCGTAGTTAAAGAAATTCATAATTATAGAGAAATAATTACAATATAATTAAATTAATATTAATAATTATAATATGAAAGGTACCTTCTTCCATTCAAGTTACCGTTAAACAACGGATTATAAATGCTTCATTTCTGCTTTTTGCATACCCTTCTGTTAGGGTGGGTGCTTAAGAGTTTTCTGTTTGGCCTTTTTTGGGACGATGAGAATGAGTCTACTATTTAAGAAAAGACCTTTCGGAAGAAAATTTATGCTGTAGATATAAAATCGCCTTACAACAGCCTTAAGCTAACGACCTCTCTTCTACGTAGTGTTATGTGCTAACAGAGTGGTTTACCCCAAGGTTAATGACAATATCATGCTCTTTAGAGTGGAAAGTATAAGGAGTGTAATCCAAAGAGCTTGGTTTGAACTCAGATACTGTCTAACAGCAGGGGATAAATGCTCCCTATTTCTGCTTTTTGCTTACCCGCGTATCTGGGGGTGTGTTTGGGAGTTTCCAGGGTTTCCTCTCTTGCGATATGTGAATACGGCACACTTTCTAATGCACAGTAAATGTTAAAAAGTTTTACAACAGATTTCGACTGTTAAGTTGCTTACAACGCGAGATACAAACAATAAACACAAACAATAAATATTATTAAAACGAATTATAATTATTGAAACGGTATTATTAAATCTTATATTTTAAATATTATTAAAACGAATGACACAGAAATGAAACGGATCATGGATACAAACTATAAAGAGTTGGGGACTTTGAAGTAACGTTTATCTTCTTATTGTTAATAATTAAGACATATTTATTTGATGTAATCATTAAAATTAATAAATGAAAAAAATTATTATTAATACAGTTATTAATTGAATCCATTCAAAATAAACATGAAAATGGATATTTTACTGAAGAGAGATGGAAATTTAGAAAAGATAATTTCATTTACAATTTATGTTCTGTAAATCGTAAATAATTTATTTTAATATTTTATTTATTAAACAAGAAAAGTCCGTTTTTTGTTTTTTGGATGAGGCATTTTATACATTTTGTTCGTTAGGCAACTAAAGTTGTATAAAAAGAGTTGCCTATAAAATCACAAAAATAAAAAATGCAACATTTTTAATAAGATGATAAAGTTAGAAATTATATGTATCTTTTAATATATGATTATTCATTTATAATTAATTTAAACAATTTCTTAAACTGAAGAGTCTAACAAATAACTTTCATGATTACATTTATTTAAACAATTTCTTTCAGTGGCAGAGCTTAATCATTAGTTTTATCATAGAATTACATTAGTTTAAACATAATTACTTAAAAAAACAATTCTATTTACTGTGCACAAACACTTTTTAAAATAAAAATTAATTATATATATAAATAAAGCATTCGATACTAATTTTAGTGTGTTAAAAAAGTTCTATTAATATAAATAATGTTCAAATAATACATTTAAAATTAATTAAAAGATTGGTTTTTATTCTGGTAACTAGTAAATTATTTCTAGAAAAAAAATTGAACATATGATATGGCTCATACATTTTCAAGGGGAATCATTTCAAGATTTTTCTGCGGAGCTATTAGTAATCCCGAAAACCATTATTACAAACCATTCTGAAATACCCCAGTAATACTTTCAGCACTGACGTCTAAATATAGAGAGAATATAATATTAATGGAGTTTCAAAGATTATACTCTTAACGGACTAGAAAATGGACACCAACTTTAAATATAATATCATTATAATTGTCGAATAGTATTACTGCTCTTATGGAAGAAAATTATTCAAAACATTACGTATGAGAAAGGAATTCATTTGGGAATGAATGCTTAGAATTGTTTGGATACAACTTCTTTTCATTTAAGATAAATATTTTAATAAAATAATTTTGAACCAACTAAGAGACTGCTTAACTGCCGAATGCTGTCTCTTCGGAATTTTATTGTATATTATTACCTTCGGAAGGGGTCTTTTTTATAAAGACTGGACCTCATTTTCATGTCACAAAGGAAAAATCCAGGAAATTTCTCAAGCACCTACTCTGATCAAAGGATATATATATATATATATAAATCAAAGGATATATATATATATATATACAAGAAGCAAAAAATCACAATACCCTCTCAAACTGTTCATCAGGTGGAGGAATCGATTGTCTGACCAAAAATTTTGCAAATGTTAAGACCACCATTATAATATAGACGCTCCCCATTTACCAAATGAGGGAGTTTATGTAATTTTGTAAGAGAGTAGCTGTAACATTGGAAGGTGGCGTCCGTCTTCTGAATTCCTTTTTAATGTTTTGTTATATTTAAATATTGTTTTTATTAAATTACAGTCCACTTAAATTCTTTAGTAAGTAGGCCGGTTCCTACACTAAATGCTTAGAATACCTTCAGCACGAATCGAACTTGCTATTTATAATCGAAAACAAATGCAAAGATTAAGAATCAGCTCAAATGAAATGCTATCAATGCATTTTTACACAACTAGAATGTTACATAAATTTTATTGAGAAGAAAATATAAATCTTAAATATCTATAGAAAGAGAACACATTAAATTGATTGGAAACAATGATTAATTCTTCTATTAGTAATTTCTACTTTACATGATATCTGTAAAATGGCTGATACAATTTGATGTTGATTTATAACATAATGAAAATAGATTTAAACTAATAATTTTAATGGTGAGATGCTGGGGAAAAAGTATGAATGGTTTTCCATGCATGCGCGTTTCATCCCAATTAGACTTTTGATTTTCTTACCAGAGCAAACATGTCGGCTGCAGTAGTCAAATTCCAATTCTTTTATGAACTTGATTCTAAAACCATATCAGCCGGCCTATTTCTAACTCTTTTACGAATGTTTGAAATAGATTTACCAACATTTTCATAGTTTTATGAACCATTAAATAGCTTAAAACACGTCAGACATTTAATAGACACATTATATTAAGTGCTAGTAAGAGAGAAATTTCTATTCTAACTAAAAGCTTTCGTTATTTCTCTCAAAATTCGAGGTTTTTCTTTCTTTGTTTTGGAAGTTATTTATTTCTAAAAAATTCATTATTTTATTAATAGAATCAGTAAACTAGATAAAGATATATATTACAGCATGTGAATCACTTTAAAAGAAAGGAATAAGCATGTATGAATTATTGATTGAAAGTTCTTAAAATGTGAGAATTCGAATATCCTTATAAAAGGAGACAATCGTCAAAATTTTTCGCTACATTCTTTTCTACCAAATTTTGAATCGATATTTCGATAGTAGTTACGTTTTAATATTTTTTCCAACAAATTTCATTCACTACTTTGATTTTTTTCAAATAAAGAAATAAATTTGATTTATTTGAATTAATAATCTAATCATCAATGAAAATTTTGTTAAAAATATGTAGAAGAATGTAGAAAATTTTGTTAAAAATATGATATTTCTAAATAATATTTACTCCAAACTAGTCTTACTTAAACTGTGCAGAAATAAAATGGTTCGTCTGTAGTAACTCTATGGCCACAATCGGAAGAGCGGGCTACGGAATAATGAACGCTTCGGTCATTGAAATCTTGAGTTCGATTCCCCGTTCGGGAACGGATTCTACTTCAAACTGAACACTTCTGTCTATTGTACGAGAGGTAACTGCAGAACTTTAACTAAACCAGGGTCAAAATACTTATCGAAAACATTTAACTCTTTTTCAAGGAATTTGATGTGGTATTTTTTAAAAATTCTTTTCCCTCTCCAGATGTTGAAATCCTGAATTTATGGGAAGATTTCTTTTTAGTCTAAAAACGGTTATTGTATACTAAGCTAGTAAAATTAATTACTAAAAGTTTGTGAATGCATCATATGTAAATCAAAGAGGCATTTTTTAAGCACTTCCTATACTTGTCTCATGACTGATAAGAAAAAAAAGGGGATGAAGTAACCAACCAGCACTAAATAAAGAGGTAACAAAAATTGCGAAATAAAAAAAAATTTAATGTTCTGATAAAATTTGCTTTGAAAAACAACAGTTCTATTGTATTTTAAAAATAGTTAGAGGAAATTTGTAAAGTCAAATTTTTTGTTTAAATATTCTGCGTATATTTTGTCTTGTTGGAAACTTGTTAAAAAAATGTTAATTTAGTATAGTGAACAAACTTATAGCTATTATAAGATTTCTAAGGCGTACGATGCATCTTGACCTTCGATAAGGAATCGTCATAGAATGTAAGTTGTATTCGTGCATCACATGGAGAAGACCATGGAATTTCCCAATTTTCGCAACAACACTCCGATAAGTTTTGAATGTGTGTAAGCGGATATTATTTAGACGAGTAGAATTTATACTATACTAACGGGAAATAGCTTCCAGTGAATCTAGTTTTTGAGAGAAAAAAATTGTTATTTAGAAAAACAACTATATTTTATGCGTTCGGAATTGTTCAAACCGTTGATTTCTGCATCGAAATAGGAGCTCACATATAAATCATCTAAAAGCAAATTCAATGATGTGTTAGACTCTTGAAAATTTCCTGCGAAGCTACTGAACGTTAAATTTTTATCCCATTTCTAAAACGTTTCTTATTTGCGGTTTATTGGAAAAAGTGTAAACGCGTATGTTTCAATGAGAAAAAGCAGTTTTTGTAAAACTAAAAGAAAGAAAGACAATAATAAGAAAGACAGACTCCCCAAATAACGAAGGAAAGATTGGTCCAATGTTGTAAATAGTTTTCATTTATTTCTAGTAGTTACAAAATAATTATTGCTGATAAAGAAGAAGGGGGGAAAAAACTCTTTGTTTCTTGAAGCGGGAAAAGTTCCGGAAGTGAACGTTACATTGCTCTAAGGAATCACATTGAAACTCTGTAGGGTGGTCAAATCAGCCTTCATTATATTTTAAATTAATTTTAATTGTTGTTATTAAAATATCACAATGAAACAGAATTTTCATTTTAAGGGAACGGAGACCTTTTCGACATCATAGGGTCAAAGACCATCCTGGCGAAAGTTCTGTTTCATTTTTTGCAGCCGTTCTCACCTCAACCTTTGAGAAATATTGCATCAAGTTCAATTCCCTATAAAATGCGTACAGGATCTTTTTACAGATATATTTAATAAAGAAAAATATGCTGAAGCACCCCGACCGTTTAAAAACTGTTTTGAACAGGAGTTAATATCGAAATAGATGAAATGTTTTGTAATTTATATCCTTATATTATGTTGTAAAATATTAATTAATTTATGATTTGTGAATAGTTTTTAAATTCTTTAAAAACTTTCATTAAAAACTTTCATTTTTTCAAATTCTTTAAAAACTTTCATATATGAAAAAGAAAACCTGAATTTGAAAATGAAACTTGTCTTCTTGATTTCATGATATTTTCTTTTACATAGAGACGTATTAAATCTCTTAATTTGGTTTTAAATAAAAAAAATTATTAAGTAATTGACTATATTCAGTTTCTAAAATTAAACATCTATTATTTCTTTCTCGATCTTGAAAACAAACATTTATCCACGGGGAAAAAAAAAAAAAAAAAAAAAAAAAAAAAATGAATAATATTAAAAAAAGAAAAGTTTTAGACCTATAGTAAGAATTGCAACCAAGTTGCAAATATAAGCTTGCAAGACATAAAAATTTGAAATAGACATTAGATTATTTTATGAACTCATTGATTCGAGACATAAAAAGCAAGATTTTTCTGAAATAATACTTATACTGAAGAAAGGTGCAGAGCAATTATTAGAAGCGAAAGAGAAACAGACATTTCACAAACACTGCACTGTTTTTCTATGAATGAATTTGGAAAATTCGGGACAAAATCAAAATACCCGAACTCGAAAAGAGAAGTTGTTTCTTCCACCAATCACAATAATTTATATTATTTGTAAAAATGTATGCAATTACATTAAATGGAAGATTCTAAGTTTTGTATATACACGCGTAACTGAATATAAAATATAAGAAATTAGACTAGAAAATAAGCTTTTGGATCTCACACACAATACATTTTAAAAAAAAAAAAAAAAAAAAAAAGAGACAAAATTCAAATGATATATTACTACTGGCGCCATCTATTAATGAGTGATATAACTGTTTGATTTTAATTAAAAGCTACATTTTAATGTAATGCAAAATATCAAAGGAAAAAATGTTTGATGAATGGAAGGAACACCTTTGTAAAATCTGAATCTCATTCAGGACACTTTCAAGAAAAATTTCTGTTAGTGAAATTTTAAATAATAATAAAAATAAATAAATAAATAAATGATTTAACTTACAAAGTAATCG
Source organism: Latrodectus elegans (assembly GCA_030067965.1). Taxonomy (NCBI): domain Eukaryota; kingdom Metazoa; phylum Arthropoda; class Arachnida; order Araneae; family Theridiidae; genus Latrodectus; species Latrodectus elegans. Next base: position 19,921,701 of record CM057820.1, on the reverse strand, counting down.
ATAATTGTTATAGTATTTTTAATTATTCTCTAATATTATGCATACATATTATTTACTTTTCTTTAACTCATTCAAATATATTCATTTTCTTACATGAAAATGCTTAATACATACAATATATTGGGCATTTATATAATTAATTTCTCAAATGTAGTTAATCAAATATGACATAACACAAGTTTTATACAATTCTATACATCTAATATAACAATTTAATTATATGCAATATTCAATAGTCTATTATGTACGCCATCATTTGTAAAAAATATTGATTATATTTCTATTAAGTTATCGTAGAGGTATATAAAGAATAAATGGTATAAGAAATATCTGCTTAATTATTTTATATTATTTTTCACATAATTTGTAAATCTGGGCAGTCACATTCCTATTAAACATTGATTCCATTTTATTCGTTATACAGTAAGTTATTTATTCCTGCATTTTAAAGAGTGAAAATATTTTGAACACATGAATAAATAAATATAAAGTTAAATGTAATTGTCGTATAGAACACGATAAAATTTAAAAGTCTGAGAATTTTTTGTTTCTATTGAAATAGTTGCCTTTACAAATATTCTAAAATTTTCCATGCTATAGCTAAAGAATTAGAAGTGGGAAAAGAGACATTCTTTATCAAAATAAATTAGAGAAAGTGTATTTATTGTATGCTTTTATTAACCATAAATTGGTCGTGTCTTTCATTCCAGTTGAGATCATGATTACGCCACTTTATTACAATTTTCATTGGTTTAAAATATCCATGACGTCATATAACGTTTCATCCACATCACATCGCACTAAGACAGTGTCATCAATCCGACTTGACGAAAAATTTGCTACCTGCTTTTAAATTGCATTCTTCGATCGGCAGCAAACAAGATGAAATTCACCAACCAAGAATATTATCGAAGTTCATTTTGTTTATTCTTTTATAAAAACCAAAGCATTGAATTGAGAAGCCGTTTTCAATTGATTGAAGCCATTAACGTTGGCAATAAAACAAAAGGGAAAAGAAAAAAAAAGAAAAAATAAAGAAAAGCATCCATTTTATGGTTACTTAAATCGACAAAGACGATTTAAAATTTGCCTTGCTTGATTTAAAAAAATGCCTTGCTTTCGTCAACATTAATTTATTTTCTTTTTAATTTAATCCCATGTTATACATACAATATATTTGAGGATTAAAAGGTTTCATTTCCCTTGTATGGTGCTTAAAATTGCTTCTTCTACCAAATAAATATTTTTGCATTTTAATTAAGCAAAACATTTTTTATTGGTAACAATTTTTTTAAAATTACCCCCCTCCCCACCACTGCTACACCATATCAGATACCTAATTTAATTTACTTATATTTTTAATCTTTCTTACCTAATTTATTCTCAGAAGACATTGAGCAAATTTTTCATCATTTTTATAATTGTCGTCAGTTTACAAAAGAGTAGATGTTCATATGCTTGCGAATAAAAAATATTTAAAGCAGGTTTCTTTTCATTTTATTAAACGTAAAAGAAAATTCTAAAAAAAAATTTAATTTTGGAAAAAAAAAAGAAAAAAAAAAGACTTATTGTGGTTTAGTGATAGGATTACACTATTATTTTAAAAGATTGAAAGTATATAGCTGGATAACATGTTGTTGTTGCACCAGAATGCTTCTCTGTACCAAACCATACCTAACCCTAAGTTGGGCTCTACCGCTAAGACAGAAACAGACAGGTGGAATTTTCGTGATTTTGAAGCAGCGACCATGCATAAGATCCCCAATACTTGGTCTGCCACTCCCAGAGGTAATATTTCACTTGGGGAAAATTACTACCACGCCCAGTTTTAACATGCTCCCACCGCCTTTAGCGAAAACAATGGATCTTCAGCTAAACTGGAATTTGAGCACACTACCTTCCGATAATTAGATCGACGCCCTACCAACTTCATAGGATAACAGGTGTCATACTTTGTGTTTGTACATGCAAGTTTGTCGTGGCGGGTGTGTAAAAGTTTTAGGTGCCTCTCCCTAGCAATAGAAGAATGATGGAGGCCAATGTAGCCTGGTTGGCGATGACGTCATTCTCATTATAGGAAAATAGTGAGTCCGAATCATGACTTAACCAAGATCCGTCTTATTAACTAAAGATGGTTCTGGGGCATTTTCAGTAGGTCATGGTCCCCATGTCCTCCAAGTGCAATAATAACCATGGGGATACTGGAGGTCTTCTGCTTGGTCTCTGCTTTTGAATTAAACCTCCACTCAAATGATTTCACTTAACAAGTAGAGCCAAATTCAGGGCTCAGTAGAAAGAAGCCTGCCAGTGCGCACACATGGATGCAGCAGCTCATTATCTAAAAAAGTTCTTCTGGATGGTATCAAGTGTCGGATCTTCAAACACATTACAAATAACTTTAAAATGTTAATCTGAATGTTAAACAATATTAAATTTCTAATTTGGAAAGAGAAAATGTGTGAAGAAGTAATGTAATTTATGTAAGATATATTCGTTTAAAATTTATTGATAGCTAAATCACAGTGTAAAAACACATAGTCTGGATATTTACTTAACTGGAAAAAGAAACTATTTCATATTTTTTTGAGAAAAGCAATTAAAAAATATAAAATTGCAAACGCTTTATGAAATACATAATAAATACACTTGATTTCTTTTATTGCGTTATTTGGTTGTAACGAAAGTTTTTCGCTGCTATTTATTAGTGTAAACAGATTACGTTGGTGTTTTCGTTCATATTTTGTCAAACGGGTTTTGGTATTTGTAAAAAAAACTTGCTTTATTGTTGTTCTTGCATGTCCCCATTGTCCAGAAACTCTAAACCAGGTCCATAACATTAAACACCCCCAAAAAATCTAGCACCATCAAAAATAGTCCTAGGCACGTAAGGATGTGTTCTGAAGCAGCTTGTTCATCGAAACAGTTGGAACAGGTCTCGAAAATTTTGAAGCCTTCAGAAAATTTCAATGATCTGAGGTGACCAATTCGAAAGCTAGCGAGATTAGTTTGTTGCTCTCTTTTAAAGCAGTGAGCCTCTCGCACAAAAGCACTGATACCGTTGGTGCTCTGGAGAGACAATCCATGTGATCTTAATCCTACCTTTTTCTTTTGAAAAGATTTCCAAAAAGGTCTTTCGTACCAACGGTTCCGGGCCTCACGAGCTTCCTCCTTGGCCAGTTTCATTTCCCTCTAGATCGACATAGGAAGGTATCCACTGTCGATGAATGCCTATGGGACATGGATAGCAGTTTTAGTTTGTTGAATATCGACACTCCAACACTGTCTCAGCCAATTGATGAAATACTGAATCGAACTTTTGCTATCAGACTTGCTTTAGAGCACTGTAGTGTGAGATCCGCAAAACATATTGTTATCATTAAGTACAAGGCATCTAAAATGGAATTATGACGATGACAGATTACAACCATCATTTATTCCTATTTCTGTTGCAAAAATTCAGCTACAGAATGTCACCAAATCATTTGTACAGCTTTAGGAACTACTGTTGTATCATATGATACTGTGAAGGGCTTTAGTGCCGAAAGTTTGAAAGCAAGGACATTAAGATTCAAGAGGCGCTCTGGCGTCCCACTCATTTGTTAATGAGGACCAACTAGGAGAACTCGTGGAAGAAAATTATTCAACCACTCTAAAGGTAGGAGTTAGATGATCTAAGGAGTTAAAAGTTAATGCTATGCCTATTAAGTACGCTGTGCATCGTATAAACTTGACTTACAAGTTCAATTGTTAGATGTCGCACGAGCTGACTCAAGCAGATAAGTACAGATATATTCAGACCTACATTAATCTTCGAGAATATCACTGCAAGGACAAAATTCTTTACCTGATCATCACTTGAGTTAAAAGTCACTTAAAAATTACTTCAACAACACTAGTCAAAAAGGGCATTGGTATCCCCGCTTTGCCAGGGTAACCGGGGAGCCCATCGGGTAGCGTTGCAATTGGACTAACAAAAAGATCATGCTTGGTATCCGGTGGGTTTGGCTTGGTATTATCCACAAAAAATATTTGGTAAAAAGCAAAACCGATAGTAAATTAAACTGCGAGATATTAGTCCGTGTTAACTCTATTATCAAATCCAAACGTCGAAATAAATTTCCGTGTTAGGTACTGTTCCATTAAAATAAATACATGAACATCATCTGCATTCACTTGCTTTACTAGTGATTCACAACAATGCCGTGGCACTTTTGTGTGACTTTGTTATTACGAGTAAAGTAATAAACGCACTGTTATTTTTGCAGTACATATTATATTATTTCCTTTTGCATATAAAATTATAAGCTATTTCACGCAGTGTCTTATAGGTAAACAAACAATTTTTAAATGCATATTTTTCTTTCTGTGCAGCCAAATTTTGAAATCGTTAAAATATGCCACGAAAAATAAATAAATAAATATATAAAATAAAAAAAACAAATAAACGAATTTTTTGTGTCTATATTTTACAAATCTGCTTTTTATTGTTTCAGCAATATTAATTAAAAGAAAATTTTTAATGTTGTCGTAAGCAAGGTAATAGTCTTAAGGCATCTAAAATGATTAAAAAGAGATTGTTTATTAACATTGCAATTATTAATTTAAAATTCTATTAATTAATGAAATTCTAAAAAATTTACATCGTCCTTACCGATTTAAACTAACCATAAAGTGGATGTTATGTCATGTCTTTTTCCTTTTGCTTTTTCTGCTATTCTGTTGTCCTTATGATAATAGCTTGAATCAATGGAAAACAGCTTCTCAAACCGATGCTTTGTTCCTTATATAAGAAATGATTATATATACAAAATGAGCGCTCGAAGAATGTAATTGGAAGGGAAGCAGCATATTGGTCAACATGTCGGCTATACAACGCCTTCTCGGCAAGATGTGACGTAGATGAAACTTTATCTGACGTCATGGATATTTTAAACCAATGAGAATCGTAATAAAGTGGCTTACTCAGGGTCTCAACTGGAACAAAAAACACAACTATTTTAATATTAAAAAAATTTGTGAGTATCACTGAACTGGATTCTGTACTGATATCGAATGGGAATTTTTTGTCACACCCACCATATAGTACCAGCAACGCTCTGTCGAACTTTTATCTTATTTCGCATTTGGAATTCCATCTTGCTGTTGCTATCTTCGATTCCATGCAGAACGTCCGCAATGAAGTTGATATGGTTTTGGGCTTTCGGCTAACAAATTCCTGAAACGAAAGAGTTGAAAAAAATACCAAAATATTGGCAGAAATTCATAGATTTTAATGGTGATTTCTATTTGTACCGAAACCTTTTCTTTCATGTTTTTCTAACTTTATTAAGAACCTTTTTTGGTGGAAAACTTTAATTACTGCCCGAGATGTTTCATAAGACCTTTTTTTTTTTTTAATCTCTCTTCATTGGTGAATATACACAAAAAGACAATATCACCATATAATTGTCGTTACGAAGCCTTGAATGGCATTTTAACTCCTAACTACCCGATAATTGGTATTTTCAAGAAAGTATGAGTTTTATTGTTACTTGAAACGGAAATATTCAAATTTTGTCAGGAAGCATTATTATTAAGTATTTAGATAGAAATTTATATATCTGGAAATTTTTAAGTAATTTTTCTTAATTTTTGTACAGATAGTGAAAAATAGTTATTGCATTTCATTTATCTCACCTCTTTTGCATTTCTCATGACACAAAGAATTGACTATACACATGAACAAAAAATTAATTATGCAAAAAAAATTACGTTCTTTGCGGCTAATTTTACAAAAAAGATATTCTTTTTAGGGATTTGAAATTGGAAAATAGTTATAATGACGTACAAGCACTAAAGCATTGATTTAACAACTACAAATTTTACATAAAGCAAGTGAAATCGAAATAAATGTATGCTCATAAAATATTTTAAACATCTGGGAGAGAGAGTTTTACCAGAAATGCTAATTCAAAGGCTAAAGGCTTATTCTCACCAAATGTCTTAAATACAGCCCAACATACTTTGAGAAAATCTCATCATTTATCTGAAGAGAAAAAAAATTTTTTTGTGGGTTCTAAAAAAGGAAATACGTAATTTTGTTCGTATGGGTGATAAATTAAACAGATGTGAATTTAATAATTAATAATAATAAGCTAAAATATTAGCTGTTCAGTGCTACATTTAACTAGTGAAAATAGATCCAATTCCTTTACCCGTTCTGCTCTTGGCTCTAGAAAAAGGAAGTACTTATTTTCGATCAACGTTAACATTAAAATTAAATTTCAAATTGAAATAATTTTTTTCATTCTCCAATTTCTTTTATTTTGTTTATATTGTTCCCTGTAAGTTTTTTTTTAATTTTTATTTTACACCAATAAATATTTTTATTAGAAATCAATTTCTTTGCACATCATTTTTAAATCCACTGGAAAAATAACCTTCTAAACTTTTATTATAAACACACACACACTGAAGTACAAATTAAATTGAAATTCAAATTTGATAACGAGAGCAAAATGAACATCCAAATGGAATTAAGCACCAACATGGTCAGCTTCAACAGGGGATGTTGACCACATTGGCCGAAAATCATGGCTTTTCAGCAAAAGGGAGAAGGACAACCGTTGAAATTAATCTCCATGTGGCTTAATTTCAACAAAAAAAATTCCCCCTATTTACACTCTGAAATTATTTCCTTAATCTGTATAGTTTCCAAACATGAAAAAAAAAATTTGTTTTCATTTCAAAATTTGGAATTTACTTTTTCAATAGCAAACTTCCGTTAAACTAAAACATTTCTTAAGACCCAGTATAGTTAAAAATCATATTTTATTTCTGCTCCACCACAAAAAAAAGAAGTAAAAAAACACGGAAACAAGCTCAATTCATGGAATGTAGAAATGGTAGAAATTTAATTAACATATCTGTTGGCTGGTTATAAGACATTTTAGTCTAGACATATGTTAGGCAATACTCTACGGAAAGGATCATTTCCCGCCTTCTCTCACAAATGCAAACAGATTTCTATCTAATTTATTTTCAAGATTATCCAACCCTCAACAAATTAAAATTCCTAGTTATTTTTGGAACATAGTCTTTTAATTACAATAATTAAATATTATTTACACTAAATTATTGGATTTTTTTAGTGAAGGAATTATTTGATAATATAAAACGGGTGTACATTTTTAAACAATGTTTGTAAATTAATTAAACAATATAATTGCGTCATTAATTATTATAATTATGTTATATTTAAATAGATATTTATACGTGTATAGTTTTGTTGTTATAAATTTTTTCTATGTTGGAAATTCGTGGCTGGTTGCAAAATTTCGAATGCAATACTCGGAAAATTTTGAGCAATTCTCTAAACGCCATCTAGTGCGTTCACTGAACATTTATAAAGAAGTACCTTCAATTTCCGATTCTCACAATTTTTTGTAATTTGGAAATTCAGAAGCCACACTAGGAAACTGATTACAATCGTTAAATAATTTAATTATTTGAGCTTCCAGACTTAAATATTGAAATTTTTTAAGCACTTTGTCTGAGAATGGTGACATTTTCATCACCGCGAAATATCTTTTAATCGTTTTCATTAACAGGAAATGAATTTTCTGGATAGCAATATGTACATCGAGTAGGTCGCAACTTTATCGAGATATCAAGAAATACGTTGGTATCTATGGGAAATGGTAATCCGTTGTCGTGAACTAAAGGTGTGGTTTGCTTTGTTGGTCCTGCAATGGTCTTTTAGCATACGAAGGGTAATTAGACCAGGACCAGATGTTTAAAATAGATTATAAATCACTACAAGCATTCAATCTCGTGGTGTGTATGAAGTCCACGAACACGTTGAACCGATGGTCAGACCTTCCCCTGGTAGCTCAGCAAAGAGTAGGAAGCAGATGGCGTGATGCTTCTAAAGTATTTCTCATGATATATCATATGATCTTTCTTTGCGATACGTGGTTGTCTTAAAGCTGATATTCACTGTACAATTCCAGGTGACAATGTGCTTCCTATGTTGCAATGTTCCCACATTTTGATGCTTTTTATGTTGCAAATGTGCCTCAATTACAGAGTTGTCACGCTACGAAATCCACCATAATTTGGTAGTCAGAATGGCTTTCAGGGCTTCAATTCGAATTTTCTTGTATTTTTGATGTCCTTTTCATAGTTATAAATGCGATCTTGCATGGGCTTTTAATTTTTTTCTTTCAAACTTGAATTTTTATGTTTTTAATCTTAAGGAATTGGAAACAATCTCAATTCCTAAATATTTTTTAATTTGACCCTATTGTCTTCATTAAATTACCATATCGGTCTTTCTTTTAATATAATTAATTGCCCAGTTAAATGCCATAGCCATATTTTATTTTAATAAAACTTTGTAGTACATACAAATATTCAATAACAGTATTAAGAGTACATATAAATATTCAAATTCAATATTTAAATATTGAAATATATACGAATATATTCAGTAACAAATTTCCTTCTGACTTTAAAAAGAATTCCGTATTGAAAAAGCCATTTTCTTTTGGTTTGAAGAATTAGAATCAAAACAATGTTAGTAATTTTTATTAATAAATAGTTGCATATTAATTTTTATTAATAATAGTTTATTACTTTATTTTTGAGGCACAGTAAAAAAGGAAATAAGAGGAAAATGTATATCTGTAAGAAATGTCCTAGTAACTGCTAGTGCCAAAAGAGGTCACCACTGCACAAAAATCTATTTTAATGTTTTAGAATAATCCATTAAAATAGACAACTGACAGTTGTCGAAGAGAGCCCTTTTTTCCGTTCGTGGTGGAGCCACATGTTTGATGTTCGAATTACCTTTCCTTTTGCTTTTTCAATGAATGATTTGCTACTGTTTGTTGTAGAATAGAAATAGTTAAATCGTGGTCTTTATATGTAATTTTTTAAATTTGTTTATTAAAATAGTTAATCAAATAGTGTCATTATTATTTCCTAAGCTAGTTGAAAAGCTTAAGTATTCAGATATTTCAAGTAAGAGCTTTCGCGATTGTTTTGTAAATGATTTAAAACACTTCATACATTTAAAAATTTGATTTTTTTCGCAAATCCAGTAAATATGAAATAGTAATCTAAAAAAATTTCAACTATTTTTTTTCTTTAAGTTTTTGATATTTAAATTTTGAGTCTTACTTGTAGTTTTTATTTTTTAGAATGTGAACATATTACTACAAAAATATTTTTTGATATATATTCCCCTTTTAAAATGCAAAAAAGAAGAATGACTTTAGTTGCAATACTCTAGGCTGGTTGGGCACGTTAAAACTGCGCGTGGTCGTAACGTCCTCCAAGTGAAATTATACCTTTGGAAGTGGCAGGCCAGGTATTGGGGATCTTCTGTCTTGGTTCCTGTTTCAGAATCACGAAGACTCCACCCAGCTGCTTCTATTTGACTGGTGGAGCCCAACTCAAGGATAGGAACAGGCTAAGCATGCTGGTGAAACAACAGCAATAATAGTTACAATATTCAGATGATTATTTGGCTGACCAATACTTAAGCATTTATTATTTAAAAAATGTATGACTAAGTGGTTATTTCTTTACGATTCCAAATCATTTTTACGGAATAAATTTTTAAAAAGTATTTTAAATTTAGATAAACGGCTCACAAGATAAATTTAGATTGGGGTCATAACATAAGAAAGAAATTTCTGATTTGCCATTATTTAAAATAAGTTTCTATATGTATATCTTTGATCTGCTCATTTTTGTTTTATAAGAAAATAGTATGTAATTGTTATTTATCAATACACAAGATTTTAAAACTTTTCTATAACTAACAACATCAAAATGTGTTGAAATAAATCCACATTGTTTGAATGGTTTTGAAATATTATGTTTATAATTAAAACATGAAACATTATTTTCTTCAACTATTTGGCAATTTAAAGTTTTTAAACTTTTATGAATAGCATCAAACATTGCCTAAATTTTGATTAATATATCTGTTTGATTTTTCATGAGTTAAAATGTTATAAATAGTAGTATTCAATAATATCATTTTTTTTTAAGAAATGATATTTTTTTTTATAAAAAAGTATCGCCAAATTGGCCGCTGATTGGTACTTGTTTTCAGCTCAATGAAACGTTCCATTTCTATCTTGGTTATATTTAAAATTGGATATAGGGTAGAAAATAGTATGAAAATGTATTTTTGGCATTCAATTAATTTTCGGATGTTAACAGATAAATAAATAATAAGTTTACATTTATTAAATTTCAGATCCATCATATTGTTACAATTTTCTTCGTTGTGATGAGGATGTTATCACTCAGAAATAATGAAGATAAGTTTTTCTTTGAAACAAACACTTTATTCATAATCCTATCAGCCGTGTTGTGCTGTTATCTGTTGTTGTTTCTAATCCTAATGGTATACCATTGCTACATCACTCAATCCTCATAAAATCGAGAAACATATAGATTTTCAACGAAATCCTCCTTAGTATAAATCGAAGACACAAAGGAAGGTGTATGGGGATAATTTGGTAAATACCGCATTTGCAACAGGTAGGATAGAGCTTGCGTTTGCCATCAAATTTAAGGCCATGAAAATGGCCACTAGCAAATCTAGAAATGTAGTCTGGGTCAACTCTAGAATACTTGAAAGCGATGGAATCACTTGGACCCCCAGAAGAGTACCAATCATCAGCAGGTATAACGAACCAGTGAGCCCGGGCAGCTTTTTTTTAATAGACTGCAACACAGTGTTGATAAGAGTAGCATCAGTTGGAGATGTACCAACAGCGGCCCTTTTAAACAAGACATCTATCATCATCTCCATGGATATGGGCATGAGAGGGAATCCATTGCAAATGCATGCAGTGGGTGTGAGAAAGTCGCATGAGCAGACGAATGATCCCGATCATACTACCAATATGCGAACACGTGTCCAAGTACTGGATACTGCTGCGATTTCCTTAACAATGCAGACATCATCAAATGAGGTATCATTCCAGATGGCAAACAAGTCCGCCTCAATAGCAAACAGCTCAGAGCGAAAAACTGAGCAATGGTCAAAATTTCTGAAAAAAATCTCCTCCTCATCCCCAGTTTGCAAATGTAGAAACCACTGCCCGCACAATAATGCACATCCCTACAGCCATCAGTATAAATAATGGAGACATCATGTGGGATGCTGATAATAATCTCCAAGCCCAACTGTCTTAAGTAATGAGGGCTATAAGTATTTTTGTTTACGTAGGACAAGATTTTGGGATGAAAGAATGCATGAGAAAGATACAAAAGTGGTAATGGAAGGAGGTTCATCAGTGTCGGACAAAAAATACCCATTTATTGAGCTCGCGAAAAAGGACTCTCTCTTTTTAACCTTTGATTCCTTGCCAGAATTTAAGGTAGTTTTTAGTCCTATGAAGTGCCTTATAATTGATAAACTAAGTGAAATACTTTCTTCAAAGCAGTTATCTGCACATGTACAGTGGCTGAAGGTCAGACTCAAAAAGAACTATTTCCTTGGGGTAACCATTTCTCAGGCTTGCAATAATCCTTCTAGCACCCAACTAAACTCGTCCCAACTGCTCGAGTTCTGTGGCAGAAGCACAGTTAAAGATCTGACATCCATGTTCCAAGATCGATATGACGAAAGAGATGAAAGTAGTTCTAAGGATTGTTGCGTCAACACCCCAATCTCGTACTATACTTCAGAAATACTTCAGAATATTGAGTCGTTTTCTGCCCCTCTCTATCAAGTTATCCAGTTACAATTTACAAGTGGACTCCGAGTCAACAACTAAAATTCCTTTTCACTGGATTAACGAAGAGTTAAATGGAAGGTAGTGGGTTAAATATTCAAGTATCAGCTTAGTGCTTAAGATGTCCGCCTGCGTTTAAAAGTTGATTTTTGACTACATGTATCAATTTTTTTTTTTACTTGTGAATCTTATACTCAGTTCTTTTCAGTTTCCGAAACAGTTTTTCATTTTACTGTACGTCAAATAGAAATTAAGCTGCAGGAATTTTAAAATAGGTCGTTTTTTTGATAAACGAAACAGGAAGTTGTATTTTCAAACCGGAAGTAGAAAAGAAAAGTGGTATTTTGCTTTTTTTAATTTTTAAACTTTATGTTTTTTATAATATGTTGATTAATAATCATATGTATTAGACTGTTATTTGTCTTATTATTTGAAAAAAAGTGACAATTTAAAGGCACGATCAGAAGCAAAATTATCACTTTAAAGGCGGTTTTCTTTCAAAATCTCCAAACCCCCTGTCAGCACGATATCTCAAATAATAATGTAGCTATTTTTATTGTTGGCCTATATGTTTTAAGTGTTTTAATCTATGAAAGAGGCAAAATTTGAATATACATGAAGGATATTTCCATTTATAACTATTTTCAAAAGGACTGTTCAGTAAAATTTCTTAGAATATCTCTATATTATTGTATATTTTTAACCATATATTCCTTACCTCTAGATAATTTTCTTAGATTTTGCTTCATATCAAAGAACATTGTTTCCTAATTCTTATGCCCAAATTAAATTAAGATTGATGCTTCTGTACAGTTTTATCCGGTTTATTAAAATTTCCCTGATAATAACCAATTTCACAAAAAATATGTGTAATTAAAATTTTGGTTGAAATTATGTTTTTACATCATAATTTATCTAAAAACCAGATGAAAGAAAATTAAAATTAATTTTTAAGAAAAAGTTGCCTGACACTTTAATCAGAAATCAAATCCAGTAAAGCTTAAATTGAAGATTAGAGTGTTGACTATGGTTTTACCTGCTCCGTGTGAATACTCCAGCTTAACAGCCTATATGTTTTTAATTACTAAATTTTGACACTCATATTTCGTAACAATAAAAGAAGTCGAATGTTTTGATAGCTATTTCTACCAACCCAACAGGCAAATCATTGTAAGGTATTGCCACATAAATCAGCTCCTTCCTTCCGAGAGCACCATTTCTGGAGAGAGTGAGTCATATTGACATTTAGCAAGGAAGAAAACCTAGAAACTCCTATTCACCCACTATGACAGATGAGCATGCGCAAAATAGAAGTGCAACATCCATCATTGGGAGTGAACCCCTAAACGGAATTTTTTGTATATTTACAATTCCTTTTATGAATAATAATAGAATATGATAAAAAAGGTAAATTAATTTTAATTTATGAAATGACTGTTTTAATTATTTTTACGAATTAAATATAAAACGAGAACCCTTGTGGCTTAGTGGCAGCGTTTCACGCTCCCAAGGCATAGGTTTGATCCTAAGATTAGGCAAGGTCAACTCAGCCTTTCATCCCTTCATCAGTGGGTCGATAAACTGAGTACCAAGCATGCTTGGGAACTAAACACTAGGGGTTTCATGTTAGGCTGACCACATAATCAGGACATATGCCTAGCACCAGAGGACCTCTCCATCAGGAAAACAGATATGGACACCGTAGCCCTTGGTCCACATGGACTGTCGTGCTACACAGCCCATATAAGCCAAGGTTTATTTAATTTTAGTTATATATAAATGCCTTAATATGCTCTAAGTTTAGTGTATTGAAATTAAATTTTAACCTCAGGTTCAAATTTCGCTCAGAATATCTAAAAATATCATTTCTTGAAGCAAAGCTTATAGATAATTTTAGAACGCATACAGGAATACATAATCAGTGGTCCCTTTCAAGTAACTTATTCCATAAAATATCTTTTTATTTACCGTAAAATATTAAAAATTCGTGTAATTACGCTTTAATAAACTTTATAATCAGTTTCTTAAAATTTTTAATTATTTTTAAAATAATCAGTAAAATCAAAATTTTATTTTTAAATTATGATTTATTTCATAAGTATTTAAATTATAGGAGATTTAAATTATATAAAATTAATAATGATCAATAATAATTTTTGATGATATTTTAGAAAGTAAATTTTTAAAAAATAATTTGACATGAATCCCGGAAATAAGTCTTAAAATATAAAAAATTGATGTTGAAAACAATTGAATTAATAAACTAACTTAAATAAACTTCCAATTATAATTCTTCATATTTTAAATTTGCATCCAGAATCTAAAAAACGAATACTCGTCATTAGAATACTAAATTCTCCGCACAAAATGGAAGTAGCATATGTGTGTGAGCGTGTGATGAATTTTACTCACAGATTTAGAATATAAAACATCCCAATTTTTTTTTTCTCAAAACTAACGAGATGTTGTTTAAATTTTGAAGCTGAGATTTAATTTATTTAAAGTGCATTTTTATGACAGACAATTAACACACGCACACAGATTTGCTAATCTACACAAACAAAATTTTAGTCTAGACACGAGTTAGGCAAGAGTCTTCCGTAAATTGAGGAAGGAAATTTAAACTAGAACTCACTTTTCCTTTTATCAAAAACTTATTTAATAAAGGGCTACGAAATGTAAATATAAACTATTAAATTTTTTTACACTTTTTAATATGTTTTTAAAACAATATTTATTATATTATTATTATCTTATATATTTTTAAATTACTGAAAGTTTTCAAACTATAGGCGTGTGCAATAAATGTGCATAAATAAGCAATATGTATGTGTGTATATATATATATATATATAATCATAGTTTTGTTTGTATTTTTTGTATTTTTGAAATCATAATGTAAAATAATTTCAAAATATTTAATTATTTATGTACATTGACTTATTGGTATCAAAATATATTATACGAATAATATAGGTGATATAAGGTATAATATAGAATTGAGCTTTCTATGTATAGTGTATAATAATTAGAAATGAATCGCGTGGAAAAGTGGTGTGATTACCATAAGAAAACGTTTAATTAGGGTAACACAAAATATGACAAAACGTTTCAATAAAAATTACTGAATATTTAAAATTAATAAGACATTTACTAAAGATTACTTTAAATTTATTGTTTAGAGAAGAAATGTTAATCTGAATTAATCATGTGTGAAAGAATGCAAATTTATCTTTCTTTTATATTCAATATTTAAGTTTTTGATTTTTAATGATTTTTGTCAATACCCGAATTCATGTGTGCTTCACTTACAATAAATTATTTGCTGCTTTTTTCAGCCTTCCAAAACCCTCTGAACACAGCCAATCACTTTCATAATTTTGAAGGAGCTCAAATAACGAGGTCGACACCCAAATTGGCACCTTTCTCTTCTGGGCAAGCTAAGCTAGTGAAGGAACATTAGACTGCATTGAACATTTGAAACGCATAGTACCAACACTATTGCATAAATAATCTATGTTAGTTATTAGTTTGACAGTTTATTGAAAGTTGAATAAAAATAGTATAATCTGTGAAAGTAATCGAGGTGGGGAAGGCATGTTTGTGAAAAGCATTTTTTGGTGACCTGGAAGAGATGGTTTTTATGTTTGACCCAACTACTGGTCTGCAGTGTTCACCAAAAGTGACTCTGATGCACATCTCATAAATTTTATTGTCAATATCCTTTGATTGGTATGAAGAAATCTTCGATTGGTAGACACTTAACCGTGACTCAAAATGATGAGGCAATCGACAGTTTAGCGGTGTTTCAATCAACAGAAATAGACAGTAAAAAATGTATTGAAAATAAGCAAACAAATAAATGATAGTAGTAATTAAAACTTTGAACTATTTTGCATCAATTTTGAATTTCGAAAATATGAAGTTAGGTTATGTTGGGCAACAGCGATATGTTCTGTTAAACACAACCAAACACTTCGTCCGTTTTTACAGTCTTATTTCGATCTAGATTAATTTATATTGCCATAATTTCCTATACATCACTGCTATCACTTTGATCTCGATTAGATTTTAATCTACATCTCTATCATTTTGAAATTGATATTTTATCAAAGTGGCCTAGATATAATAAAGGGCATTGTTTTTTAGCTATTAAAACCATCTAATTATCGCTTTAAGGATATTTACTTGGTAGTTAATTTTAAGAAAATTAGATACGGACCATGCAACTAATTCTTAGCCGTGGCAATTACTAGTCAAAATAAGAAAGCTTAGCACTAATTTTAGCTTGTAAAATATTTTATCCATTTAATGAAAAAGGAGTACATTCACATGCACATCTGGAGTAGCAAATTCAGATAATGTTGGTTTTTCCTTGATTAGATTAAACATTTGGTTGGCAAAAGCTAATCTTTTATATCAGTAAAAAATAAATAAAAATACATAGTAATTGTAAATATTGTCATAAATCAATGTCTATCTGATTTCATGCTAATTAAATATTTATGAATTTGAAATGTGTCTCGTATTTTGACGATTTTCGAAATCGAATAACATTGAAAGTTTTCGTATAAGTATGTGTTATATTAGAGTATTATTATATTTCTTATTGCAGCATATTAATAGCACTTTGCCATAGCATTTTGTTCTATATAAAATGCTTAGACTATATTTGAGGGTGTCCCTTGAATTCTTGCCAAGTTTATCGCCAAATTGGGCGATGTTGTTTTATTTATGGTAACTCTAAACGTTATTCTGAAATCAATCACGTTCCTGATTGGTTTAAATTTAACCATTCTTTTTGAATGTTTAAACAAAATCGCCAATCTCGACAAGGGATACCCTCAAATATATTTTTACCTATAAAATTTGTTAACTAAAGGTAAAATCTATCTGATGAAAATTAAATTTGAGTTGAAAGGGGCATTACGATCATGGATCATCAAGGGCAAAAAAAAGCAACAAAATGTAGCAAATTTTGTTGATTTTTTTCATAGCCAAAAATTTCATTAAAATCAATTAATGGCTAAACATTGGTTGATACTGGGGTGAAACTTAATTATAGTACATTATGAGTAATTTTTAATTAAAGTTTTAATTTGCACTGTTTTGGATGCTTAAGTTAGTGTTTAGGCTCAGATGTCATGTAATCCAGAATGCAAAATTTTGAATTTTTTTGGCGATAAAAATGTTGCTAAGAGGACGTATTGTGACACGTGTAATGACGTAAATATTAGAGTTGTCAAAATAGAATTTTCTGCACAATTTTTATAAGTCACCATATTTAATGACGTAATAAAAACCAGGTTGCCAGATACATACGAATATCCAAAAAAGAATCACCAAGTTCAGAATTTGGTGACCTGGATCCAATTGTGCCGGTGTTTGAAGTATGAAATTTTTTTGTTATTCGAATACATA
Source organism: Latrodectus elegans (assembly GCA_030067965.1). Lineage (NCBI taxonomy): Eukaryota > Metazoa > Arthropoda > Arachnida > Araneae > Theridiidae > Latrodectus > Latrodectus elegans. The sequence goes on along the minus strand of CM057820.1, from coordinate 19,904,539 downwards.
TCGTTTGGTACTTAAGTATTACAGTCACCTCTGCAATGTTGCTCCAAAATTTAAGTACAATTAGCATTTAACTAATAATTAGTAAACTTCTTTGTCTAATTATGAAAAATGTACTTGTAATTAGAAAAGGATTTTTTTTTAATTATAAGAAAATTTCTTCCAAATTAGTTCTTCTTAAGAAGCTGCGGTGACGCTAATACGTAAGTACCTATTGTTTTTATTTCGGTGCAGGTGCGACCAATTTCGAATCCAATCTATCATGCCATTTTCTAAGCTTTTTTGGGGACAAAAAACTTTATAAATGTTTTCTAAAATGACAAACTCAACAGTTCATCACTTAGTATAAATATTCAAAAGTAATTTTCGGAATTTTGCCGAACAAAATTGCTTTTGTTAATCAGAAATTAGTCAAATATATATATATATATATATATATATATATTGCTTTTCCACTTCACCACACTATTACTTTATATATATATATATATATATATATATATATATATATATATATATACCGGGTGAGCCAAAAGTTCGTTACAATTTTAAAAATTCATAAAAAAAAGAAGAAAGTGAGATAAAGAAGTGCGGTTTGCAAGAAAGGGCTCACAAGATAGTCAAATTTTTTTTAGCAGCAAAAAAAGTTTTAGTTAAAAAAGTCAGTTATAGATGGCGCTGACATCGAGAGATTCAGCAGAATGATGCAAATTAATCTTGTGATAAAAGGCCGTGATACTCAAGAATTTCTCAGAATGTTATCATTACCCGATCGAGCGTTGTTGATGAAGTTGTTCTATTTGAACGAAGAGTCAGCAACTATTGCGTTGCGAAAATTTCGCACGACGAAAGGACGAAGAATATTGGATGGGCCTCAATCATCGATTCGACGTATCCTCCACGGGATATTGCATCTCTATCCCTAAAAACTGCAGTCACTGCAGGAGTTTCAACCAGGAGACACAGCTATGCGGGAATTAATTTGCCGAGTGGGCTATGACAAGAATCGAAAACGGCCCTCAGTGGTTGTTCAACGTTTTCTGGACGGATGAGGCGCACTTCACACTACACGGGGATGTCAACACCCATAACGCTCGTATATGGGCAACATCTAATCCTCGTGAATACACGACGAAATCTCTGCATCCAGCCAAGTTGACAGTCTGGTGTGGCTTCACCTCATCTTTCATTGTCGGACCTTTCTTCTTTGAAGAACCGTGTCCCAGATTGGGCTGGAAAACGTGCACAGTAACCGCTAAGCGTTACCTCACTCTTTTGCGAGACAAAGTCGTGCCCGTATTAAATCAAAGAGCTGTGTTATCTGTAATAAACTTTATGCAGGATGGCGCACCACCACATTATGCCAATCCAGTAAAACGAATCCTTTTGATTACCTTTGGTGAAGAGAGACTGATCATTCGAGGTTGCAAGATCGCATGGCCTCCACGATCACCCGACCTCACTCCGGTCGACTTCTGGTTGTGGGGCTATTTGAAATCACGTGTGTACCGTTCATCTCCTTCAACATTGGCCGAACTCAAAGATTCCATCTGTCGTGAGGTTTCTGCAATTCATTCCGACATATTGCATTCAGCTGTAACGGGCGTTGCGAGTCGCCTTAGTTGTGTCGTACAATGTACTGGAGGTCATATTGAACAACTCTTATTTTCAGAATAAATGAATGGAGCGTACTGTTGTCCTTTTCAGTGTGTTTCGGACAGTCAGCGCCATCTATAGGCGACTTTCTTAACTAAAACTTTTTTTGCGGCAAAAAAAATTCCGACTATTTTATGAGCCCTTTCTTGCAAACCGCACTTCTTTATCTTACTTTCTTCTTTTTTTATGAATTTTTAAAATTGTAACGAACTTTTGGCTCACCCGGTATATAAACCCATAGATTACTGCACTAGAATGGTTTCTTTAATATAATGAGTTTACTCATGGCCCATGAATCACGAGCACTTATGTAACATGATGAATTATTCTATATGCAGGTTAATTTTTGGTAATTTAAATCATATAAAATGTTCTTTATATATGTATATATATATATAATGTTTGATAAGTTATTTTACAATTCGGTTAAAAAGATTTTTTTTTTTTTTTTTGAAATTCCGATTTAAATTTGATAAGGAATTTATTTGGAAGTTTAATATAAAACTCGGTTCTCACTATTAAAAAACCTATACATGTGATTAGACAGCGAAATTTTGAATTTCTGTTAGAAGCGATTAGCAGCGAAACGAAAAAATGTTTTAAATAAAATCCTAATACTTAATTTGTACCAGGTACTAGAATTTTTAAAATTTTTTTCTTGAAACCTTTATATATATATATATATATATATATATGTGTGTGTGTGTGTGTGTGTGTGTGTGTGTATATATATATGTGTATACATATATGTGTATATATATATATATATATATATATGTATATGTGTATATACATATGTATATGTGTATATATATATATATAAGTATATATGTATATATATATGTATATAATATATATATATATATGTATATATATATATATATATATATATATATACAAACAATTTTCTTTTAGGTTACATTGTTTTTATCATTAGTTTCTCTTTGTTTTTTTCCATTTTATTTTATTTACACTTTTATTCCACTTTTACATTTTCATTATTTTTTCCCATTTTTACATATATTCTTTATATTCCTTTATATTACTCAAATATTTTTTCATTTATAACTCTTTGAATTAAGTAAAATTATTCTTGGATTTTATAACACTAAAACCAATTTTTAGTTAATTATAATTTATTTTTAAAATTTGCGTTATCATTTGTTTATGTTTGTTTTCAAATTGATATTTGAATGGTATGTTTCATTCTTTTCTCTTGTTCACACACTTAGTACAGTAACTCTAAAATCTTTTTTTTTTTGTTATGGCATGCTTTTAACAATTTAAAATTTAGCGAAAAATAAAAAAAGATAAATTAAAAGTTGTTTACTTACCTATAAGACACTGTGTAAAATAGTCTCTGATTATAATTTTGAATATAAAATAATATAGTATATATACAACAAAAACACAACAGTACGTTTATAATTATCCTCTTTATGAAGGAATCATTATAATTTTACTTTATACATTTCTAAAATATGGCCACACACTTAAGAATTCGGAAGCACACAAAAGTGCTGCTGCATTGGGATTGAGAACCATTAACTCAATGTTTCATATTTTTATTTTCATTGTTAATAATTATTAACTAAGGCATTTCATTTTTCAGTGAGAAAAACTATAGAATAATTAGCTTAATCAAGGCTTTCTAATGGCCTTTAAGGAGTATTCCTATCTATTATAGTTTTCATTTTCATCAATTATTCTCGATTTATCTATTCATAAATCTCAGTGCCACATATTATTTCGTAATTGTTGCGACCATTAATTTGTTCACTGAATCATCTGTAGTTGCGTTTGACCGAATTAAATATTTATGATTATATAACCCTATCACACACATTTTTGTTTGTTCATCAAAGGAATAGGGCAAAAAGGGTTATATTGGTTAAAAAAATAAAAAAGACTTTCAAATTGCAGCATTTCGTATATATGTAGACACATTTTCTAAATCACTGAAGTCCCCATCATATATCTATTCCTGAATAAATATTCTTATGACAAAATACAAATTTACTTATTTTTAGTTGATATTCTAGGTTTTCTTAACTGTCGATATAACCATGGCTACCTTGGACGAATACCTGGCGTCGTTGATGGAACAGAAAAAACCTCCGCAGTTTCCAATATCGCTGCTTTACTCTGAAGGACTGAAACACTTGAGGCTGGGTCAGTATGAAAAAGCCGTTGGGCAGTTCGACAAAGCTCTACAGGTGGATCCTCAATGTTACAAGGCTCTACAGAAGAGAGGGGAATGTTTTTTGAGCTTGAGAGAATACAAAAAAGCGCTTGCAGATGCAGTTGAAAGCTTGCAACTGAACCCGACTTTCGTGAAAGCATTTGATCTGAAAGGTAAAGCCGAATATCTGTTGGGAAATTTCGAAAGTGCATATGTAACATACCAAAAAGGATTAGCGGTGAAACCTGCAAACAAGTTGCTGAAAAAAGGCTATCAGTTCTGCAGAAATACGATTTGCAATTCAATGCCACCAAGGACTGAAATGGAACTCGGTCCTGAAGACATTAGGAATCTGAAAAAAGATAAGCATTTTATTCCAAGGAGACGAGGTGCAATTCCTGTACAGGAAGACTTTTTTGCAGACAAAGAGTTTTTGGAGCGATTTCAGAAAGACTGCCCTTCGAAAGAAATTCATCGATTATGCAACGAAATCGTGGATGTAATAAATGATAGTCAAAGATTCTGGCAAGCAGAAGTGCCTCTTGTATGCAAGGAAGCCAAAAGTGAGGAACTGGGAAAAGGCAAACGAAGAAAGATCTGTCGACTGGAGGATATTACTTCCCTCTTGGTTCGATGCAAAATGTTTCTAAGGAGAGGCTGGGCGAAGTCTTGCATTGCAGAATCACGCCAATTTCTCAATATCTTAAACAGCTGTTCAGATATGCCTCTAGATCAGAAGATGAAACTAAAGGCCGATGTTCTTCATTTGCTTTGTCATGCGCATAAGAAAGAAAAGAGCAGCTTTCATTATCTTCAAAGTCTTCAGGAGCAGTTGGACCTGTCACAAAAATATAGTTTGCCTGTCTGCGAAATAAGGGCTCGCCACCATTTAGCTGATTATTTTCGGAGTTGCAAAAATTATTCGAAAGCTTTCTTTCATTTTCAAATATTGAAGAAAAAACTGGAATCAAGTGAATTATCTGCTCACTTTAAAAATTTAGGGATTTCAAGTGATAAAGTTGATGGCAGAGTTCTCAACGATAGGTTAGATATTAAACGAGCACGGAGCTGGGTGCGAGATTTTGATTCTGAGTTCAGGACTTATATCAATGAGTCTATCATAGAACCAGCCACTAAATCTGCTAGGAAAAGGCACTGTATAAAATATAATAAACTTAGCATACGAAGGGAATCCATTGCACGAATTTTATCTGATACAGAATCAAACGAGTCTCAATCATTTTATCCGGCTGGCGACGACACTGATGATTGAAATTTCAAAAAGTAATTTTTACACTTTTTTTCTTCTTTTTTTTTTAAACACGCGTTCCATAACCTACAGTGAACACGAATGAAAACAAACTTCTGCAGATGTTTCCGTGCATATGGGATAAGTTGAATTAAGTAGAAAATTGTTTCATTTAAAATAGTTTACTGATAATTTCTCCTTGATGATAGTTTTCATCGTTAAAATATCTATGGGATTGATAAAATATAAATTTTAGTGCTATCATGAGAATGAAATAGTTTATGTAAAAATATTACCCTCACCAATAATTTTCATGCATTAAAATATATTTATAGGAGTAATGTAAATTTTATAGCTACTACGGTAATGAAATAGCTATGTAAAATAGTAGAAACTCTTTTTTAATACTCTTAAATTGAAATGACATTTTTAGGTACTATGTGCATGAATGGTACTTTTCACTTTTTGGTCTTTTTCAAGCATAGAACAAGATTCTGAAATCTAAGTGATTAAGAAAATATTTTGTAGATATTCTTTGTACATAATTGAAATAACCTGCGTAATAATTTTCATTCAAGAATATCTCCTAAAGTTATTCAAGATTTTTAAATGAACAGAATCTTCAATACGAATCACGCAATTTAAGTTGTTTCGTACAACAGTACTGGTCTAAAATATGCAGAATGTTTCCCATCATTTCCATATAAACTCAAATAAGATTTATATCAAATTTTATGTTTTAAAATTATTTAGCATGTTTCTCAATAAAGTTTCTTTTTTTTACATCTGATGAAAAGAAATTCTTACTTTTTTAAATTTCTAACATAATTAACATCACTGATAAGACTTATCTAAATCATTTTTAAGTTATAAATATTTTATACTTTTTTATGTATATTGTTTCTGAATAATAAAAAAACCATTTAGAAATAAATCAGCCAGACACACAAAAATAGAAATGAAAAGTTTTATTAAAATATACAATTTTGGATGAGAGATATTTTTAACTGAAAATCATGTAATTGATTTAAATTCGTTATTACGGAAAGAAGCCAATTCCCATATTCCCCCTTAAAAAAGGGTTTTATAGTTCGTATATTATATACATACATATATATATATATATATACATTTATATATATATATATATATATATATACATTTATAAATTTATATATATATATTTATATAAATATAAATAAATAAATATATATATATATATATATATATATATATATATATATATATATATATATATATATATATATATATATATATATATATATATATATATATATATATATATATATATATATATATATATATTTGCATTTAGTTGATTAGTTGAAAATAATGTTTTTCCATAACTCCATGAAGAATTCTTAATATGCTTTTTTTTACTAGTTTTTAATAAATTTCTAACCATAAATACTTGTTATGGCAACAGAACGTTAAAAATAGCCCATAGATGCATAAACTCATGACATCATTTTTTTCAATGATTCTTACTTTTGAACGTTGGATTACGCATATAAATGGGGGAAAAAAATCCGAAATTTTGTTTTTATAGTTGTGACATAAAAATTGTGCTATAAATACATTCGATTCTAGTTCTTTGTGGGAGACAAGTTTAAAATCTTCTATCTTAATTCACACAATCATATCTCAGTCTGTCCCTAACATACAGCTTTTTGTCCATCAGGAACCTTGACTGGAATATCTATCCACCAAGTTTATGCTTGTATTTTTCATATTTAACGATTTGTAACTGAGATAAGATTGTAATGATGCCGAATGAAAATCTCAGCGTCTATGAGGGATGTAGAATGAGAAGTGTAGCAGATGCATCATCAAAGTCCATTTGCAAAGTCAGCAGCTTGAGTTGCATGGAAGAAGATGGTGAAACACTTCCATTTTCAATAGCATTTACACATATGCCATTTATTTTTTTATACATCGTGGTTTGATAACAATCGGTCAAATTATGATACCTTTTGATACTATTGAACTTCTGGGAATAAAATTTGATGTTCCGATCTGAGTCATCAGTTGTTGTTGTCTCAACAATGAGATGTAGCGTTTCTATTTTCTGCTAGCGCATCTGTCCTTCATCATTGAGTTAGTTTCTTTATGATCCATTTTTGACGAGGAAACTTAATTTGAGCAGATTCTATAGTTTAGAGTGAATTCAAAACCGCTAAAAATAGGGGGAATAGGAATCCAGCTCACGACATTCCGAACTGAAGATCAGAGATCAGCTTGGTTTTCCTTCTTTGTGTCATGCTAGTATAGCTTACAGTTAATGAATAGCAGTACGCATCAAATACTCATGTGCTTTAAAACAGTCGTTTGGGGGAAGACCATCCACTTCAAATCATCCATTGCATACCTTGTGATCTAGTGATAGATAGATTAAAATGAAATACAAATTCCCAGGTAAAAGGAAATTTTGTAGATTCGATTTCTGCCTATGTGCCAAATAACGAGTTATGGTTATTATATTCCTACATGCATGTTTTAGAGAGCAAAATGGAGTTTTTCCTGGTTTCTTTCCCTTTCAACAGTTAACAAAGCCTATCATTCATGAAAAATAATCCAAAAAAACACTATGAGTGGCTGTTGGTTGATGAATGAACTGCTAACCACATTACAAATAATCAAACACGATGTGGGACTCAAGTTTATAAAAAGGTAAGTTGTGTTCATTCACAAAATGTTGTAGTAAAAGCCTGAGTGAAATAACCAATCAGCTGCCAATCCGAGTAAAAACGCATGCAACAATGGATTTATTGGATATATAATGATTTAAAGCAAATTTCATAATACATTTTTAAAAACAGATCCTTTTTTTACATTATCTTTACATAAAAGGCACAAAAGGAAGAAAGATTAATTAATGCAATCGCGTCACCAGAAGTGGAGCAGATAGGAATTAAAAATATATAAATGTAATTAATATTTAATCACCTTTTATCATACAAGGAAAATATAGGTAGCAAAAATGCAAAATATTTTAGCTAAGCTATATTAATAGTAATAACGTAAAGAATTAAGGAATGATTTTTGGCAACTTGAATTCTCATCTCACTATCCATAAAAAATATTCGCAAAAGCAGTATACATATATAAATTCATTATAGTTTATTAAAGTTTGGTCCAAGTAAAAATGCTATTTTGTCGTCTTATTTCCAACAAATATTTTAGTTTATATCTAGTTTAACTTTAAATAACGAATTAAGGACGAAGTCTCATTTTTGAAGTAAAAAATATTATATTATAAATCGTTAAAAAGTGAAATATTTCCAAAAATAAAAAAAGTTCTCATATTCATTCGACGGGAAAATTTTTTTAATTCATATTTCATAACATATGCATCTATGAAATATTTGCTAAATTTGTACTTAGAGTTACCAATCAGCATTAGAATTGATAGTATTAAGAACTTAGATGAAAGAGAGCTCAGTATTGTTTCAAAAGTCAACTTCATTTACTGTAGTTCAAAATAACGAGATGAAGCAAAGTTAAGTGATTTCGAGTCAGCAGAAATGTAAGAAAGCTCTTTGCGATAGGTTTTCATCTACTTATTTTTGCTAACCGTGACTCAAAGAACAGCAAACTGTTTCATCATTTTGAAACACGGGTAAGCTCCGCTCACAAGCTTGAACCCTTCATTCACAACATACACTTTACAACCAAGAAAGGATATTAGATCTTACGACAGACAGATGGACATAGGGCTCTTCAGCGTTAAAGCTTCGTCTAGATCAGGATTCACTATTTTCTGGCACTGAAACGATGCTCTTTCCATAGGGATACCGAGACCTTATACGAAGTAGAATAAAGAGATATGAAAGATGTAAATGTGCACTTTTTACATTGACTTAGAGGCAAATTTTCGCAAGAAACGTTAGTACTTGAAAGATTGGTGAACTAATTGTTTTCTTTTCAAATTAGTGGCTTAGAACTTCGGAAGTATAATTCATAGAAGAATCAATCTCATCTGTACTTTTTTCATTCAGCCAGCTTATTTTAAGTTCATAACCACGTAAGTTTGTCACTGCTTAACTTCCACTAGCACAGGTGCCATATAATCCATGATTCCAAATTCTGAATTTTTTTGGCGATGAAGAAATATTGCCAAGATGACGTCTCGTGACGTGCGCGATGACGTAAATATTAGGGTTACCAAAATAGAATTCTCTGCAAAATTCTTATAGATCTCCATATGTATGACGAAATGAAAGCGAGATTGCCAGATACATAAGAAAATCCACCAAAAAATCGCCAATCTGAGAATTTGGAATCATGGATTCCAAATTCTGAAATTATACGACACTTGTGCCCTTCCATTCACTAGTGTGTTGTGGGAGTATGGACAACCATGTACCAGCTCAAGTGTCACATCACTACTTGGACATGACTCCTAATTGTTCTACGGTTGGCTGCGTTAAAATATTTTTATTCAAAATCAATAACTACTGCAACATAACATAGTAAAAATATGAATTGAAGAAATTTTTGTTTACAATACTAAGTTTTAATTCATTTATTTAGTTCTAAATTATTTTTCAGTTATTGATGGTGGAAATTAATACTTTCCTACCATTATATACCACAATGAATTGCACAAATTCTATACCAATTAACATGATAAATTTTTAATGGTTTCATACATGTTTAAATTTTAAAGAAAAATTGCTTTTAGAAAAATTTCTAAATTTTTCTAAAAGCTTCACTAAACTTGCAAAAGTTATTTATTAATATATATTTTTTAACCATGGATTTGGAAGAGTTGGATGAAGATGAGAAACCTAAACAACCAAAATTCCCTCTAAATATGTATATTTCAGAAGGCAATAAATATCTGAGACTCCGCATGTATGACAAAGCAATCGCTTCCTTCGATGCTGCTCTAGTCCAATCACCCTGTGATTTAAGATCGCTTGTTGGACGAACAAAGTGCTACATACGCCATCATCGATATGCTGAAGCTAAGGAAGATGCAGAGGCAATTCTAAATTCTTATCCGAAATCAGCTGAAGGGATGATGCTGTTTGGTGAGATAAATTATCTATTAGGAAACTTCGAGAAAGCATTTTTATCCTATTACAATTCTCATAGGATTAGGCCTAACTGCAAGGGCTTAAGATTAGGATACCAACTGTGTCAGAGTGCTATCGATGACTTTTTAGCTGATGATGATTCTTTGGCTTTCAGTGAGGGAGAAGTTGAGAAGATGGAGACACTTCTTGATAGAAAATCTGAGTACAAGTCTCAGAAAGATACTAAGAAACTATTTAAGAACCTTTCTGATATAAGAAGTTTAAGTAACTTACGGGACAGATCAAGCCATGGAATAAAATTATCCAAAATATCGATATTTGCTGCCGTTCTTAAAAAAAATCATCAAATGTGTCTGCAGCGTTACAGGTAAAATTTGTTAGGTCAATTGTAGAATAGAAGAAAAGAAAAATAGTTTGGAGTTCAGTTATATTGTAGTTGTTAAGAATATCGTTAGGAGGATCAAAATGTATTGACATTCAACAAAATACAAGCAATTATAGAAAGAGATTGGCATTTTTTATACTTGCGATTTCGATGTAGTAGTATACCTTAATCACTTGCAACTTTCCTTAGAATCTGGTAATCACTGTAAAAAAAAAAGTTTAAGAAACGTTCTAATATTTTTTTCCCTAATTATCATTAAATGGAATATATTTCTTATTTGTATGTTGAAGACGTTTTCTTTAAAAAATGAAATCAATATATTGAAAAGAATAAAGTGTAGTAAAGATTTCCAGCACAGACGCCATATAACCCAGGATGTCAAATTCTCAGAAAGATACTAAGAAACTATAATTTTTTTTTTATTTGGTGATGACAAAATATTGCTATAATTTGGTGACAAGATGACGTAATTGTGACGTAATGCCACGTGAAGATGTTATTGTGACGTAATAAATTCGTTCCATAAAAACTTGACGTAACTAAATATTAAATTTACACCGGTTAAATATAAAGCGTAAATATATACTATTGAGATAATAAGATTTTTAAAAAATGCAACATTAGAGCAGTAATTTCGGTAGCAAATGCGAATAAGGAAAATATAGGAACTTTGAAAATGTCAATACGAATTCTAGAAAAATCAAAATATGAATTATAATGAAAATTCCTAAAAAATCGGAACACGAATTCTAATGAAAATATAGAAATATTAGCAAAAGAACAAATGTAAATTATAAAATACAATTTAAACTGTTAATTATAATAATTTAAAAAAATTAAAGAAAGAAACAATTTTACAAATGTATATACAAAGTATAAAATAATATTTTATTTTCAGAATGTAAATGATAAAAATGCCATACATAAACTGAAGAAAGAATATGTCGACACAATCTTAAGCAGAAACTTTAAATTCTTCCATCCTTTTTCCAATGATTTCCCAAAAAACATTAAATGGGCTCAATTTCTTTTCTTCACACAATTTATGGAATGAATAGAAAGTAAAATGAAATTTAACATCTGTGTTTGACGATTATGCGTCGGCAATTTATTTTTGATTTGTCTCCATGTGCTTTCAATAGTATTTATACCACATCTTGTAGTTGTATCTACGAAAGTGACACTGTGAATAACAGTTAAATCGCTTCCTAATGAGTCATATGTCTTTCAAGAATCGGAATAAATAGTTGTTCCTGGATCAATCCACTATTCAATAATATTAACTAAAGCTTCTCTTATTCTATAATGAACTGCTACCAAAAATAACTTTCTGCTACCTCTCTTCACATCACCAAACACCAACAGACCTTCTATAGCAGGCCCTCTATGATACTTCTTTCCAAATTTTGACTTATCTATTTCAACAATCTTATCTTCATTTCCTATTTTCTATGAAGAGGACTCATTTGAGTAAAACATCGTTTCATTATTGAACTGCTCCAGTCTGCTAAAGAATGATTGCTAATAGAGTATTTCCTTTAAATACCAGCTATTAGATTACCACGAGCAATTTCATACGTTAAAAGAAAATCTCCTCGATCTTTAATTTTCTACAAGAAAACTAAGAACCACATACCTGATCAATTTTGGGAATCACAAGACTTTCTTTCGAAACTTTTGCTGCAGTAGAAAATATATCCATCTGAGAGACTTTTCTTAGCCGAAATTTTGATTTGACTTCCCCATTTTAAACACACGAACTCTGACTCCAGTACTCCAATTTCATGCAAAAATTCCAAACAAAATTTCTTTTTCTCACATAATTTAAAAAAGAAAAAACGATTTGCTTCTCCATCTTGACCTAAAATCTGCTTACCACCGGAGAAATTGAACATTAACCCAGAACTAAGAATACTTAAGGTTAAGGTGTCTTAAAACAATACTTTGAGCTACATTCATAATTAATCGTAACAATAATGACAAATGCTGAAAAAAATTAATGCCGAACAAAAAACGAATAATTTAAAATAATGAAAAAGACAATACAATCTGGAATTTAAATATCCAAAAGGTTTAGCAATCTGCAGAACACACTAAAAAAATTCAGATGATCCTCGCAAAAATTTCTAATAAAATGGGAAAGCGGAACAAAATGTTCTAAATCCCTTCGTGATGACGTAAATACTAGGGTTGCCGAAATTGAATTTTCTTCATAATTCCCATTGGTTTCCTTTTTTATGACGTAATAAAAAGCCAAGTTGCCAAATAAGTAAGGAAATCCGTCAAAAAAAAAATTCACCGAATTCAGAATTTAACGTCGTGGATTATTGACATTTATGCCAGATTTTCTAACAGAACAAATAAGCTTACTGATATTAAACGTCATAAAATTATTACACATGGAACATTAACAAAGCACACATTACATAAGCAACGTGAAGAAGATTTTTAGAATGCACTATTGCTCGAAGGTAACATTTCAGATGAGTTCTTGCACAGATAGACTGCACATTCTCTTAGTTTTCTAATTTACCACTATTTGGATATTCACCAACTATGCTCTGGGTGATCAAACAAAACTATAGGCAGTCACCTTTATCGATTGGACAATGGTTCTGGTGTAACAATGGCCACTGCAACATGTTTATTAACTGTTCACGATTATAAATATAATGATGGTGTTCTTTCTTAATAAGCGAAGTCGCTTGGCATTTACTTTTCAAACATCTAAGGAACATGGTAGTTCACTATATTCAGACATACCAACGCCTTGTAGACTTGATGCAATAATTCTTGAAAACTAGGTTTGCTGGTTGCTTTATTGTTTTGCATATGAAGACTTACACACAGGACTAGAATTTGAATTCTAAAGAAGATGCCGAGCAACTGAAGATATCTATGCCCGATGTAGAAATCGAACCTACAAACTAGCTAACTTAAGATCATAGGTCCACTTGATCTAAAGCTAGATGAAACCAACGTAATCAAAATAAAAAAAATTACCTTTTTTATCATCAACGCATAAAACATGCATGCAACATGTTTTATGCGTTGATGCGTTGATTTTCAGACGTCTCTGCATAAGACATGCAGAGACGTCTGAAATTTTTTATCGGTTACTGATTCGAACTTTCAATCTATCTTAAGTATAGATTTAAATCACAACTTGAAGTTTTGATGATTTCGCTGTCTGTATGTAATTTTTAATGCACATTTAGTTTCAAAATGAAACGATCATTTTTTACGAAACCCATCATTTTAAAACTGACACATTAGAAAACATAATAATAAAAAATAAAAGCAAATATTTATGATATTCATTGAAAGTATTTTGTAATCGAGTTATATTAAGAATACAATGATAAGAAAATAATTTAAAGTCAGTAATTATAATAGTTTATAAAGCAAAAATTAGTCTATATAAGAATATTCTTTCACGTGTTTAATGAAAATATTTTTCGATTATCAGATTAAGAAAACAGTTTGGTTACAGATCAATTTAACTATTATAATAGAGGTTATAATATGCAAAAAATTAATTAAAAATAAAAATATGTAGTTACACTGTTTAATGAAAATATATTTTCATTCAAAATAGTTTGATTTGAAATTAATAATAAAATGAGTACTATAATCATAAATCGCCCCCGTGCAAATTCATTTCGTCATATTCGATATATTTGCGGTTCATTATAATGTGTATTCTAGATGAAAATAAAAAGATAAACTTAAAAATAAGAATTTTAATCATTTAATTTTTAATAAGGCTAAAATTCCATTTAAATAAATTTTTCTATTGTTACATGTACTACCAAATTCTTATTTCGTGCGAATCAGAAAATTGGATGTATAATTATTTCTTCCATTACATATTCTCATAAATCTATTATTAAACGTGTTAAATAAATTTATATATTTTTAATTGATTATTCTTAATTTCTATGCAAGAATTCTTAATTTATTTTTGTTATATGAAAGTCAAAAAAATTTCTTTATCTTAATTTTCTCTTAACGTAAAATGATATATTTTATTTCGTAATCATCGGGAAAATATATTTTTGGGCTATAATAATTTATAAATTTTAAAAACATTCATTCCTTAAACATTCATTAAATAAAATTCTAATCAAGATAATTTATTCGATAATTATGAAGTTCATTTTTCTAATTATGATTCATTTCTTAAATTGATGTTATTAACTAGAACTCTAATTGATATTCTATTTATCTCTTGTTTGTTATTTTATAATTATGGTATAAAATTTTAAGCAATTTATTTCTCGTCGCATATTTGCTTAAATTTATATTGTAGCGACGTAAGAAAATGGAAGTTAAAACAAAACAAACATTTATTACCTTACACATAATTAAGATTAGTTACAAAAAGAAAACACTTAATAATTATAAAATAAAATCAAGGTTACATAGTACCAGGGTGGTACAAAACAAACGTATTTAGGAACCGGATGGTTCTTCCTTGCCATTTCTCACATCACTATTCTCATCTCATTCAATGTTGTAAGTATATTGGGCAGCAGCGCCATCTACTGTCAATAGTGTTAATATGGGTCTGTTACAATATTTATTTACTGTAGTTTTATGAATATTTAACTAATTTTTAAAAGCCTTATTGCTTTTATTGGGGGAACAAATCTTCAAATTTCGTTACCTTGATTATAATACTTATTTTTACTGAAATGTATTCAAATATCGCATAAATATTCTAATAATAAAGTTATAGGCAAATAAAAAAATCGTGCTATTCAAATATAAGTAAAATTGTGTAAGAAATATAATTTCATTTTAATTATAGATTGTGCTATCTTGGTGAGACGTCCCGTTACTTGCAAAGACTAAGATCACACACGGTAAGTTTTATATTGCTACATTTTTTGAACAAGAGTTTAAGCAGAGCTTATCTCTCGCATAGATTTTGAATGTGAGCTCAGGTGTTAACGTGGTCATTTGTTATTTACTTAAAATTACGAAATGACTTATAATTTTATGTAACAGGACAAAATTATAGCCCGTAAAGTACTGTAATAAAAAAGTTTGTGATTTCCATAGTTTATTTTCTTTCTCAGTTTTTCACCACTACTATAGCATATATTTTGATATAAATCAATCAGGTTAGCATAGATTATTTTTCAATATACTAAATATTCTTAGATCCTTAGTAAATATATTTATTTAATTTTCCATTGCTTTTGCATGACGTCCGTGAATATTTTCTGATAAGTCAAGAAATCGTTTGTCACAGGTGCCGTATAATCCAGGATGCCTGGTTCAGAGTTTGGTGATTTTTTTGGTGGATTTTCTTATGTATCTGGTAAACTCGTTCTTATTATGTCATACATATGGAGAATTATAAGAATTATGCGGAAAATTCTATTTTTGGTAACCCCAGTATTTACACCATCACTCACGTCATGAACCTGGCAACATTTCTTCATCACCAAGAAAATTCAAAATTTGGAATCCTGGATTATATGGCACCTGTGCCAAATATTGATATTATTTATTTCATGTTTGTTTTGTATTCAGCCATTTTTGCTTGGCGTAAGTGTTCATGTCACCAAAAGGAAAGCCTGTTAGCTCCAATTCACACCTTAAAAAAGTTTTCTCAACTTGAAATAGATGGACATGTTACATTTGTTTTATTTTACAGTAGAAGCTTTGACTAAATTTAATTTGTTTTACTTGCATAATACAGTACCAACTGAAATTACTGTGCGAGATCTGAACACATACATTATTCTATGCCACGCATACAAATATTTGATAGTTGAGAATATTTTAGATTTATTTACACTCTTGGTACTAAGAAATGTTCAGAAAGAAATGAAAATATTCGATACCATTTCATTTGAGAGAGCCATTGAAAAAAAAATTCAGAACAGAATCTTTCGAAGAAAACCATTTTAAAAAAGTCTTCAAAAGAAGACTTTTTTTTCTTCTCTGAAACAAACCAATTGTAGATTTTTCATCCAAGAGATATTACTCAGCAAAATTTCTACAAAGAGGCGAAACATTTCAGCAAAGCATTTGTAAATTTGAATAAATAGGGTTACCAAAAAACGCCATTATTCCATTCTTCAAATGAGCAATAAACGTATCTGGGCATATTTTTCGATATTCGAATTGACAAATTGTGTGATAGATTGCTACCGTAATGAACGAAGTCTTATTTGCGTCAATAATAGTTTGGTGATTTTTATAAGGCCATCTGATATAAAATAGTGAAAAGTATCCAATTTAAAAAAAAAAAAAAAAACGAAGTGTATTAAAAATTAAGAAATGCAAAAAGAAATATTTATGTTTGCAACTTGATGATTTTTTAATCTATTCAATTCAAAATGTTAAACTCCGTACATATTATACCTTAAATAGGATGTTTTAAAACTTAAAAACAATTCTTTCTTTTTCCATTTCAAGAATTCTGGAATCTTGTAAAACACAGCAAAATTAAGCACAGAATTAAAATATTCGTTTTTATTATTTTTATTATTTTTTTATCGATTGGACTACTATAATCAGATAGGGAAAGACATCGTTCTTATACCTAGGTAGTAGGGTCGATACCTGAATCTGTCGATGATCATTGTGCTAAAATATACCATGCACCCTGAAAATAAAAGAGTTCCTAAAATTACTATGGCATATTCTATTATCTTAGGAAATGAATTATTGCAACTTTATTTTAATGGATTCACATTTCTAAAAATTCAAAGAAATTTCCGTGACAAAACGCTTACTGTGGATGATTTTCAAGTAATTTTACTATCATTTACATCCAATGGCTTGTACCTCAATTAGAAATATTTTGCACTGAGTACTGATGACTATATCAAAATCCTATTTTCAAAAATTAAAATCTTATTGTCACTGGTAAAAGGTTAACATCTTAAACAATTTCAACGATGATTTTCTTCGCATTTAAGTTATGGATCATCTATTTGTTCCCCTTAATGTTTAGTTTTTCGACACCGAGTAGAACGCCTTAAAAATCCGGCTTGTTTTAAATATTTGCCTAGTTTTTTATTCTTATTTTTTTATTCCGTATATAGTGTTCAATATTCTAGTGTTGCAAAAAAAGAAAGATGGAAAGCTCCCAACCATGATCCCACTATAGATAGCTGTACACGCAGAAAGCAAAATTGCAGTATCTATCTTCTGTTAGTCAACAGTGGCTGGAATCAAGCTTGGGAACAACCACCACAAAGAACTTACAGCTGTTACGCCCTATAGAATTCCAAATGTTCTTCCTCTTACATTGTTTCATGTTTAAAATAATGACTGACTTAGTATCAGGCATATAGAGTGGCATAGTTTACCTCTAATGTTTCGTTATCCTAAATGTTGTTGCACCAGCATGCTTTTCTGTGCCTAGCCCAAAATTGGGATCTATCAGTTAGATAGAAGCAGCCGGATGGAATCTTCATGATTTTGAAGAGAGACACAGGAGAAGATTCCCAATACTTAGCCTGCCAGTCCCAGAGGTATCATTTAACTTAAAGGACATTGCGATCACGACCTATTTAATGTGCCCGAGCCACTTTTAGCGAACACGACGATTTTTGGCCCGGATTTGAACTCACTACTTCCGAACGACACCCTAACCAACTAGGTCATGGTATTCTCTTATCTTTCTTGCCCTCAATCTGCAACGTTATTCCGTTTCTTGCAAAATAATTTTTTTAGTTAAAT
Organism: Latrodectus elegans; assembly: GCA_030067965.1. NCBI lineage: Eukaryota > Metazoa > Arthropoda > Arachnida > Araneae > Theridiidae > Latrodectus > Latrodectus elegans. The sequence goes on along the minus strand of CM057820.1, from coordinate 19,886,300 downwards.
AAACAATATTTTTTCTATGCTAAAAAAGGTTCCCCATTAAAATCTCAGATTCAACATGTAATTATTATTTATGAAACTATATAGGAAAATGTTTAGTAATGCAAATCTTTGAAAGTTCAAGAACATGCACATTTTTTCTTTTGGTAAAAACTGATTGCTATTTTCTTGTTTTTTACATATGTAAAATATAAAAAATTATTTTGATAATTATTTTAATTCTATTATATCGACTTCTAACTAACTTTCGTATTTATTGTCGAAAACTTTATTAAAAATGAATTTTTCTACAGAAGGCTTTTCACAGATATGATGGTCGACGATGAAGAAGAAGAAAAGAAGAAACCAAAATATCCAAAAAGTTTGCACCTGTCTGAAGGATACAGGTATTTCAACATGAGACAGTATGAAAAAGCTATTTCTTACCTTAATACAAGTTTAACCTTATATCCTGAAAATGAGAAGACACTTTTAGGCTTAGCAAAATGCTATTTCAGGCTTGGTAAATTCGATGACGCTAAAAAATATGTCGAAACTATATTAAAACGTAATTCCAAAAGTGCAGATGCAGTTTATTTAGATGCCACCGTTAGTTATTTGCTAGGGGACTTTGAAACAAGCTTCCTTACATTTTGGAGAGGATTTTCCATCCATTTCAATCGAAAAGATCTCAGATTAGGACACCAATCTTGTGAGAATGCAATAAATAACTCTCTAGACTCAGATGCAAATTTATTTCTCGATGAATTCGATGTGGAAGAAGTGGACAAACTCCTTCATGAACATCAACAAAGGACAGGTGAAAAATTTTGCACAAAGAGAGCGGAACCCCATTCAATCAAGAAAGACTTGAAATTCGTCAAAACACTTATGGAAGATGAAATGGTAGATATAGTTCATTCAGATTGCAAAGAATTGCTTGACTATTTAAATGGGAGACAAAAATTCTGGAACATTCACTCCCCAAATCTGGAAAGAATGCCACTTAAACCTAAAGTACCTACTTCTATTCGTAAAGATGAGCTTAAGAAGCTGGGTCCTGATGCTCTTGGTGGAATGATTAAGAACAAATACTCTGAATGTAAAGAAGCGCTTAAAGACGGAGATATTGACGACTCGTTGAAATTAGCTTTAGAAATACTTGCTATTCTCGGGATTCTTTCAAGTGAGCGCTTTACAGATAACGCCCTATTCAAAGCTCAAATATTCCAACTCATCGGACTTGTTTATATGCTTAAGAAGGACTTTATGCCAGCATTAATATACTTCAGCAAACAACTCAAAATAGGTATGGGGTCGAATTCTCCGGTGTGTCAACTAAAGGCACTATTAGGCATTGGGGAAATCTTCTTCAAATCCAAAAACTATGAAGCAGCTCTAGAGTGCTACGATTGGAGTCTGCCTTTCATCGAAACAAAGCGAGAAGAGTCATTTGTTTTGTACAAGATGGCGGACTGCCAGATTCATTTAGATCCACAAGTAGCAGAAGAAAACGCAATGAAATCGTTAGAAATCTCCAAAGCTCTCCAGGATACTAAACTCCAGTTGGATGTAATGCTGCTTTTAGGTGAAATATCCGTAAAATGCAAAGATATGCAAAAGGCACACGAATTATTTTCCAAAGCCTTAACAGTAGCTATAGAATGTGATGATCCTCGACAAGACTCTGTTAAAAATTTAGTAGATATGTTTGACAGAAAATCGAGCAGTGAAATGCTTCTTCATAAAATTTTACGCCTTCATAAATTCTACGTTAAGGCAGAAAATGTTCGCGTGATATAACTTTTAAAGCATATAAGCATACTTTAAAAGCATAATAATATTCGTTGTAAATTCACTCATATGATATAATCAATTAATACTTAAGATGATTTTTAAGTCACTGTTTTTGTATTAAACAATAGAATAAGAAAATGTTTCACTGTAAATATTTTAATACAATTCTGTCAACTTCAATAACTAAAAAATAAGTGTTTTTTAAAAATACTTATTCATATATTAAAGGAATTATTAACAATATTGATTTTTTCCTGATTACATATTCATTTATAGACCTTCGTACACATTTTATTATTAACGAAAAGCATTTTTAGCATGATATACCATCCTTTGTCTAATAATCTCTTGTTCTAAAATTTATTAAATGTATTGTACCGCTCTTCCACGTTCTTTGGTTGAGAGTCAATAAAACAATTTCTTAAAAATCATAAGACTAATTCGTAACAAATTTAAATAAAAGCAGTAAATTTCAATTGTAGAAATAACAATTACACAGCTACAATCCAGCTATTACAATAAACAGCTTCCAATCACAGAAGTCTAATACCTCAGATAGACAGCTTCTATACACTAAACTAGCCTTAAGACTGCCCGACTTGCCGTGAAAATTTACAAGAGTATTTTTCGCCAAGTTTCTATAATATTCTAGGCTATTTTGTTTAATATTTGTACTAGAACTTAAGTCATGAAATTTTTTATAAATATCTATTTATTGCCAAAAAACGTAAAATTGCCAAGAATTTCGCCAAAATGTAGCCAAATCATTAGAAATGTCATTTTTAATGTAGAATCACTTAAACTGCCAATGTTTGCTCAAAATCTGAATGTTCCCAATATGTCTGAGATATTTAAGACAAGTACAAATAATGCTTATAAAATTGTATTATGGTTCAAATAAAATCACTCCCTTGAACTTCAGTTTGAGACTACTGTCTCACAACACGAGTGAATAGAAACACCGCGAAATAATTTTAACAAGTATTAAGATGAATATGGTTCTTAATCCCCCGAATTTTTATTCAGGTTTGAACTAAAAATAACTGCGTGAGATGAAATGAAACGTACACATGATGTCGACTTACTTAAAATAACAAATGTTCTATTTTGAATAAAATACAATTTAAGTTGATTTGAATACCCTTATGAGTAATGTAATTGATTTAAACAATGTAATATTCTCTCCTGAACTCTTCTCATTTCAAGAGATAACGCGTGGGTTTTTTTTTTCCTGTTTTTAAAATTGTCATCTGGAAGTACAGAAAAATATTTAAAATAACGGATACCTCCTTCTATCTTACATTCTCACATTTTAAAAATTTATATATATATATATAAATTTAAAAAATGTAAGAATGTAATATATATATATATATATAAATAAATAAATAAATAAATAAATATATATATATATATATATATATATATATATATATATATATATAGATAGATAGATAGATAGATAGATAGATATAGATATATATATAATATATCCAGTGGTATTTTCGGCTTTTGAAAATATAGTATTGACATCCTCTTCAATGAATGCGTTTAAGCCTTTCCAAATACGTCACTTGTAGAAAACATTGGAACACTCATGAAAAAGATTGCCGATTTCAGTGTTTAATGAAGCCCACATCCTGCGCATATTGGCAGATCTTAATCATTACCATATTATAATTGGTAATGAAATATTTATCGTGAGTTTACATCAAAATGTTATTCTATCTTATTAGTACTATCTTGACATAGCAGATACTTGTCTTATAAGTGACCTCAGTTCTCTCAAAGTTCATGACTGGACTGCACTATCCATAAAGACTATTAATGAAAGATTCTGCTTTCTCAGCCGTCACTGACAACAAGTCGCTGATATCCAGCAAGACGTTCCATGCAATCGTCCTCAATCCTTCGATACCATATTCTGCAGATAGTCATGGGCTCTAAACTAACGTATGCTGCTACACGATAAATCGCAATCCCGGTTGGATATAACCTAATCTCTAACAAAGTTGTTGCACAAGCATGCTTTCCTGTATTTATCCCTGAGTTGGGCTCTTCCAGTTAGAAAGAAGTGGCCGAGTGAACTTACGAGATTTTGAAGCAGATAAAAGACCGAATACTCCCAATATTTAGCCTTTCCATACTAAAGTATCATAGAGAGCATTGCAACCATGTTCAGTTTTAACTTGTCTCAGTCGTTATTAGCGAACATGATGGATCTTCGGTTAAGCCAGGATTCGAAACTTCCGATAAGGAAGAACGCCGCCCTAATCAACCAAGCCACCGCTGTCGCATCTCTAGCAATGTCAGAAACTTAATGGTAAATATTTTTCCTTCTAATACGAAGCACCAGAACACATTATGGACAAAAAAAACAACAACAACTTTAAACTCAATTTGTGCATGATAATCCTGCTCTCTCTCTCTTTCTTTCTGTATAATTCCTTCACTTAACATTCTTAACAAACATATTATAGCTGTAACTACTGAACTGTATTTCAAATGAATACTTTGAAAAGCTAACGATTTGCATATTTCATCTTCCTCTTGTTGGATAAATTTCACGAGTGTACCTTGTTGCCTTTTTTAGTGCAGCAGCTTTCATCTAACACGCGCGAGACAGGGTACAAAATGAATTGAAATTAGCTTGTTTTGCAAAAGGAAAAGAGATCTTAATTCGTTCATAGACAGATTTTTGAAGAGAATATTTTCATTGGAAATAATTTTGAATTCACGTATTATTTCTGTTTATAAAACTTGGTTGAAGTTTAACTGTGGACAATTTTATCCTCTAAGTATAAGCATTTGTGTTTAATTAATCGTACTAGCCTGTAAACTTTTAATTTTGAAAGTTTTTTTTCTTTGTTGAATTGTGTGATAAGTTCATAAATCCATATTGGAGCATATTATTTTGTAAAGTATATAATGGGGAATTGAAATTAACTTCTAGGGAAATATATATAAACAGTGATGCTGACTAGTTTTTCTCCCTATTCTTAACGATACTAAAGAGCGACTTCTTTTTCTCACCCTTTCCAAGGTACCCAAAATGGAGCAGAAAACTAATTCTAGAGTGTATTCTTTCTAATAGGTCTGACAACAACATTCACTCGCTGCCTTCAATTCAAGAAATATTTCCCCGGAAGCTTATACCAAGACACAATAATTGTATTATTTAATATTATTTGGTTTATATAGTTAACTCCTCTTTTTTTGGAATATGGTTTGATTTCTATCCAGTTACTATCAATAACAGTTAAATGAAATCCTAAGTAACTTGTTATATAGTTTCTAAATGTTTTTTATTTCAAACAAAAAACGCCTTTAACAAAATAAAAGTTTTTGTATAGTTATAAATGAAACTGTAATTCATATAACTGTACTCAAATTTTAATTACCAGTTATTTATTGATGGTAACTAAGATGAAGTTTCTACACTAGCGTAAACATAGCATCCATGAATTTTATTAAGAGACTTCAAGAGATTAAAAAACACATGTTTTTTATCATAAAATTATTAAATGCAATTATATTTAGTTAATTCTAATCAGAGAACATATTTATTTAAATTTATAATAGCACAACAATAATAAAGTTCAATATTTATTACTTAAATTTATTTGAATTCTCTCTTTTTTATTTTGTAAATCATTTTTTAAATTCCTTATACTGTTATTTAAATTAGTTTTTAGAAACGAGCATTCGATAATAATAAAAAATTAGAGTTTTTTACTCCAGTAGAAAAATCTTCATTTGTATTAGTTTGTTATTTTCGCGTTATTTTGTATATAGAAGGGCTTTTTCAACTAGTATTAAGGAATTAAAGGATGTATTTAAATGAGAGTTAACTATAAATGCAGAGAATTAAGCTATTTAAATTGAAACTGGTGTATTAATTTTATATAGTGAACATGGTAGAAATACTAAAACTATTATTGCATTTTAGAAATAAATATTTTCTTTAAGGTTCTATCAAATTATTCTGAATATTTAGAGTAATACGTTTCATTGAGTTTACTAATGCTGAAAATTTCCCCTGTTCTAAACTTATTAGTAAAGTGTTTCTTTCTGTAAATTTTCTTTTTGAGATCAAACAATTTCAAATAAATCTTCTCTCATAAGAGTAAAAAAAGGAAATTTTAAGTTTATTATTATATTTTTCCAAATAAATCTACTTAATTTTGAAAATCTTAATTAGAGGAATTTTCAGCATGCTTTATCCATGCACCTGTTCTGTTATATGTATGTCAAGTGATTTACATAATCAAACAGTTAAAAAAAATAACAGCAGTTATTAAAAATTATTAGACTGATATTTTCTTTATGTTTATGTTTATCTTAGCAAAAAATTTATGTTCTCTTGAATATATTAAATATTTTTATGTATATCATAAGAATAAAATTTAAATTACTTTAATGTTCTCCTTTTTTTAACACAATGTCTTCGAATCATTCCAAATAAAAACTTTTACTTCTATAGCTGTAGAAGTTATTACCAATCTACCTATATTGTTTTAATTTTAAAATACATTTTCTGTGTGAATTTCCAAAGTGCATGGGCAAGAGAATCCATCTATTGCATTTTTTAAACCGTTTCTTTAATTATACAAAGCTGAATTAAGTTCTCATTAACATATAGGCATATATAAATTAATATAAATTAATTTTAATGTTATTTGATTTTTTGATATATATATAAAAGAATATAATATCAATTTCTTTGTAAGATACCGAGCTGGGAGCCGAAAGGTTAATGTTCCGGCTTTTGGTTCAATAGTTCCTGGTTTTGAATTCCACTTTAAGTTTGGATATTTGTTGTATTTTTCAATCCATTTCCAAACTATAGGACGTGGTCGAATTGGGTCTCGTGCGCAAAATCATGATCGGTGAAGAAAAAAAGAAAAAAAACTTTGTACGAAGTACTCCAAATGCTGAAACTATCTGAAGAAAAATACTTAGTATTATTTTATTTTGAAAATTGTGATGCTTTTTAATAAATTTTTAGAGCTAAGTGTCGAATTAAGTGCTTATGGAAAAATTAGGTTCATATCTTGGTTACAGTTAACATATCTGAACTAAACTCAGTGGCACGACAGTCCATATGGCTCCAAGGCCTACAGTGTCTATATCTGTATTCATGACTTATGGCTATAGGAGGCAAAACATAAGTCTCAATTAGATGGTCAGCCAAACGAGAATTCTCCAGGGATAAGTTCCCAAACATGATTGGTACTCATTTTTTTTTTTAACTCACTGAGGAGATGAAAGACTGAGTTGACTTTAATCAGTCTGAATATCCTAACTCGAACCTGTGTCTTGGGAGCACGGAACGCTACCAATAGACTAACAATCTTTTTATTATAAAGAAAACTTTATTTTTATCATTTGAGTTTATGAGAAATAGGACTTTGTATAGTATATTTATGTACCAAAAACACACGAAAACATTTCGTGGAATAACATTTCACAAGTTAGGAAAATTTCGTAATTTGCTTAAGTATATTGTCAGTCTAATTGCTGTTTCACTTATCTGGTCGCAATCGATAAGGCAATTTAGTTTTTATTTAATACAGTAATGTTCAAAAAATTGTATTAAAATTTTAAATTTTGCTTAATTAATGTTATTATATTATATAATTTTTTACAATCGTCAACCAAGGTTAATTATTGAAATTGAAAGTTTATTCTCTTTATATATAGTCATTTAAAAAATAAAAAAAGTTTAATTTGTGAAGAGAATTTTTATGATTATCTGAAATTCAATATTCTTGTATTTGTTAATCTATATTTTTCCTAAATGAGTAATAATTAAAAGGTTATTGAAATAATTTAAAACAGTATATCAAATAGCTTCAAAATAATTTCGATATGTTGTGTTTATAAATTCAATCACAAGAGTAATTCATCACTCAAACCAAATTTTGATTGATAATTTATTACTCAAATTTATTGATAGTCTTTATTGTTTGCCTGTAAAAGTGAAATAAAAGGTGTGTCTACTGCTATTATCCTTTTAAAATAAACATTCTCATCAATATTAGATTTATGCTATAAATCAGCAACCTTCTACGATTGAAAAATTACATCTGATGATAATTTTTTTAAGAATATTTTTCTTAAGCGTAAATTATTACAATAAAAACTTCTTAAAGCTAAATTTAAAGGGCTTAATTACTAAAGATTATGTAATCATATTATTTTTATTTAAATCTTATAAATCTTATTATTATTAAATATTCAATTGGATTACTATTATGCTTAACTTTATTGAGTAATTTTAAATATTTTTATATAAAACACATTAGCACACGTAGATATTTTACCTCAGTATAAGCAAAATTTATCAAAAAAATAATCTAAATAAATATTCTTTAGGTATTATCATTTTTTCTTACACACTCATACTATATTCCCATATCAATAATATTTCAAATTATTATAAATTCTTAAAGTATAAAATTTGCACTAAAAAGTGCTACTTTTAAAGGTAAATAATTTTTTGAGTAAATAATTTTTTTTTAAATTTTATGATCAAAAATTAATTTATGAAACGCTAAAAATATACAGAAATTAAATGAATAAAACATTTTTGATTTAAGCAGCTCAATACAGTTTCATTTAATTTATTCATAAAAGACAATTAAAAATATGAAGAAATTTTGGTTTTTAAAAATTTGTTTCAAATATGTATTGCACATTAAACGGTTTAACCAACAGTCTGTTTACGTCAATCAAACTCTATGCCTTTCCTAGGCTGTCCTCTCCTCTACTTTTATCTTAATCTCTGTGACTAACCCAAGCAAATACAGTATAGACAGAAATAAATATTCACTGTAACTTTAATGCTGTCAGCTTTATGTTTGAAAACAAAAATTTTTTGTTTGATTTTGCCGGGTATTCAATTTACCATAATTTTAATTATGTAATAGCTGTGTTATTATGACTTAAAGAAATTATTTCTTATATACAATTATTTCACAATCTACTTTTTATTTGTGTCATCTTTGAAAATTTTATGCCAAAATGAAGTAAATGTTTTTAATTTTTATTAGTTTAAAGCATGATTTTTTAATGACCTGATACATTTCTGATGAGCATTTATAGTTGAAAGTGTATTTTAATTATAGAATATGGAAATTTTGTATTAATCAATTCATAATATTTGATCATTCATATTTATGCTTTTTATTTAAGAATTATAAAATCGTAAATTATTCAAATGTGTCTCTTCGTATAAGTTGCCGTAAACAATGTGATTTTTCGAAACATATGCATATATGAATACTTTCTAGATTCAAAAGCATTTATTAAAATTAGTTTTTAATATTTATTGATAGATTTTTTACAAATACCAAAAATTTTAATGTGTAGAAATTTTGTCATTTTCATTTAGGGGCCAGAACTTGAATTAGAAGTTTACCTTTTTGAATTTCAAAGCCGAGTTGATAAATGAATAACAATGCTTTCATGTTTTCATATTCCTGGGTTCAATTCTGACTTTGATGTTGAAAGTTTTCAAATTCTACAGAAACTATTTTGAACAATAGAGTCATCCTGGCTACATACAAAATGTCTTAAACCATAATTATTTTAAAGTTACCAATTCCAAATGGTTTTATAGTATTCAAAGATCATATATATATATTATATATATATATATATATATATATATATATATATATATATATATATATATATATATATATATATATATATATATATATATATATATATATATATATATATATATAATTTTTACTGTTTTAATTCTTTTAAACAGCCAGAATTTTTCTATTTTAAAAACTAGATTCCTATATTACCAAATCCTAAATATTCAATGGAAAATTAAAACATTTATTGATGATTCTAGTCTCCATAACAAATCAGTACTTAATAGTTAGTTTTTTTTTATATTTTAGAGTATTCTGGAAACTTCTGTAGACTTTACTTGTGAATTTACAGTAGCATGTGAATTTACAGTGTTTTTACTTGTGAATTTACAGTTACAGAAAAATGGCAAAATTTTTATTTTGCCATTTTTCTTTGAGTATCAGCACTATATTTATCCATGAATTTTATTTGTTTTATCTATCAACTCATTTTATGCGACCAATTATAATTTAATTTTTTCAATAAATTTGTAAGAACTGAGATCGATAGTACATATTTTTCTTTCACATTAATTACTATCTTTCCTTGGATAATTTAATTTATAAAAGTTGTTAGTAAAATATGGTTATATTAAAACAAATTTTAATAGGCATTTATCCTTTCTGTCAACATTTTCCTAGCTGTTAAGTAAATATATATAAAAATGTAAATTTTATATATTTTTACTAGACATCTGAACAACATAGATAATTTTAAGAATATCTTTTTTGAAAATTAAAATACTGTTTATAAGTTCTTTATTTAAATAATTTTTATACATTGAGAGAAATAAAAAAAAATTATGATAAAGTATTTTATGAAGGATTTTATCAATTACATAAATCTTCTTTAATTAACAATCCATCCATTATATTAAGAAATTTATTTAATCATGAATTTATATTTTATGAAATCTGTTTAATTATGCTATATTTTAAAAAATGATAAAATTATGTACTGTTTTGATTCCTGCTATATAAATTTTCTAAATATCGAACTTATATTGAATATTTTTTGGGTTTTTCATTCTAATAAACTTTTTATTTATTTTGCCTATTAATTTCTGAGACATCCTTTTGTATGTATTAAAATTAAGTTCACCTCACATTTTTCAGAGTTAATATTGATGGACTTTTGGTGTATTTCCCATATGATTTCATCTATCCTGAACAGTATTCATATATGCTTGAACTGAAACGTAGCCTTGATGCAAAAGTATGTATAGATTTTTTCCATTTTAATGCTGTAGAAAAAGTTCATATTATCATCAGTATTTTTTATGCATTTTTTATAAATTATTTTCTCTAACATGTAAAAGTGATCATAATTTTTAATTTGTTAATTAGAAATTTTATGGTACTTTATAATAAGCTCTTATTCTTATTCTTGGAAAGAAGACAACCAAGTTTCTTTATCATCTATAAATTTCAATAACTTATTAACTTCATTTCACATGTGCAATATAGTAGTTATCTTTTCTCTTTTTTTCTGCAGTCAACCTTAGTTTGAATCCTTCTATTGTAAAATGTTGCAATTTAATAATGGTACCACTTAAACTATTTTGTAACCTCAGATTATATATTCTTGGCACATGTATTTTTAATTTCTGATTATATTTTCTGTAACCATGATGATGTAAAAATTGGAATTTGAATTTAGAAAAAGATTATATCTATTTGGTTCTATAAAAATACGAGTTAATTGCTCTTTTTGCCCCTCATGTTTAAAAAATTAAGATAAAAATTTATATTTGATGATATCTTTTATGAGAAAAATGGTTAATTGAATAATATGTAGATACCAGTTGATTAAAAAGTATCTTACTAGTTTATCTGAGATCTTCATTAATAGTTCTTCCGAGATTATTCTACAAAGCAATTACAAAATTGACCTTTCTTTTTCTTGTTTGATAAACTTTTATAAAAAATGGATCATCAAAGAGGAGGTTTATTTTTCCTTTACAATATTTTTCTTTTAGTTCCCAGCTACAAAAAATATGTTTTAAGTTTCTTTATTTTGTTCCCTTGGAAGTTTATAAATTAATTTAACATTTAAATAATTCTGTATTATTAATTAATATAGAATTATTAATATAATAAATTATTATTAATACAGAATTATAATTTAATTCTGTAATACTTTTTTTGAAAATAGTTTTTTTTTTACCTAAATTATGCAATCAATGAATTTTAAAAATTTTCAAATTGCTGCCAATTAAATTTTAAATGTATTAAATGCTTTTAAAATAATTTATTTTAAATCTAATTTAAACTAATAATAATTTTTAAAAATATTTCTCTCCCACTATTCATTTAAAACTAATTGATAAACACAATATGTGCACAGTTCTATACATATTTGATGGGAAAAAAATTATTATTCGATCAACATGAATGTTGGCACCTCCAGAGACGCTTCTTGAAGCACCTGGAGCTTATTCCTTGAGAATTTGAATGAATCCTGTACAAACCAAATCCTGAAATTTCTGCAATTTATAATCCAAGGTTTAACTTTTCTATTTGATATAATTGTTTAATATTTATTTTGAATTGAATGAAGTGGTATTCTTCTTTTTTTAAATTGAAATTATGAATCAACACTAAATTAAAAAATTAATTTTAATATCTTTTTTTTTTTCTTTTTTTTTTTTAATTACGTCTTTATATTGACTCTTTCAAGCATAATAAGTCTTGCAGTCCAATAAAGAAAAGAAGTATCTCCAGGAGTGGAAAACATTTTAATATCTAGCAAAGTATAATATTAGATTACTTTCTTTTATTTAAGTGCAAAATAATACTTTCAGTAAAATTACCAAAAGTGTGATCAAATTTTGTAAATTTAAAGATTTTTCTATTGTATATTGCTATATAAGTTTATTTTTATTTAAATATGATTCAAATGTTTAGTCAAATATTCAACTAAATATAACTTTCGATTAAAATTTGTATGCAATATTTTCTATTTATTTATACTGAGGTAAATTATATATTATATAAAAGTCAAATATAGTTGTATACCACTCATTTCTGTTGTGAACATTAAGTATTAATAATTTATTAAATGAAAACATAGATTTATCATTTTATGCATATTTTAATTATTATATTGATTGCTAATGTTTTTTAGGGTCATGGACTGTTGGAAATGCCATCAGGGACAGGGAAAACATTATCTCTTCTTTCACTTATTGTAGCATATCACAAGGTAATGCATTATTGTGATTTCACTGTAATAAGTTATTTTCTTTTTGCTTGAAAAGGTTCTTAACATTTTTTGGAATGAAGAAAAGTGATTTACATAATTTTGTTATCATTCAAAAGTTTACTTACAGAATTTATTTTTTTTTTTAACCTCAGATGAAATATTTTTTATTATTTTTATAAAATGTCATTTATCAGTATAAAAAGAATACATTATTATGATATAGATCTTTCATATCATAATATGATATAGATATTTAACATATGATATAGATATTTAGCTACTGGCATACATTATTATGATATAGATATTTAGCTGTAGAAGTTGTCATGCGATTAATATCATTTAAAAAATTTTATGATAAGCTGCTTAATTTTTAATGGACCACTTTGAAAATTCATAAAATTTGAAGTAAAAGTGGCCTCATATAATTGCAACTTTTATTCTGCCTAAGGTAGCAAGATTTCATATTTACTGTCACAAAATGCTTTATTTGAATAGCTGTTGTAATATATGTACAGATTAGAGTATAGAGTAAATATAAAAATTAAAATCATTGATTCCCTCTGTAAAGTATCTAATTTCGTAACTCCAGAAAATTTAATATGCATTTTTATAGAATTTCAAATTGAATGAAATTGTTAATTTCACTGGTTAATAATGAGAAGAAATGTTTTAATGCCAAAAATAACACTATTTATGCCAGTAGCTCCCCACGATTGCTGCAAAGTAATCATTTAATTATATTGTTTAGATCCAAGCAATGATTAATATGTTAGATGAATAAGTTGAGGTGAAATAATTAAGGATTATCACAATTATTTATATAAAAACACATAATTAAAGTTTACTAGCTGAAGATTATCTGTAAATTTTGACATAATCTTTATTGTGTGATCCACACAATAAAGATTTCACCATCTAATTTTTTAGATGGTGAAATCTTTATTGTGTGGAGAGCTGGCTAACAATACGACTAATAAATGTTTTTAAGTCTGAAAATAACGCTCCATAATTTAATGTTTGCTGTTACAGTTCAACGTGCCTTTAGTAACACTTCATGCTGCAATAAGAAAGACAGCACACAGGGTTCAGGTTATAGTTTTGTTTCTACTCCTGATTATTTAAAACCATTTTATAGTGTGGGTTTTTTCAAATTAACTTTTATATACAAAATTGGTTGTACTTGTATACTAGGTTTGTGGATTCATCTGTCACCTAAAAAGTAACTATGTGAACTGGTTTATATACTTCTTTAAACTGTAGGCCCTGGTTGAACTAGCTCTTGTGTACAAAATAGGACTTGAGACGAAAATCAAAGCAACCCTTCTTCGTGCTGATTTTTCTTTGTTACATGCCACTGCGTCACATTTATTAATCATATTGTTTTCTAATCATCCGAATAATAAAGATTTCACCATATGTGTTAAACTCTACAGATGTTCTTTAGCTGAGAAACTTTAGTCACATGTTCTTATGTGAACAAATGTGACAAAACTTGACTATTTCATGCCACTGTTTCAACAAACATGACAATGATCTATATACTTTATACAGGGTTCTCACAACTCCTGGAAGCTCCTTGTAACTCCTTAAATTCCAAAAAAAAAATTTTTTTGAAGGACCCTTGAAACTCCTGGAATTTTGACTTGACCCCTTGAAAATTATGAATTACTCCAGGAATTTTTTCTTACCTTGATACATTTATTTTTTTTTCACAAAATTTTACAATTTTATAAATTTTTTTATTTTAAAATTTTGTATAAAATAATCAAAAAATTTAATTCAGTATTAATTTTTAATATTGCCACTAGATGGCGTCACGATCGATATTAAATTTTGTTTTTTTAACTGTTGACTTGTATAAATGCTTTCAGGATCTAGTTCAGCTACAATAATTTCATGATAACTTGGTTTAGTAGCATTTAGATTTATGTAAAGTGAAATGAAGTGAAGTAATTACCAAACAAATATTTGTTACACAATTAAGACCAGCAATTTTAATTGATTCTTTTTTTATTTTCTGCTGTTTTCCTTATATTGTATAAAATTCTTGGAATATTAATATGCAAATAGAAAATTTTTGAGTTAAAACATATTTTACATGTTTCCCTTGATGAAAATTAGGTATAATTCAATTGGTAAAAATTTACTGTACGGTCACCCTTGGTGAAATTTTCAAAAAGTCGCCAAGGATGACTGCATGGGAAATTTCCGATCGGGAAAAACGGTGGGAGGAAAATGGCTGAAATAGTAACAAATATTTCATACATTGTTAGTATCTAACAATATACTCAATTAATTGTACAAAATTAACAAAAAATGCAGATTTATAGATTTCAGACAACAATGGTAAAACAATAAAGTTGATATGTTAAATCATCCATAAAATGTTTTGATTTAAATTTATATTAATGAATTTAAATTGGTAAATATTCATGAGAAATTAATGACGTATAAAGTTGCCAAAATACTAGTTTGCAAAGTTTCCAATAAAAATGTTCACCAAATTTTATGCCAAAAACATGCGCCAAGAGTGATTGTACAGTAAATCTGATCCATTCAATTGAATCACAGGATAAATTTGTTTATTAATAAAATAAAGATTGAAACAAAAATTATTTAATATGCATGGTGGAGAGTATCTTTTCAATGACAAATGGACTCTTGAAACTATATCTAATAGTTGTATTTGTTTTGAGTAAGTGTATTTATATTTGAAAAGAAATTATCATACACATCTTGAAATACTCAATAAATTAATAGACAGGAATCTATTGGAAATGTCTAAAAACTCTAAAGTAATTTATTATTTTGTACAATGAATAATCCAGTATTATATAGAATTACATAAAAGATTATTTAAATAGAAAATTTTCTGTTATAGCTGTAAATTCATTGAAGGCTTTTGAAATAATCATTAATGATTTTAACTTAAATAAAAAATAGCCTCATTGATGTTTGCAATTATTTATTCTTATTGGTCACAGAAATGAATGAAAAATATTGCATATACATAATTATATACATATTTGGTTAAGAACAAATTTTAAAGTAAAATAAAAAAACTATTTAACGTGAATGTTGATACCTCCTGGAAATTTTTGATTTGACTCCTAGAAAACTCCAGGAATTTGATTCTTGGAAATCTGTATGAACCCTGTTTATATTGTTCATTTTGAAATCAAAATTTATAAATAGGTTATTTATTTGACACAGCATATGCATATATGTGTATAATTACAACAATTTGTAAGTAGAAAATTCCAATTAAAAGGAATGATGCAAGAAAAATATTCTAATAATCCTCATTGAATATACTGCTCTAATGTTTTTCCCCCTAATATCTATTTAAGCAAAAATATGAATAATTTTCTATAATGATTGTTCACAATTTATTATAATAATAAATTTGGATGGATTACATTTTTCTATTCTCATTTTTCACTTACTGTGTCAATCTACAACTGTTTAATGGAATATTCACCAATAATGTAAATTTTTAGAGAAAATAAAGTTCATTTGGAAAACATATCTTTCTTATCTAAAAAAATAATTTTTAGATTTTTAGTTACAGGACAACTGTCAATTATTAAAAAAGTAGGGACATTAATATGAATGATAAATGGAATCTTTTAAAAGAAATCATATATCGGTATTTTTTTTTATCATTATATTATTGTTTTGTTATTGCTTTGAATAACATCTAGATACTTAGTAATTCATTTTCTGAATTACAAAAATTTAAAATATGTATTTGCTTTACATTGCTTACTAGAGTTAACATAAAAGATTTTTATCAAAAATGAATGATGTTTTTACACATTTATTTAAGTAGTAAAATTTATTTTCTATTTTAAATAGAATGACTATAATAATATTATTTTAAAATATTGCTGAAGTATGCTTCTAATTTATGAATTTTGTAGGCTCATCCAGCTGAAGTCACAAAATTAGTTTATTGTTCCCGAACTATTCCTGAAATTGAAAAAGTAAAAACCTTATTTACACATATTTAATAATTATTATAGCAATAATTTTCATGTGTTTTTTAAGAGCAATTACATGTACTATTTATTGAAATTGCAGGTTTTACAAGAGTTACGTCGTTTGCTTAATTACATTGAAAAGGAAACAGGCCAGGAGAATAAATTAGTGGGATTATGCTTAAGTTCTAGGAAAAATCTGTGTTGTCACCCTCAAGTATGTTGCATATTTGTAGAAGAATTTTACCTTTTTAATTTGATTATATTTTTAGCAATTCAAATATTGATTTTCATACTATTTTTCTAAGTTTTTGCTAAGATGACTGTTTTTATAACTGTTATTGTATTTTCTTTCTTTTCATTTTATTGAATTAAATATGATGCTATAAAATATTGCAATATCGAAGCAAAAATATTTTACTGATAAATATAAGTTATAATTATTTCTCATTTAATATTAGAATTCTAATTTCATTTGTTTGTTTTATTTCACTATTCTGGTTACATACACAAAAGAAACTTTTGAAAATATAAGAAAAAAATGACTCCATTAATTATGAATTTACTCAAGTTATTATTAAAGAACATTTAATTTTATGCTAATTTATATCCAATGATTTATATGGCATTAAGACAGTTGCAAACCTTCTTTGCGAATACCATCACAACCTAAAAATTGGCTTTTTTATGCTTGCATCTTTCTGATCTTTCTGTATCAAGTCTTATCTATATTATTTGATAATTTTCTACATCTAGAAGATTGAAAACTGCTTAGAATTTGTGTTATTATATTTTTTAATTTCTAAGAAATGATGTTATGCAATAAATTTATTGCAAATGAATAAATTCAAATTAATAAATCAAACTTCCCGTGTATAAAATCCATATTTAGCCTATTTATATTTCTGCAATATGTGTTGTGTGTATATGTATATATATATATATATATATATATATATATATATATATATATATATATATATATATATATATATATATATATATATATATGTATATATATATATATATATATATATATATATGTATATATTCTACTTGCCATTAAATTTTGTTATATCTGGAAGAAATGCAGATGTCAAATAATATCTATTGGACAAATATATTATACTGAAAATAACAAGTAATTAAATTTTCAAGGAATTTAGGTGAGAAATCAGTACTCAGAACAAACATCCTGGGCAGTAATAACAGCATCTGTACACATGGGCATTGAGTCAAACCGAGATTAGATGGCATATACAGGTGCAGATCCCATGCAGCTTCAACACGATGTTATAGATGATCAATCATGATTGATTATTATGATTGGTGTATGCTGATGAGCCAGTCACTTGACAACTATTGTCCAGTGGTTTTCTGTGGGGGGATATCTGAAGAACATGCCAACCTGGGCAACAGCCAAACATTTTCTGTATTGTGGCGGTTCCATTCAATACTGGCAACAGGCAGTCATGCATTATCCTGCTGAAGCATAGTGTTTCATCTGGCTCAAATAAAGGGTAGAGCCATGGATCATAATAACAATGGCACCCTACACCATCATGCTGGGTGATGATCCAGTATGACACTGATGGATGCATGTTGCCAATGTGCATTCACCACGATGCCATTAAACATGGATGTGGTCATCTTGATTTAAACAGAACTTTTATTCATCTGAGAAATGATGTTTTACTATTGGTACACCTAGGTTCATTGTTGATCACACCATTGAAGGCATTCTTGCTTGGCAGAGTTGGCAGCCAAATGGTTAGTGCTCTTGCCTTTGGTTCAACAGTTCGTGTGTTCGAATCCCACCTTGGGCGTGGATGTTTGTAGTTGTTCGGAATTCACTTTAAACAGTAGATCCCAGTTTAATTAGCCCTTGTGTGCAAAAAATGACCATTGAGCAACAAACAAACAAGCATTCTTGTTTGATGCAGTGTGAAGATTAGTTGCAGATATAGTCTCAAAGGTGATAATATGTGCTCTGCATATTCTGTGAATAGTTATGAAATCTCATCTTATGCGAGTAACAATACTGTGATTTGGTAAATCTCAATTTTAATAGGCTAGAATTCAACATTTTTCAAACTCCAAAACATGCTGGTATGCATTTCTCCTTATATGAACCATCACAACAACTTTCCACCAGATGACAATGTTCAAATGCAATTTGTGTTTGAGAAACTGGTTAAACTGTTTCCTTATTTAAATACATTGTAGGCTTCTATACTGGCACCTGCCTTGTCTGAATGTGCTGAGAAGCTTATCATGTGCACATCATAGTACTTTCCTATCATTTAAATTTCACATCTGCTGCATGTTGCCCTTTGGGTGTAGCAATTTTAATGGTCAATAGTATACATAGTAACTTCACACTTGATTATAAAATATTTGATAATCTAATTATATATATTTTTAAATCTTTCCTTTTTTAAAAATTAAGATTGACAAATTAAGCCAAATTTTAGAATAAAGTACATATTGAAATAAATTTTCTGAAGTTTTCTTCAGGAATAACAGATAGTGCATTGTTTTAGTACCTCTAAGTTTTTTTTTATCAATCATATTTTTATACTTATTTAAAATTTCCTAAAAATCTACTAAACATTTTATTGCATTTTTTAATGTATTTATTTTTAACTATGTGATGGAATTAATATATTATATCTTTTAAAAAATTGCCATTTTCTTTTTGTATATTATCATATTATATCTCCTTAGTTAGTCCAAAATTGTGATGAATATTTCTAACTGTTTTAGGAAGTTCTCATTGGATTCTTTTTGTTAAAGTCATTAAATGTTGGGTGCATAATGTTAAATGCTGTTTTTTTATTAATATTTTAAATATAAGAAATTCAATAAAAATTATGATTTTGATGTGAAATAGTCAAATAGCAAATGCTAACTATATTAAATTTAATATATTGCTTATGTTTATGAGAAATGTTGAAGATTTTAAGAAATTGGATGTTGAGAAATCAGATTATGAAACAAAAATAAGATGCTTAATCAGCAGCATTTGACAACAGTTATTAATAATGAAATTTTATGATTTTGTTACTATTCCAGGTAAGTAAAGAAAAAGATGGTCGTATTGTTGATGGACGATGTTTTGCACTCACTGCTTCACATAAACGTGCTGTGGCAGCTGTTGATCCTAATGTTGACATATGTGCCTATTTTGAAGTGAGGATTTTTTCTTTTCTATTCTGAATTGTAAAATTAATTTATTTTATGTGAGTTATTCACTTTTATTTGTTTTTATATAGGCTTTTGATAAACATGGGAGAGAATTTCCATTGCCTGCTGGTGTATATAACTTGGTATTGTAACTTTTATTATTTAGTTGATTGTTAGATAAATTGCATATTTCAAAGAAATGTTTATGATATAAAAGGAAGTAATTTGCTCTCTTTAATATGTATTTTTAATTTCATAGAAATCTTATAATTACGCTATTTATATAAATTGAATTTTTTGCCTTCTGACTTTCCTGACTTTAAGTTTTATTGAAATTTTTTTGACAACATCTTAACTATAAAACTTTTTTGGAACATATTGTTTTAGTTTCACTAAATATATTTCTTCAAATGATCCTAAATGATATAAAATGTTAAAGATATCATTTAGTAAGATACTTTTTTTTTAAAATAATAAAAAGTTATTTGTTTCAAAATAAATTTTCATCTTCCTTTTATTTTAAGATAAAGGAGTACGAATATAAAATAAAACAAATTCAAGAGTGTAATAGCAAATTTTTCAAACAAGAATTTTCTTTTTTTAATAAAATCAGGTTTAAAATTCTTTGTTTTTCAAATTTAAGTTTTCTACTTCTGGGTTATATTTATTAATCTGTGTAGTTTAATACCAGTATTGATAAATTAAGAAATGAAAATTGTGTTTGTGGAAGGAAATCAGCGTTAATAAAAATTGCAAGAGAAATTAAATTTGTATCAGTTTTATTTCCTTTAAAATATATTTGTTTTAAATTAGTTTCATTTAGTGTTTCTTAATTTCATAAAAAGAAAGGTATATAAAAAGTTATTATTTCATTATTTGTGTCAATATTTTACACATTCCTATATGTGTTTTATTTTATTTATTTTTATTGCATACATATTTTTGCTTTAAATATTTTTATTCATTGAAAATAAAGTAATGACTTAGAAGTAAATCATCTCTCTAATCTTATCTAAATTTTATTGCAGGATGACCTGAAAGAATATGGAAGGAAACATGGCTGGTGTCCATATTTTTTAGCTCGTCATGCAGTATGTCAAATCGCCTTTTTATTATTTTTGCTAACTATATTGTCTTATCTATTAAATAAATAGGTAAATGTATTTAAAGAAATGTATTGACTGTGACTAGATATATCATTGATCGCATATTAAACTTAAAAAGTGCCAGCATTATTTTTGGCAAAATTTTATTTAGTTTGCTTGTTGGTAATGGGCTAAAACACCAACTATATTTGAAGAAAAATTAACAGAAAAATGTCAGTTTATATTAAAAGAAATAAAGACCTTATTAATGAATTTGAGGAATTCAATATCAAAAAATTAAAATTTGGAATTTATAAATTTATGAAAAATCTACGATTGAGTATGTTGAATCAGTGGACAGAATTATCAAAATAATACTAATTTTAAGTTAGAGACTTGTCAGTAATTGAGCAATGGGAAAAGAAAATTTATGAATGAATGTTAGTAAAGAGTTAAAAGAAAAAGCTTTAGAATTTAAAAACTGTTTATAGCAATTTTTGTATACCAAACTAATTTTGAAGTATAACAAAATGATAAAATAAATAGTGAAAAAGTCTAAAATATAAATATGTAATAATTGAGTTATTGATAAAAAGTTTAAAATAATTGTAATGTAGAAATCATTTATTAGTAGTGATTTGTCATTAGTTTTGTGCAAATATCTTTTACTTAGATGTAAATATTTTGCACATTATAATAAGTTATAGAAGAGATGCCGATGGGATCTGCTTCAAAAATTGTGAGTGTTTATGACTGAGAGCAGTATTTTAATGTGAGACATAACAAACTTCAGAGCATTTTAATCTTATAACTTTTATTAATCATATATTTAAAAAAGTAGTTTAAATGAAAGCTTCTGCTCCCATTTTCTTAATATTTTTCTTTTATCATTTAAAAATGTGGCTAAAAATACATAATGTATGCAATTTCATGCTTATAATTAATAAAATTACGATAGTCATTCAACATCTGAATTTTGCATAGTGAAAAAAAATTTAAAAAGACTTTTGGAAAAATCTTTTGTGAATCTATGATCTCTGTTACTTGTTTAATACATTCCTTTTGGTGGAAGGTTACAAGTATGATTACAGCCCCAATATAAATTCAATCCACTGTTTAAGAATGGGAGGCCTTTGTTGCATCTCTTTTTTCTGCAAATAAATCTTTCTGAGCAGGAATTCTTTCTTTTTTTTGCAATGTACAAGTATAGCTCACTATGTACGTAAAATACAAATAGAAGACAATAATAAAATATAAAAGCATCTCAACTTTTTTGTCCTTTTAAATACCTTCACTCTTACAGTATAGCAACTTGCTTGATTCTTGAAGAGTTTTGGCATATCAGGGGGCAGAATTGATGGATGGCAATTTATGCAATGTACCATGTTGCCACTGAAAAGATCTTTGGTACATCAAGGGGCAGAGTGGATGGTAACTTATTGAGTGGGACATCTATTAGGTGTGACATCTTTCTAGTTAAAGAGATTGTGTCTTTTTAATATAGGAGAGTGGAAAATCATTAAGACTTGGCCTGCTTACTCTCACAGGTGTTATCTCGCATAGAGAATATTGCAAGGGTGATCTGTTTTAGATGCATCAGCTGCTATTAGTAAGAATAATAGTTTTCTGGTTAGTCATCATCTTCCAGTAATTCAAATAATGCGCCACTCCACTAAGCCACCTTTGCTAAAAATTCCTTAAATCAACTTTCTGCTTTTAAGATGTTCACTATTTAATATTCCATTTGTATGATCTAAATCATAGAAATGAATATTTCAGTTTAGTAGAGATTACCTTGTTACTAATAATATTGACTTCATATTATTGTTAGATTATGAATAAAAAATTCTGTTTATACTTATTAATATTTATGAAGAGAATATGCTTGTAATCCATTTAAATGTATTCTGTTTTAGATTGTGAATTGTATTAATAATTAGTAATGCATATTTTGTTTTAATTTGACTATTTTTTGAAGATATATTTCTCTTTTAAATATATTTTGTAAAAAAGGTTTGACAATTTTATGTTAAATTTTGTTATAGATAACTCAAGCTACTATTGTTGTATACAGCTACCACTACTTACTTGATCCTAAAATTGCTGATTTAGTTTCTAAAGAAATCTCAAAATCTTCTGTTGTTGTATTCGATGAAGCCCACAATATTGGTATTTTTTAAATATATTTTTGAATATTTATATTTCAGTAACCATTCAATGTTTATTATTATCTTATATTTATCATAAAATCAATTAACTCTTTGATTAAACTTTAGATAGTGTTTGTATTGATTCAATGAGTGTGGATATAACACGTCGAACAATTGAAAGAAGTCAAACTGGTATTCAAATGCTGGAAAAAACTGTTAATAAGTTAGTGCTTCTCAATTTTATTTCATTTGTTAAAATGTATTACATTCTTATGCAATAATCATGCAATGATGCAATAATAATGCTTTTTTTTTATATAATTCAGAATAAAAGAAACTGATGCTAAAAAGTTGAAGGAAGAGTATCAGCGTATGGTTGAAGGCTTAAGGGAAGCAGGTATTGCACGAGAAACAGATATTGTTCTTTCTAACCCAGGTAATTTATTATTAAGAAATTTCAATCTATATTTGAGATATTTTTTGGAAAATGTTTGAATATTTAAAGCTTTTTTGTACATGTAATAATGATTTTTTTGATAGTCATAATTTTTTTGAATTTTAGTGTTAATTACAATTATTATATATTTACAATTGTAGAATGTTCTTTAACAGGAACCATAATTTTGAAATGTAAAATTCATATTTATGTTAAAATTTTCTAGTTTAATCATTAGTTGAATATCATTTATATTTTAGGCATGTGAAAATTTATTTAGTACAGAGACAAATGCTTTTTTTCTATTTTATTTTATGAATAATTCATGCAATTTTTTTCCAAATGCTTATTGATAGTGAAGTTTCTAAGTATTCCATAATACTTTTGTTATAAAGCTTTTCAATTATTCATTTCATTTAACCACATCAGAATGAAAATGAAAATCAATTTTTATTGGTCATTGTTATTGCTGTGGCTTATTCTCTTTAAAAGTCTGTCATTTATCAGATCAGCTCCAATGAATTGTCCACAGTTAGAAAGTCGATGACTAGCCGGAAATCTGAGGATAAATCCTCCAGGGAAAGTTCAATGCAATCCAGAATATGTTTTGGTGAAGCTGGATGGTCACAGCCTTTTTTACAAGTGGGATAACTTTTTGTACCATGTTCAAATAATAAACATTTTAGAAGTCCACTTGAGAATCTGGCCAAGGCAATCTGAGATTTTTGGTCACATTTTATTTCCAGAAGAGTTCTAGGAGATGGTCCAGAGTACCATTGGTGTGAGTGGAATTTGCCAGATTGAATTTAGTTCTGATTTTCCATTAGAGTAAAGTTCCTGATATATAAATATTGAACCAGTGTTCTTATCTTCCTCACTGCCCTCTTTGGCAAATCTATCTGTGAACTCATTGTCAATTGGTCATTGTTCTTTATGGAATTGCTCACAATTTGCTTAGACCATTTACTGTGGTACTTTGAAAATATTTCATACAAAAGTGAGATTTTTGTACAGTTTGTTTAACATGAAATATTGTTCTAATTAAGTTTCCAAGTAAAATATTGAGGAATATTTGATATTATAGTTTTAACTTCCTTGTTTTTCTAAGTAAGATATATTGATATTGAAGTAAGAAAGAATAATAAATATATTCAGAAAATGTGTTGGCTTAAAATATTGCTTGTATTTTGCATTTACTAATAACAAAGTAATTATTGATGCAATTATGTAGAGAGCTTTGATAGTTAAGAAATATTTCAAATTTATTATGAAAACCTGAATTTTTAACTATTGTTAATCATTTATGGGGCTGTATTTTTATAAGGAGTAATTTAGTATCAAAATTATATCTTAAGTCTTTTATTTTAATAATTCTACAATTAAACTTCTTTTAAAGATATATTTCTGTTTAAATATGTCTTATTATTTATGTATTTTGATTTGGCTATTGACTTTTAGTGTTTGTAAGTTTCAGTTATAGCATTTAAAAATGCAATCTTTACACTACTTTTGAGATAATTACAGTTGTTTGACATTTTATTATTTAGTTGAAATCAAATATTAATACTTAGTTATTATTCAGAAAGAAAATTAAAAAATGAGATTAAATTACCTTAAAACTGTAATATGACTATTATAAATGTTTTTGAATTGTGCAGTTTATTAAATTATATCAAAACTAAACATTCATTGTAGTGCCTAATGTATAATGAATATATCAACTCATCTTATGATAACATTTAATGATTGCAATATGTTACTATTTTCCACGATTTTTTATACATTATATTTTAATTTCAAAATTTTTTTTATATTTTAGTTCTTCCTGATGAAATCCTAAAAGGTAAGCTGTTTTATCATTTTATGTTATATAATAATATTTTGTTTTGTAATCTATAAATGCTTAGCAATCAAATCTCATTGAAACAAACTCTGAGATCACCAAAATAATTTTGGTACATTGCAATTTCTTTTCAATTGAAAATAGAAACTTCATATTAATAGCAATTTCAAATAAATTTTTGAAGGTTTCTATTTTACTTTAGTTGATGACTTTTTAAAAAGGTGGTTGCTAGTTGTTCATGAAAAGAGTATTGTATTTCATTTTAATGAAAAGTGATTGTTTATGTATTATTTGCTAAGTTGTTAAATTCTTATAATATTTTATTGTTAAAATTGTAAATTAATGAATTATTTTTGCCACAGCGTTTCTTATTATTCAAAAAAAAAAAAAAAAAAAGCTGGAAAATGTAATAAAATTTTTCTTAATAAATTTTAGGCATAGAATTTAAATAACATTTAAAAATATTAAAATATGATTTAAAAACAGTTTTCCTATGTTTTTTGAAATTTTTAATTTATTGAATTTACATTTACAAAACTAGTAAAACTTATATTTATAAGATGGTAAATTCAAATTTAATTGATGTAGAAAATTAAATGAAAATTTGTATTTTTAAGTCATTTACAATTGCTTATAAGGAAATAAACAAATTTTATTTCTTGCTTAATAATTTGATAGGAACTTAACAATTCTATTTGATTATTAACAAATTCTATTGCAATGAGAGTTTTATTTTTAGATTTAAAGTTTGTAGAAGTGATTTTTTCCCTGATGATTTTGAGTTGTAAGTTTATCCTCAAATTCAAGAAAAATAAATCAAAATGCTTAACTATTAGTGTTTTCCAAACTTTTTAATATATTTGATGTGCTATAGAGTTCAACTTCTAATTGCTTAATTTGTTTAAATTTTTTAATCAATCACTATTTTTCTCACATCAGTTAAATGGTTTTCTCATATGTTAGCAAGTTTTTTAAAATTATAGATCTGTAATAAGAAAATACACTATAATAAAACTTCTGTTGCTTTTTGTGTATTATTTATATTTCTTTTATGTATTATGCTTTATTATAAATTGTTTAAACAAAATGCAACTTTTGTTTAATTATTGTTTTTTATATCTTTTTATGATATAATTTTTATTTGGAAATTTGATATTTGCATTATTTTTCTTGTATTGTAACATCTGTGAAATGTAATACATATTAACAGTGTGTGAAACAAATTTGTATCCTTTTATGAAAACAAAAAAAAATTCATATTTTTGACAAGAAACTTTCATTATGTGTTGATTTTTGTTAAAGGAAAAATAAAAAATTTCAACCGAATTTTAATGTTGAATTCTTAGTAATTACTCAATAGAATGAAGTAGTATTGTGAAACTGTAATAAATTATAAGCAACATTTAATTTCACTTTTAAAGTTATTGATGGGTAAACTTGCAATTATTTTTTTACAAATGTCCCAAAGTGTATGTACCTATAATTTTAGCTGGAAATATAATTCTTTTTTATAAATAAAGAATAATAAATAATATATGTAAAAATGACATACACATTTATATTTACTTAAGTTGATGAATTTACTATATACATTGTAGAAGCTGTTCCTGGTAACATTAGAAGTGCTGAGCATTTCATAGGATTTTTAAAACGATTCCTTGAATATGTAAAAATGAGACTTCGAGTACAACATGTAGTGCAAGAGAGTCCAGCAGCTTTTCTAAAAGATGTCCTTCAAAAAGTTTGCATTGAAAGAAAACCTCTGAGGTAATTGTGTTGCAAATTTTGATTCCTATTATTAATTTTATGTTCATAAGCTGTACATATGAAATATTTTATTTATAGTTCACTAAGATTAATAAACAGTAATAATAAGTTATAATATATTAAAACTTATGTACTTAGAAAAATATTGTAATACAATTATATTCTTAATTTTTTTATGGAAAATTTTTAAGTTATGTTAATGAAATAAAAAGATATGGTCTCAGGATTTTATTTTTTGCAAGTTTGAAAAAATATCATATTGATTATTGAAATAGAAGTGAACCGTTTAACAACCAAGAAATTCTGTTTTTTGTGAATGTCACTCCAAGTTCTCTATACACTCGCAGATTTTTTGTGTTCTGTTAGTCAATGTGTTAACAATTCTTGCATTTTGATTCCCATCATGGTCTTAAATACTTATAATGGTTTGAAATCCTCTTTAAGCTATAGATACCGATCTAATTTCTTGTGTATAAATAAAATATACCAATGTTTGATAAACAAACCTTTTAAAGCAACCTTTTTTACAATTTTCTTTATATTGTATTAGGTAGATTGTTAAAAATCAGAGTAAATTTGATTTGAGAAAGTTTTAAAAGCAATTACAGTTATATATTAGTGAAGGAAAGCTTAAGCCATGTACCTGTTTTAACACATAACTTTTTTCTTCATTTCAAATTCTGAGTTAACAATTAATTGATGCACTCATTTTCAGTTTAACAATTGGTTAGCTTCTTTTCTTAGCATTGGATATATATATCATGTGGTATCTACTTTAAACTTCCAGTTAAGGTTGTAGGTTCCAGTATGGGACTTATTTATTTGGTGATTGGTTCCAAATAAGTTAGTCCTTATGACTTTTGTGCAACAAACAAATTAAGTTCCAGATTTCAAATGGGAATTTAATGAATCAAAACTACAAATGCTAGTTTTCTTCTCAGATATGAATGCAAGAGGTTTTAGAGAATTTGAGACTATGCTAATCTGTTGGTTAAGGAAGAATAAAGTCCCTTGTTATCCCCTTGTAAACTTATTTTTTGAGAAAGCTAAACATATTAAATTTTTTTTAGAAATTGGAATGGCTATTTGTAATGTACCTCTGACAATATCAAAATGTTTCTTCTTACCCTGTTGTAAATTGATGTTGATGAACCTAATAATTGGCTGAGGAATAAAGACCTATGTTATGCCCAACAGAGCTTGCGGGTTTTTTGAAGCATGTTTTTACTTTAACTGCCAGTTTGCTTAATATCTTTAATTGATCTTTGTTATCGTGGAAAAAAATTTGTAAAAATACAAACAAATTAATATTCATTTTAAAAATATTGCTCATTGTAAATCGCTACATTATAAATTCTGCCTCAAAAAAATTCCACCTGAGAAATGCTGTTAATAAGTATTTTTTATAAAATTCATTCCCTGCGAAATAAAATTAGTAAAATAGCTACTTGAAATGACTGTAATGAAAATGAGCCTTTTGTTTATTTGATGCGTTCAGTGACTGAAATATTGTCTAGAGCCTTGCTTCAAGAATGTATTTGTGAGGTAATTCAAGGACTAACATAACTTCTGGAAAGCAAAAATTGTTTTCTTCTTCAACCAATGTTGATTAATTTTAAACTGAAAACATTGTTAAAAATCAGGCTTATTCTAATAAAATATTTAAGACTATTGTTTTAAAGCAGGCAAACATGTTTTGAATAAATATTCCTTTAAAAAACTCTTAGTAAAACATTAAACATAATAAAATGTTTAAAATATCCATATTGAAAGTCAGTGAATGCTCATTACCTTTTACTCATGGAAATGCTATAAGAAATATATAGAGAGAGGAGAATTCAATTTTTCTAAATTCCATTCAAATATGTGAGAACATGCACTGTGAAAACTTATTTGGCTCTAAAAGTTATTTTTCATTTGTGTAACAATGATTAAATTTTAAGTTGTGTAATTATAAATTAGAGTTATTACTTAATAAGGGTAATTTTTGCTTGTGTTCGCAAAAACTGAAGCCTGGTGTTTTGGTAGTGTTTTGCACTCTCATGACACGGATCCAAGATTCAACCTTGTAACTAGGCAAAGTTGACTTAATCTTCTATTCTTCATCCTTTTATTGAAAGTCCAAAGAAAAACAAAAAATATAATATTGATTAAATATTAAATTGAATAAAATTTTAACAAAGAAAGATTTAATAATTAAGTAACAACATTAATACTTGAGAGAATTTTTTCCTCTAAAATATTATTGAAAAACAAAGTATTTGGAAAGTTATGAGACCAAAGCAAAGAATATTGATAGGTGAAAAGTTATTGTTGACATGGTTAGAGCAGCTTAGTTAGTTAACAATTTACATTTGATTGTTTAATTTAATATCTTGTTAGTTTTAATTTAAAATTTTGTGATTAAAATTACATAAAATTTTAAAAATTTAATTTCAAACCATTGGATACACAATAACATATTTTAATTTTATTTTTTATTCATGGCCATTCATTTTAATTTTATTTTTTATTCATGGATTCTACTTGCATAATTATTGACCCTTAAAAATTAAATTTTAGAGGTTTTAATTTATGAAATGTACAAATCAGATAGATAAATGCTGTTTCTTTGTTAGATAAATTTACAAAGAAAAGAAATGTTGTGCAATTTTTTTATGATATTAAGTATTTAATTATTGAATGTGTGTGAAGCTACATCTGTATTGTTTATGTCACTGTAATTTTTTGTTTATTAATTGAACTTTCTAACCTGCTTAATTACTGCTGTAATTGTATGATTGTTAAAGATCAAAAGTAATATTTATATGACATTAGTTATCTTAGCAAAATGCATTGAAAATTTTATAAGTTGTGATTTCCAATTTTATGTAATTAATTTTAATACTAATAAAAAAAGCTGCACAAGAAACTTGCTATGAAATAGAAGAAGAAATGCATATTTTAGTTAAATTGTTTGCGATGTAAAGTTGTAAATTTTGTACATTAAAAGAAAAATGCCAGGGAAATTATTGCTCACAATCTGAAAACTGAAGAAAACTCATATATAAGTTTGAGTAAATTTCTCTGCCTCTGCTTTGTTATTTTTTTTAAGGACAATCATTTTTCAAGATTATGTTTGCAAAGATAGTTTTAGAATATTATTTTTGTATTTGTTGCTCCATTTGTTTTGATTATTAAAGTTGGATTTTATATAAAACAGGAAAATAATAATAAAAATGTTAAACTGTGTTTTATATTAAGGAATGGAATTTTTTGATATTTAAAGTAACAAAACTCTTGAATTAGCAAGAGAATTTTTCAATGTTTTTTCACAAAAACTTTAAATAAATTATTAGAATAAATAAGTACTTATTTAAATGTAAAAGAAAACACAGCTATATGTATTGTTGACAGCTTTTAAAAATTTTTGGAAAATTTTAGTTTTTCAATAAAATAAGAATCATTAACAAAAAGAATTGTCTTGTAATATTATACTCATATTAAGTGAAGAAATTGATGTCAGAGTTGAAAATATTCCCAATTTTCTGAACCACCATATATTAAATTGATAAACTTCAATGCAAAATGCTGTATTTGTGGATTGATTATCATTTGTGAATTCATTATTTTTAGCATTGATATATTTGACAAACAAATTTAAATTTTGTGAGAAATGTCTTGTATTTGAAGAGTTAAATAACATTAAAATGTATCAAAAATATCTTAGCAATATGATTGATGTTTATACAAGAAAATAATGATTGAAATTAATTAAAAGTTCAAAGGCAAATTATAACTTAAAAATATACCAGCTACTTTGATAAAATTTTGGGAAAATATTTATCTTATTACTTTAAGAAACATGCAAAAAAAAAAAAAAAAAAAAAAAAAGGAAAACTATACAGAATATTTACATTTTTTTTATGTCAATAACAATGTAATTTCAACTGACTTCAGTATGCAATTTTAATTTAAACATTTTCTTATAATAAGTGAAATCACCTTGAACAGCAAT
This sequence comes from Latrodectus elegans, assembly GCA_030067965.1. Classification (NCBI taxonomy): domain Eukaryota; kingdom Metazoa; phylum Arthropoda; class Arachnida; order Araneae; family Theridiidae; genus Latrodectus; species Latrodectus elegans. The sequence goes on along the minus strand of CM057820.1, from coordinate 19,855,223 downwards.
ACAACTGTCATTTCAATATTTCATTATACAATAAATGCTTTTTACAAATACATGGAAACCAGTAAAATAATTCTTAAAATCAAATTTAGTTAAATAGATAATAGTTGTGGGATTTTAAAACTATTTTTACCACACTGCTCTCTCTTTATTAGTAAAGTATTATAATTGAAAAAAGGAATTCACATTGGTTAAAAAAATATGCAAAATAAAAGTTCATACTTAAACACAATTCTTTCTTTTATGTTATTAAGGAAAAAAATAGGCAAAATAATCACTTATTTCAATTTTCAAAATTGCATTCTGAAAACTTATTTTTTCTATGTCGAAAAGTATTCAGCTGTGTGTATGTGTGTCTTTTATTTCTCTGAGAAACTATCTCAATCTTGTTAACCATACATCTACTTGTTTTGCAGGCGGTCATAGCACTAAGTCATTTTCTTCATGTTATATATCTGAAAGTAATTTAATCAGTTATTTCTCAGTAATTTAATCATCCTATAAATTTCTGGGAGCAGTAAGTTTCTTTGCCAGAGTTCATGACAGATTGATTTCACACAGATTGCTTAAAAAAATGGGTATGAATGAAATTTGTGACTGGTGCTCATTAATAGCTCAAAGTCGGCTCTTATAAATAAAAGTATACATTATTTGTTTTATGCTCATTTGTTTCTAATTTTTATCTGTCTCTAAATGTATATGTATTGACCAACAAATGAACTAAAATGAAGATTCCAAGTTTTATGGGAGATGCGATCATTTATTTATAGCCACAGAAAAAGCTCATTTATGTCATTGCATTTTATGGGAATTTAACAAAGAAATAATGGAATGCATGTAGAGATGTATTGAAAGTAGTACCATTCTGTTTTTGTGAGAGTATGCAAAAAAAACCCGAGAAATTTCAAAGGCTTTGGGAGATCATTTTTAATGTATGATGATATTTTCAAAGTTTTAGAGCAAAATCCTTTTTTTAACAATATTAGAGATTGCTGGAAAACTTGTTCTAGTTTAACAAATTATTCGAAATCATATCCAGAAATTCAAATTGGTGTAATAATACTTGAGATATATGCTTTTGTGAATTTAGTGAGAAGAATTTGAATGACAAAGCTGTCATTATAATGTTGCTTGCGGGATAAAACATTGAATTCATCTTGCACCCATTGATTACTGGGAATAAAAAGTGGATCATTTATGAAAATATGATAAGAAAAAGGGCATATTATTTGAACCTGAATACCTGTTCTTTCCACTTCTAAACTGAAAATCCTGAATAAGAGAATTTTGTGTATATGGTGAGACATTCAAGCAACATTACTTTTTGAAATGTTGAAATTTAATGAAAAGTTTAATTTGATTTGCTGTTTCAGCAAATGATTAATTTAAAAGCAACACTCAAGGAAAATATTCTGGCCACAAAGAAATTTATACTACATTATAATGATAGTCTATATTCTTTCTTTATAGGGATTCATGAAAAAGTTGCAAAGCTAGTCTGGGAAATTGTCATTTATATTTAAACTTTTTCTTTTATACATTATAGAATTTAGCTTAGAAATTTAAAGTCCAAAATCACATATTTTGGTTTATACATGTAGTTTTTTGAAAAAAGTCAGCTCTGATTTTGTTAAATTTTTTATGCTAGATCACCCCTGTTGTCTCTTCTCTATTATTTTTGTATACTTAGACTATTTGTTTTTATTTATTGAATTCAATGGATTGTATTGTATTATTTAAAACAATATGCTTCTAGGTGCATGTTAAAATAGTTTTTTTTGTTAAAAATTAGCTGACTTCAAAAAACAATGTATGTAAATTCATTAATAATTTAAATAAATATTTGCTTATAAGATGTTTTAAATTTATTAAGGTTTTGTGCTGAACGTTTACGGTCATTAGTTAGAACATTGGAGATAACTGAACTGAATGAAATGTCATCTCTCACAGCTCTGTGTAATTTTGCTACTCTTGTCAGTACATACATGAAAGGTAAACGAGCTATTTAATTCATTGTATGTTTTGTTGATTGCCATATTTTTCATGTTATTTTTAAGTGTTTAAATATGTAAATGTACTCTTGCTTTTTGATTGTTAAGAAGTATAATATCTGGTGTTACAAAATTTTTTATGAAAAACATTGAGTTAAAAGAATTTGCGATTATGTTATATTTTATAATGAAACAAAATCATAGATGTAACTCAATATTTTAAATTTTAGAGTTAGATGCATATAATAGATTTGATGCCAAATATTTAGCAACATCTTGTTATTTTTTTTATAATTTGATTAATTTTTTTAAATTCTAGAAATATCCCAAAATAAGAGGAGGATTAGTTTTTGCTTGTTGTCCTATTTTACATTTCCTACAAATGTCGAAAATCTGGGAAATTGTAACTAATCTAACTTTCAATTAAAAAAATTAAAATTTTTCTTGGAAAATCAGCAAAATTTTTAATGAAGTATTTCAAGTTGGAGGATGTATTTATTATTGAATTAATCTGAAATGACAAACATAAAGGGAATATAATCAACGTTTATAAATGTTGCAAAAATATATCAATGACAGTTTATGTTGTGAGATAAATAATTAACTTATTCTTATATTAGATTATTTGCATTATTTTTCAGTTTTGGAGTAATGTATTTAAAATAATCTAATTTTACAGAAAATGAATTTATGTTGTTTTTTATATTATTTACAGTGGTTAAAAAGTAAATAATAAAAATTTCCTTCATATCTCATAATAAAGTTATTAATTTTAAAAACAGAATTGTGATTTGTTGTAATTGTGAAACTGATGAGTGGAGGTATAAAAGTAAAACATTTTAATAGTTTAGGAATATTTTTTAAACCAATCAAATGCAAGAATTTTCTTTTATGATGAGTGTTGATAATGTGAATTCTTTATCTATTTCAAATTTTTATTTGCTTATTTATAAACATAATTATTTTAATTAATATGGTTATTGATGTGGTATTTTGAAAATTAAAGAATTCATTATTCTACAATTTTTATTCAATTATTTACATTATGTTTTTAAAAACATTTAAGGATAGATGATTAGATGTTTAATTTTTAATTCAATAAATGTTTAAGAATTATCCAAATATTTATATGTTGAAATAATAGTTAAATGATGTTATTTTACTTTTTTATGGCTTATGAGTTTAACTATCATTTCTTGTTTAGATAAACGATTTTATATGTCAAAAGGACCATTGAGCATCATGTTAATGTAACAAATGTGAATGTCAATGAAATCATAATTTAAAAAATAATTAAGCCTTACCTGTATTTATTTAGAAATATTTAGATTTTATATATTAATTTTATTATTTTAGGCCAAAATAACCCTTAACCCCTTGACTGACGAATTAAATGGAATTTGATGCGACAAAAAAAAACTATTTAATTTCGCTTAATTGAACTACACCATCAATTTACACCATCATCCCCACTTTCATATAATGCATCCGGCTTATACATGTTACGGGGATTATTTATAATCTTTACTAAACTCAAATATTGGCTAGTATAACATTCACCGTGCGAGACTTCTGCTAAACTGAACTCTTACTTTCAGTGTGCTTTTTTAAATGAGAATCGTCGAACGAGTGAAGCAACTATGTAATCTAATTGTAACTTGCACGGCGTCCGCCGAAAGAAGCGCTTAACGAGTCTGACTCGTCAAAGTCTGTGATGGCCCAGGAAATCAATGACGAGTCAGACTCGTCAAAGTCAGTCAAGGGGTTAATGAAGTAATTGCATCTGGAATTTAAGTCTTTAAGAATGGATTGCTAACAAATTGAAAATTTTCATAAACAAAGTCCCTTAAATGAAGTTATTTTATGTTTGTTATCATTATCCAGCTGATAGCTAAGTATAGTTTTCCATCAACCAGATTAGATAACAATAAGATTTACAATTTTATAGGATACTCTGCACTGAAGATAAATTAGAAAAGGTTGCACATTCAGTGGAAGCTATTATTATTTTATGGTCTATTGGTACACATGCTATTTTTTAAGATTTCTAGTAAAGGATGCAAATGTATCACAAAGGCAATTTTTTCTCCTTTAGTTCTCAGCAATCCTCATTATTGTGTTCATTAACATTTTGTAAAATCATTTTATGGCATTGTAGCTGTGTACGAATTCTTAAAATAAGTGTCTCCTCAGGAAACCTTCTTGAAAAAAATTATGTTGTTACAGGAAAACTGCAAGATATTAGATATTATTCGTGGACACTTGAGATTTTTGCAACAAAAACATGTTTAAGTGATGTTAGCAACTTTCATATGTTTTATAAAAATTTTCTTGAAAATCTTAGAGGAAAACAGATTAAACAAAGAAGGAAAAATTACTATAATAATGCTTACAATAAGAAGGGAGGAAATACTGTTTCTTAATTATATATAAGTGAATTGAAACAAGGTTTGTACAATTCCTAGAAACTCCAGGAATTTTAACTTGACTCTTTGAAAATCTTGAATTACTCTTGAAAATTTTTACTTACCTTGATACATTTGTTTTTTGTTAGAAAATATAATTTTTCTGAGATTTTTGTTTTAATATTTTAAAAATTTTAATAAAAATAGTTGGAAAACAAAATTGAGTATTGACTTACAATGCTACCACAATTTAGCAGCACTATTGATGTTAGATTATTATTGTACTCATACCTGTTGACTAAAAAAAAGATTCAGTTCTCCCACAATAGCTTCATGATTATCCAGTTCAGTTATTAGAAATAATTGAAAAATAAAGTTATCTTGGAAACATATTAGTATTTATTTTGTTTTGAATAATTTATTTGAAAAAATGTTATACCAGTTTGAAGTACTCAATGGATTAATAGATAAGAATCTAATAAACATGTTTAAAATCTCTAAAATTAACCATTATTTTATAAGCTGTATAGTTCTATAATGTAAAGAATATTGAGAACTTAAATAAAAAATTTTCTGTTATAACTGTAAATTCATTGACGGCTTTTAAAGGAATCTTAAATATAATTCTATCAGAAATAAAGATATTCCCATTAATTTTTTATTATTAGTTACTTATTTCTATTATTTACAAATATATAATTAAAGCATGTGCCATATACATAATTAATACATATTTGGTAAAGAACAATTGATAAAATAAAAATAAATATTTAACATGAATGTCAATTTCTCCAGGAAATTTTTGATTTGACTCCTGGAAAACTCCTTAAAATTTCTGGAAGTTTATTTTTGAATTTGTGTAGGAACCATGTTGAAAATAAATTTCATTTGACAAATTTATCTTTCAATTTATTTATTATTTTTGATGCTAAATTTTTTAGCAATATTTATTACCTAGTTTTTTCTTGTTTTCCTGTGTCTATTTTTATTGTTAAAGTGCATTGTTTATTATTAATCATTTCAATGTGTATATATATTTTTTATTATTCTATAAATAATCTTAGTTAAAATATTTGACAATTGTTAAAAATGAATGATTAAATCCAAAGTAGGGGGAAAAAGTCCATGGCAATAATTAGATAAATTTTGAGTTGTCAATATTTCCTTTTTATCTACATCATTATATTTGTATTATACATATATTTGTTGTATTTTTTTTTCAATTTTAGATATTCCTTTAGTTTTTATGAAAATGAAATGTAATTTCATGATTCAATTTTCATCCAAAGTGAGGTTCTAATTTTATTTTGAATTGCTATTATTAATAAAGCCACAATTAACTTATTCTGTTCATTTGTAAGAACAATGTATAATTTTATATTTGAATAACTAGAAGCAGCAAATAATAAAAATGCCACATTTTTAAATACGAAGCTAACTTTTCCAATTTTATTTCATTTTTCTTGTCTACTTATGTCTATTATTTTTGTATCAAACTCTTCATTTAAAATAGAAGTTATTTGCTTCAGAAAAGAAATTGGGACACAGAATTTATTTAAATCAATGATTTGATTTTCAAAAATGTCAAATGGTATACAGTCTAACTGGCAGCTGAATGGTTAGTTTTATGGCTTTTGTGATTAAACAATTCATAAAATTTTCTTCATCTTCAGTCAATGGATGTTAGTGTTTCAAAGTTGTCTTTAAACTAGATACCTTTTCAATGAGCTCTTCTATGCCAGAAATTATTTTAAAGTATCAATAAAAATCAAATCAAATAAATGCAAAATGAAAGCTTATTTTCAATTTTTACCCTATTTATTCTATCTCTAACATCTGTTTAAAAAATTAAAGCATTTAATTTCTTGTACTTTCTGGCAATATTGTTTTTAATGAAATATTTTACTTTACAAATTTTATAATGTGTTAGATTAGGAGTCTTTTGATTTTATATATAAAACATATTAGTCATTATTTTTTCTAGTAGTTTAAAAAAGTACTAAAATTTTGCTGATTGTTTATAGTTCAATTTAACTAATGCATGTTATTAATTCAAGTTAAATGCAGAACTTATGCTAACTAAGCTATGAATCAATTTCTTCAATTCTAGTTAGAACTTAATAAAAAAATTATGTAACATTAATATTTAGATTTAGTAATGACTTCATTATTAATCAGGGGATTAATGCTGAAGTTATTGATTTAAATTTTACTATTACGATCATTACTTATCATACTAATATACTTCGTCAGATTTTTTGATAGTGTTTTAATAATATATTTCTTAAGCAACCAAATTATATGGAAATTTTGTTTTAGCCTTTTAAATTTTCATTCTTTTTTAGAAAATCAAACAGCTTTATACATAATGTATAATTCTTACTGTAATAATAGATGCAATGCAGAATTGAAAGTTATTTACTTTTTTTATATTTGTTATTTATTTGCAGGTTTTTTTAATAAATAGAATGTATGTTAAGATTGCTTGAAAAGTTTTTGTAATCAAATCTCTTAACCTGATTTGTGTGTATAACAATCTATTTGAAATATATTGGGTTATTAAAAATGAGTTTTTGATTAGATTTTTAATTTAAAAAAAATCATTTATTTTAGAAGTAGTATTTATTATAAAAGTTTAGTCAAATTAACAAATTGCTTATTTGTTTATAATTTTTACCTATTTTCAGGTTTTACTCTCATAATTGAACCATTTGATGACAGAACCCCTTCCGTCCCAAATCCCATTCTTCACTTCAGTTGCATGGATGCTTCAGTTGCCATTCGTCCAGTTTTCCAGAGATTCCAGTCTGTCATTATCACATCTGGTGTGAGTATAGCTTAAATTGATTGATTTATTGAAAAGATGATTAACTATTCTTTGAACATACATTTATGAACATATATATTTAGATGCAGTACTCTTTTTGCTATTACTCCATGAGAAATTATCTTAGAGGTACATGAAATTAAAAAATGAGAGACAACATTTTGCACTTAAATTGTGATGAAAACAGGGTTGTGCAAACATGAATGCAATGCATACAGTATGGAATCAAAAAAGAAAAAAGGGACTTATTCAACTCATAGTATCATTATACATGGTTGTCTGTCCAAGAGAAAGAAAAAGAGATTTGCCTTAATATGCAACATGCCTTTCCCTTACTGCAGTGGTTGCTCTGCACTCTCCATATTCAGAATCAGATTGTCCAACAATTCTTGAGATAAGATTGCCCATTCCATTATTAATGCTTGATTCAGTTGTGAGATGTTCCCTAGAGGATGTGTTCGTGGGACATGAAATCTCTTCAAAGCACCCTACACATGTTCTCTGGCATTTAAATCAAGGAAGTAGACTGACTAGTCCTCTTGAGTGATATCTTCCTGTTACTATTAAACAGCAGTAGTCCAGTACGACTGTCTATTGTTATCTATAAAAACAAATCCTAATCCAGTGGCCTCTTAGAAAAGATGCATATGAAGAAGGATAATTTTTTTATAATAATGTTCTTTGTTACAGAACCTCTCAAAAACATAGATATCTGTTCACTGTTCAGCTTAATGCTTCTTTAAACATCTCCATGACCACCATCGTGGAGATATTTGACATCTCCATGACCACCATCGTGGTGATATTTGATATCTCCATGACCACTGTCATGGAGATGTCCATGACATTTCCATGACTATGGTCTCTTCTTGTGATGTTACTGGGATGTAACCATGTTCTGACTTCTCTCCAAATTGGTTGCCATTGAGAATCACATGGAGCTCTTATATAATTCACCCAAAAATAGAGCATGATTCCATTGATGAGATGTCTAATTTTTGTGCTCCTTTCACCACTCTAAAAATTGGCACTGATAGTTAGCACTCAAAATGATTCTGCATTCAGGATGGCAGGTGAATAGGCGCGACTTTTGTGAAAGCAGTTGGATATAGTAAACTATGATATGTGTCTTATTGATATATTCAGTTGCTGAGCCATTGCTCTTCCCTACAGCTTTATTTTTGCTAAATAACAATATATGTATCATTCACTACAGTTGGTTTCTTGGGAAGGAAATTACCAACTTTTCTACTACTATATTTTGTAGAGTACTTTTTAATACTTTTAACCACATATTTTTTTTTTAACCAACTGCTCATACTTTGAATGCACTCACACTTCCTTTGATATTTTGCTCCATATGCATGATCTGTCTATGCCATGGCATGTTCATTGTACTGATCACAAGAACCCATTTTTCCATTTTTTTCACGACTATCTATTTAAATTTACATTGTTGCTAAATTTTTGAATACAGTGTATGTTTTAAAAATAACAAAATTTTGCAATTTTTATATGGGACAAACCTGCACAGCATTTATATTAAAATTTGAATCACATTAAAGGAAACAAACCATTGATGTGTTTTTTGTCAAAAAGTAATGAAAAATTGGCTGTATTACCTTAAAAATAGATTCACTAATCAAGGATTGATATCTATTTTTAAAATGTATCTTTCATCTAAAACTGGAAGTTTAAATGGAGATTTAAGTCAGTAATCAGTGTTGAATATTGTTTAATGTGATGAATGCTTGTTAAAATTTTGCCCAATGTGATTTCGATTCATTTTAAATGTTTTATTTTTTATGTTTTATAATGTTTAAAAACATTATAATAATATTATAATGTTTTAAACATTATAATATAATTATAAGGAAATATTTTTTATGTTTTATAATGTTTAAAAACATTATAAAACATAAAAAATATTTTCTTTAATTTTCACTTTATTGAAAATATTTTTTATGAAAAAGATAAAAATGACCAAAATATGGGTTAAATATGTGAGTATTCATGAAAAAATAAACCAATTTGAAAAAAAAATAACTGTAAATAATAATTTTTTAAAAATTATCAAACTATAATTAGATATTAATATCTAATGTTATGCTTAGTGAAATTTTCTGACTTCACTACGTGATATAAAATTCATTAGAAGTATAAAAATTAATTTTAATAATTTCATATAATTATTTAAAAAATAGGAAATATCTATGATATATTTTATAAAAAAAATAAGTGCTTTATCATAAAATCTGAATTTTTGAAAGATGTGAAAAAAATTCAAAATAAAACTATTATTGTATCTTACATATTTAATACTTATTAATTTATCTATATTTAGCAATTAATAGAATCAGAATGTATTCTGGTCAATCGAATATTTTTGAACTGTTGAATTTCATTCAAATTGTACCATCTATTATGGATTGTACTTTTCTAAATTTTGAGCAAGAAATCTATGCATCAACTACATGTTAATAAAATATGTTTATTAGAAATTTAATGAGTAACAATTTTGAATGTCCATGGTGTTTATTAATCTTTTATTTATGCGTTGCTCCTCGGCTTGTCTGATATATAATGTTTACATAAATTAAGTGCAATAGCTTTAATTTTATATTTTATAAAGTTGTTATTTCTTAAAATTTTAAAAATTTCTTAATTATTTCATTTGAATGCTTTTATTATAATTTTTAAGCAAAATTTAATAATTAACAGTTATTATATTCACCTATATTATGCAAACTATAAATATTTATTCTTTAATAACATTATTTTATATTGATGCTCATAATATTAAGTGTAGTTTTACTTTTCTTCTAGACTTTATCACCTCTAGACATGTATCCTAAAATTCTAGATTTTCATCCTGTGATAATGGCTTCATTTACAATGACATTGGCCAGACCTTGTCTTTGTCCTATGGTAAATATAAATTCTTGTATCTGATATATTTTTCATTTCTATTATAAGTTTCATTTTTTTTATTTCATTTAAAAGTTTTATTTTTTAAATTATTTTTTAGATTGTGAGTAAAGGAAATGATCAAGTATCAATGTCTTCAAAGTTTGAAACGAGAGATGATATAGGTAGTATAAATGCACATATTTATTATTTATAAGTAGTTACAATTTTGAGTCAACTTTAATTTTTTGAGTGTCAGTTCCAGAAAATGATACATCACATTATTTAAATAATATTTCCAACTTATATTTTCATGTTTAACAACCAGGCCAGGTTGATGTTACACATTCCTTTTTCTTTATTAAAATTTCTTTGTGTTCTAAATAAGGTTTTTCTTTTAATTATGTGGAATTCATTATTTAACTAAATTTTTTAATAAATATGTGTGTTGTATTGACACATTATTAATGTTTGTTAAAAAAATCTTAGCAAATGATAATATTATGAGCCTTACTTTTAGAGTCCCGGTTCTAATTCACAGTTATTAAAGTTTCCATTCACGTATTATCATGTTTTTTCAGAATTCACGTTTATTATGACTTTTTTACTACCCTTCCTGAATTTATTGTGATTTCCAAAATTATACTTTTACTAACTTTTCTTATTGTTAGGCCTTTTAAAGGTCATTTATAAAAAATTATTAAAATACAAAAAAATGTTAATTTATATAAGATTTTTTATTAATGTTTGCTGAAATTTGTAGCTGTAATTCGGAATTATGGAAATCTGTTGGTTGAAATGTCTACTATTGTACCTGATGGCATTGTTGGATTTTTTACTAGTTATACCTATATGGAAGCTGTTGTTGCTACGTGGTATGAACAGGTATATATACCAAATATTTGTATTTAATGTTTTATTAATATTTTTCTATACTTTAATAAGACAGTGAAAACAGAAGATTCTTACAAATATTCTTTTTCAAGTATTATATTGTAAATAAAATAATTTAATTACTTTGTAAGCAAAAAACACAATGTTACATTTTTTTTTAGTCTTCTAAAACTTCATTTTAATTCATAACATTTTTATGACTTGAATATTTTTATTAATATATTTGTGTATTCTAAACATTACTTTCATTTAATGAATGAATAAAGGAGAAAGTAGATAAATTATTTTATATGTTGAAACAAATTTTGATTTTTCAGCTTATTTTGTACCATAAATATTTTTGTTTAAATTACATAATATATATTTTTTGTATTGATTTATAAAATAAGTATTAGCTGCTCATAAGGTGTTTTACAAAAAAGTTTTTTATTTTTAGTCAACAATGCTATTTTTTTCTGAATAAAATAAAATAGAGTATCTTCTATTTTAGAAATTATTTAACTTATTAATATCTCTTGTTTTTACATTTAAACTAATTTTATTTTTAAACTTTATGTTACATTTTTCTTAGTTTTGAATTTTGCTCACATTTTTTATTGATTTCATAATTAAAAATGTGCATTTTTCCCAGTGAAAGTTTTGTTCTTAATTTTGCTGGGATGGGAACTGTAATTTATTCATTAAAAAAGGAATTTATTTTTTCATAGTTATAAGAATTTTTTCTTCAAAATTGTAACCTTGTAGACAGATTTTGCAGCTTGTTTATCTCTGCAAATAATTTAAATTTCTAAGTTATTATATTATATTAATAGTTATTATTTTATAATGTTAGGCTAGGAAATATGAAAGATTCTCCTCACTAAGTGTTAATTAAGTTTTATTTTTCATTTGCAAATATTTTTTGGTTTCATTTTATTATTTAAAAACAAATTATTTAAAAAGTACTATTAACAAAAAATTATTCTTAATGAGCAATATTTAATCTTGATGTTTATATAATTTTAAAATATCAGTTATATAATTAATGTTTAAAAAAATATTAAATATTTATTGAAAATGTTTCAAAAGTATAATCTGAAATTTTCCAAACATCCAAATTTTTATTTATGCAAAAAGTTAGATGTTTGGAAAATGTTAGATTATACTTTTGGAACATTTTCAATAAATATTTAATTAATATAAATTATAATTAATTATATTTAATTAATATAATCCATTAAATATATACGTGTAAAATTATGCAAAAAGTTAGACGTTTGGAAAATTTTAGTCATGTCTGAACATATTAAAAATGATTTAACTGTTAAATGATTTACAAAAATGATTTAACATTATAATTTAATATAAGCAGGGGTCAAACAAATATGAATATTCTGCTATAGTTATTTAAATTTTTAATGTTTATTAAAAATTTAAATAATTTTTTATAAATTTTAATGTTTATTAAAAATTTAAATAACTATAGCAGAATATTCATATTTGTTTGACCCCTGCTTATATTAAATTATAATGTTAAATCATTTTTGTAAATCATTTAACAGTTAAATCATTTTTAATATGTTCAGACATGACTAAAATTTTCCAAACATCTAACTTTTTGCATAATTTTACACGTATATATTTATTGGATTATATTAATTAAATATAATTAATTATAATTTATATTAATTAAATATACATTAATGAATTAAATATTTAATGTTTATTAAAAATTTATGATTTAGAGAATTGTTCTTTCAGTTATTATTAGTATTTCTCAAGTGCTTTGCTTTTTAAATTAAATTATTTTATTAATCTATATCAGTGATAAAACACATATTTTAATTGGAAAGGATGAAACTAATGTATTTATTGTTTTAAATCAAACATGAATTATGAGCTATGTTATCTACACAAATTTTATTTTATCAATTGAGAAAATTTTTTAGTTCAAGGCAATAAAAATCCATAAATTTTATTTTTTATTCACTTTATTCCTGAGTATAATTAAATTTTTGTTTCTTTATATGAAATTTCAATATTATTAAATTATGAAACCAACATTTCTTTTACAATTTGAAAGATTATTTATGCAGTTGGTATACTCAAGAGATTTTTTTAAAACTTTCATATTTCTCTGAATTAGAATATGTTAGTTCTCAAAACTCATTCTAACTGGAAAAATTAAAAATTTTTTAAATAATATGTTTATTATAAATAGGTTGAAGTTTGATTTAAATAATTTGTTTTGAGAAATCTAATCGCACACGTAAAATATTCTTTATTTGTTGCAGATTTTACTCAATTTAAAGCTTTTCAGTAGATTTCCTTGCAAGCTCTCTCAATTGCTTCATTACCAAATGGGCAACATAATGGATCAACCAATCTAGACTTGGCTCAAAAGTTTGAATTTAATTCCCATCAATTTTATAATTGGAAATTCACTTTAAAATGTAGGCTGAAGTGTGATTAATTTTTGTGTGCAAAATGTTATTTGTAGAATCCAAGGAAAGGAGATATATTTCTGAATGTGAAGAATGCGTAATTTAACTGCAATCATCTATAGATTTGACTTTTGTTTAAAAAATTAACAGGGTATTTTTTCTTCAAGAATTTTTTAATGTTTAATGTATAACTAGTTGTGCAAATTTTGAACAGTATTAGATTAAATAGTACAAGTGAATAAGTTATCTTTTTAACTAAAAAAATATCATTGACTTAACAATGTTTAACATTGTTTTTAACAAAACGCTTTTTTTTAAATGTATGTGTAAAACTGTTGTTTCATTTTATTGAAAGAATCAAAAATTTAAAATCTTATTATATGCAAATTTTATTTATAATATTTTGTCCTGCAGGGCATTATTGATAACATTTTGAAGAAGAAATTGCTGTTTTTAGAAACACAAGATTTTGGTGAAACTAGTCTGGCTCTCATGAATTATATTAAGGTTTGTATTTTATATTTATGATTTTTTCTGATATTTCAATTTGAAAATATATATTTATGCATTTAATCAAGTATTTTTGACAAGTTCAAATGAAGCATTTTTTAAATTTAATTTGGCTGATTACATAAAATGGTTTAGATACAGTTTCCTCAAATATCTATTCATATATTAAAACTTATAAAAGCATGTTTCACAATTATTAATATCTTATAGATCATAACTTAATAATATAATTAGATAAAATGGTTCACATTTCTTTTAAATTAAAAAGACAACATTTATTTATGTAAGATGTTGTAACTCTAATTCTGTTAATTACTGTTTTATTATTTTATCATGCAAATGCAAATTTTTTGAAGTGATGAATATTACCATGAGACATATTCTTCCATAGTTATTTTGAAAAAAATTAAATAAAGAAAATTAAAACTTTAAATAAAATTTATGATTTAAAGAATGTTGTTTAAAAAATGTGTTGTTGTTACTAATCTCATCTGATATAGCAGAACTATAACAGATCCATGAGGCTGTAAACCTTAAAAAAATCGAGGAAAAGGAGAAGTCTCTCAAGAAACTCTTCCATAGTGAAATCCATTCAATCAAGTAGGTGCTAAGAACTAGCCTTGCTGGAATTACACTTCTTACAGGTTGGGAAGAGCTTAATTTGCCCCCTGAAAGTGAGACTCCTAATATGACCACTGGCAAGTCTACAGGTAGCGGTCTGTTCAGCACGAGACCCTTGCGGCGATACCAGTTGTGACTTGGAGGTACAATGCAAACTTTGTTGACATTAGTTTAACTGAGAGAAAACAATTCTGAAAAAGTGAGGGTCAAACCTGGAGAGGCTGGAAGGGAAGTGCCATCCTTAGCAGCTGGTCAGCACATTCATTGCCAAATAGGCCCACGTGAGAAAATATCTACTGAATATGGATGTTGTGGGAGGTGTTCCAGGCTTTCAGCAAGTAGCTCTTATCCTCGGTAGTATAGTGGTAAGAATCCCCGCCTGTCACGCGGGTGGCCGGGGTTCGTTTCCCTGCCAGAGATAGCAAATTTTTTTGGTCTCTCCAAGTTCTACTATCCTGCTTCATTCTGGCGGAGGTGGTGGCACTGGAGGGGATGGGGGAAGTACATTGAGAGTTTATATCCTGGTAGGGTCACCCTAGGCATAAAGGCCATCCCACTATATCTAGCTAAGGCTATTAGGAGAATGGAACCAAGTCAGACTTCTACCACTGGTGCTCTTGATCTTTATCGACAAAAGTTGTACCCTTTACCATGATTTTCAAAAATGTAATCTAGTAGATGCATCACGGATTTCAATTATAGGGCAACTTGTTTCAGTAGTTGTTACTATTTCCCAAGTGTTTTGCTTTTTTAAATTAAATTATTTTATTATTAATCTGTATCAGTGAGGCATTTCAAAACAGAAATGGGTGAACATAGAAGCTATTTTGCAATGTAATTGCAAATAATATGTGTACAGCATCTCATAATCATATGCACATATGTTTAAAATATTTTTAAAATGGGATGTAATCTTTTAACTTGAAATTAATCACTGAAAAAATATTAGATCTAGTTAAAGTAGAATATAGAAGTTAAAAATTTTTTTTAATTTTAATTAAATCTGGTTATAAAAGATTTGATTAGACAAAATATTTTTGTTTACATATGTTAAATATTATTAGCTTATTCACTTGTCCTTTTTCCTAAATGTAATATAGTAAATTTATATTATTTTTTTTTATTATTAGACACAAATCTATAATATCGTGTTCTGGATCTAAATGTAAATTATGAATAAACTAATTGGTTAAATAAACAATATTTAACTTACAACATATTTTTTTAATTACAGAAATGAATTGAGAAAATTTTAGATCATTTGCATAAATTGTTAAAAAAAATCGCTTAAATGTATATTGTTTGTAGCCTTGTAAAAATATCAGAGCTCTATCACAACATGTTATGCTAAATAAATCTATTAGGAAGTCCATAATATATAGGAATATGATTATAGGAATATATTATTCACAATTTATTGAAAATATTCTGGTTTACAAATTTACATAAATGATTTTTCATGTTATATAAGAAATGAATCACATATACTGTAATACTTTCTTTTTTTCTACATCTTATTTATATCTTATACTTTCTTTTTTCATTAAAGTCCAATCTTAAGTGTTTCTAGTTGTTAATTTGTTCTAATTCATAGTAGTGGTTTTTCCATTATAGAAGAGGTACCAGTAGAGTGCAATAATTATATTGTGGCATTTTAATTAAAATTTACTTAAAAATTTGCATGTATGCTGTTTAATGAATGAACTTGTTAAATTTATAGAAAATGCATTTTACATAAAATGCTGAAAAAAGAGTCTGAAATTATTTATATTATATTACATGATTTGATGCACATTTTTGAAATTAGGCTTGTGAAAATGGCAGAGGAGCAGTTCTACTTTCTGTTGCCAGAGGAAAAGTTTCAGAAGGAGTTGATTTTGGTATGAATGCCTTATAGTATTTAGATTTTGCAAAAATTATTTAAACTTTTTGTGGTGTAATTTTTAAATGTTTTTGTTTACTCATCTAGATCATCATCTCGGAAGATGTGTTATTATGTTTGGGATACCTTTTGTGTATACTCAGAGTAGAATTTTGAAGGTATTTTTAATCTTTACTAAAAATAAGTTTTTTATGTGATAAAAACATAGTTTTATTTTTGTTCATTCTGATTGTTTATGAAATCTTTTTAAATTTCACTGTTAAATTCTATTCCAAAAAGCATATTTTGTTTGTAATGCATATTTTAAAATAGAATTTAAAAATTATAATTTATTTTTATTAATTATAATATGAAAACAACTTAAACTGAAAATTTAAATTACTAGAAACTCAAGCTTGTAAAATTGATATTTTTTAAGAAAATATTATCTTGGCATATCAGATTATTAAACATATAATACATATTTTTATCCATAATTTTATTTATTTATTATATATACCCAGAAATTTGGCTATTATGCCATTATTTCTCTTGTCTATTTATCAATATTTCTGAATTATACAGTTAAATAACACTAATGCCGAGCACAAGTCGAGATGAGTAGCATCAAAAATTTGATGTTGTCTGCACAGAGTAATCCATATTTTATCATTTCAATAAAAACTAACCTAATTTTATTCAAATAATTAAAACAATTTGTAGAGTTCGTTAAATGTTTATAAAAATTTTTTATTATTCTTAAGTTTAGTTTCTTAAGAACAATGAAAAATTAAAAAATTTTTTTAAAACAAACTTATTTCAAAACATTTTTGTAAAATTTGTGTAATGGCCTCATTAAAATTTTGGAAATATTTTTCATACTTAAAGTTGAAGATTTGGCATTTTTTATTTTAGCATTTTTAGATCTGTGAATAATAACTATTAATTGAACATAGAAATGATTTTTTGATTTCAAAATTTTATTCTTCTAGAGTGCAAGAGATAAAATTGTTTAGTTCATTATTTACGATATCAAAACTGAGTATATTAAATTTGATAAATATTTAAATGCTTAAGAAGGTGTTGGTGTCTTATTGTAAGTATATTAAGCATCATTTAGGTAAATGCAAGTTTCTATTTCTTTTTAAAACTATGTAAATGTAAAAAGAAAAAGGGGTAAATAAATTTTGGACTGTTTAAAAAACTTGTGTTAAATTAGGTTTTGTGTGAGTGCAGAAACTGGAAACTTAAATATTTACAAGAAAAGTTAATCTATCTAATTTTGATAATTGTATTAAATATTCTTCAAAATAGTAAAATGCTTCAAAGATTTCTGTATTGAATAATTTAAAAAGATATTATTTTCCTTTACTGTAAATATTTTTAAGTGAGTACCTTTCATATGGCTAAGTTACTTTTAATAGATATTGTGATTTTCATAGATGTTCTGAATGTAATGATTTTTACATATTAATTTCGATTAAATTTTTTTTTTGTATTGATAGTTACCAAAAATTAGCAAAAGCTAATTTTATGTTGTTTTACTTTTTAGGCTCGTCTTGAATATTTAAGAGATCAATTTCAAATCCGGGAAAGTGATTTTCTAACCTTTGATGCATTAAGGCATGCTTCCCAATGTGTTGGACGAGCTATAAGAGGAAAAACGGATTATGGTATCATGATATTTGCTGACAAGGTAACATTTCATTCCTGAAAAATTCTGATTTGTAATGATGTTGATTAATCATATTAATTATGCTAGTTAAAGTACTTTTTAAAAAAATATTTATATAAATTAGATAAATGTATCATTGTTTATCATTATAGAATATATAATTTTATTTAAATTTTTACTTAGCCTAATTTCTATTATGTGTTTAGAGATTTGCTCGGGCTGATAAGTATGGTAAATTACCAAAATGGATCCAGGAGTACTTGTCGGAATCACTTCATAACTTATCCATAGAAGAAGCTGTTCAGATTGCAAAAAGATTTTTAAGACAAATGGCTCAACCATTCACAAGAGTAATTTCTATTTATTTTATTTTGTAAAAATATTTTTTCTTAGCGAATCCTTCTCTTCATACTATTTTTTACTATTCAATTATTTTTAAATTTCTAGAGTGTTACTGAAGTATTAATCTAAATAATCAGATTTGTAGTTAAATGTTCTAGAATTAAGAAAATGTTGTTTGATTAAGTTATTAACATTAGATTTTAAGTATTATGTGCAATAATACATAAAATTTAATGTTGTATTCGTGTACTATATTTCATGTAAATAATCATTAAAATATATTGTTTTACCCCATTGTATTCTGACAACTGAAGGGTTAGCGTTCTTGCCACTAATTCAACTTTTTTCATGTTTGAATCTCATCTAATGCATTGAATCTTAATAAGTGATTTGGAATCTAATTTTTTAAACTGTGGAACATGGTCAAATTAGTCCTAATATGCAAACAGGAACTTTAGATTGATAACCCATATAAACCAAAATATTATACTATGTGTATACATCTGCATCAATGTTTAAATAAATTGCTAATGAAATTACTATTGATGCATATGTTTTATTTTTATATCTCTTGATTATTATTTTCAATTAGTTAGCAATTATACATGTTTAATTCAAAATGCAAGTACATTTGAGTATTTATTTGTAGAAGTGAAGTGGATGCATAATAATTGCTGATATTTATTAAAATTTCTGAACATTAATTAAATTTGTTTCTATCTTTTATTATTTTGAAGCTATTTAATTTGAATTTTTTTTTGTATCGTCTATATGTTTAATGTAACTGTAATACTAATATTATAATATTATTGAATTATTTTTAGGAAGATCAACTTGGCATTTCTTTATTAACACTTGAACAACTGGAATCAGAAGACATCAAGAGGAAAATTGAATCCAGAGTGCAATTGTTGTAAATAATGTATTTTATTTGTATTAAAGTTTTTATTTTAATATATAATCTGTTGTTTCAATTGAGTATTATATTTTGTTTAAAAATCGCATAATGTCTTTAAAGATAATTTGATTGCTTATTCAATCCACTTTTTTTTTTTTAAACTTATCAATGATAAATAAATGTTATTCTCAGATAAATTACATCATACTTTTATAAAATTTTAACATAGCTGAGAACAATTTTTATTTATACTGTTATAAGTCAAATTTTTTCTCAGTTATTAGACTATTAAAACAATTTTTCAATGTACCTAGAATAATATAAAAATGTAATATTTTAATAACAAATATTTGGTACCATATTTTGCATTAAATTTCCACTGCATTTTACTCTTCCATAGTTGGAGATTTTTTAAGGGAGGATACACTTCAAATTTTACTTTATGCAAGTATGTTGTTTCATATACAAATATGTGGTCTAACCTCCAAGTAAATAGTCTTTATTATTTATCGATTCCTTTTATTTAATTCTTTCAATAATTATAATTTGAATGAATATTTTCAAGTACTATTCTGTTGTGGAGGACCTTTGTTAAAGTTTTTTAAAAATTTCTCTAGAAAAATTGAATATTTTTATGGTATCATTTTCCTTAAAACAAAGCTATTGTAGACCTTTTATACATAGTCAATTCTCAAATAGTTAAAGTTATGAAAGTGGTAAGTGGAAAAATGTACTGGGTTTCAAAAAAAAAATTTTTTTTCCATTTCTTTCTATGGGTAATAAGAATTCTTTGCTAAGGAAATAACCTATTTTTTTTTAGATTCAAACTTTTGAATTATATTAAGTTGAAAATAAATTAGGCAACATTGCTATCTATAATATTTGGCAATTTTTTTTTACAGTGAAATATTGATACTCTTTACAGTAATTTTACATGTACTTCTGGAAAAAGTTTGAATATCTAAGCTGCAAGCCTAACAATAAAGCTATTATTTTTAAGTCATTACATGTATTCCAGTTATATTTAATGTACCAAGTTTTTACTGATAACATTTTCTTAATTTCATTTGATATCAATAGCATGCTTGACAGGCCTTATATAAGCCTTCAAATTAACTTTCGAGGAGTCTGAAAAATCGGCACAAATATGTCCGCAAAAGTCTCTATTACTGAACAAACATTGCAAAAAACTACATTGCTTCTTTAGAGTAGTAGTCTTTAAAATCCCTATGTCGATTACAATAAATGCATATCTGTATATTTTTTTAGTAGATTTCAGCCTTTAAGCCCAGAACTTAAAAAGCTTCACCAACAGTTTAGACAAATTTAAATCCCTGATAAGGTCGTTGAGATCTTGCTGAGATATAGTGAGGTTGTAAACTACCTGTTTCAAAATTAGGATCACTTCTCTCTTTTCTAGCATCTTTAGTGTGGGCTTGGTCAAAGTTATAACTTATAATAATGAAATCTGGACCTTTGTTACAGAATTCATTTTACTATGAAGCATAGGTCTCATTGCAGATGCCAAAATGTGATATTTTACTATATATTTTGTTTTGGACTTCATTTTCTAATATTTGTTATCAGTCAGTTGAATGGTTCTTCTGTTCCCTCCAAATAATAGGGACTAAAAACGAAACATAATGTGTACCATTTATCCACCCCTTCAGAAGCCTGACACATGACACTCAGAATATATCTGAGGAATAATCTTTATTAAAATCATCTTTAAACTTGGAGTACAGTTAATAACCATTTCTCTCAAGTGGTGTGAAGCTTCGTTATCATTTCTCTAAAGATGCAGCAAAAGTTTGCATGATTTAAGCACTTTCTTAGCATAATGAAAAGTTTTTAAGATTTAAACAAATAAAAAAAACACAAAATCATAGCATGAATAAAAAACTCCATCCATTATTTGCCGGGTTCACTATTATATCAACATGCAAGAATCAAAGAAAAATGCAAATGACATTCACAAAAAGCTGTTCTTGATGAAAGGAATCTGATTACATATTTGGATTCAGTGTGTAAAAATACATTAGAAATACTATTTAGTTTTCTTGTAAAAAAAAAAAAAAAAACTTACGTTAACCAGTGTTATTTGTTATTGCTTCCTTGTGATTTTATGCACATCACCCACCTGAATTTATTTGCATTTTCTGTAATGGTGTTGTACTTGTTTGATCATATTGATTAAAACATTACTTCATACTTTCACCTACATGGTGCTCTGCTTCTTTTCGAATATCCCTTATGTGCAAAAATTGCCTATAAAGCTTTAATAAAATCAATTCACTTGTTAAAAAAGCTTGCATTGAATCCAAGATCTTCCAATCTAAAGAACATCTACAGTTCGGGCATTTTGAGCAGTTATAGAGCCTTTTGATTTGATAAAGTATATTGAATTGCCGAAGGCTATTTAAAAGAACTTTTCAAGATGTATTCATGTGTTGCAAGAAAGAAATTCCAGAACACATACAAAATAAAGCTCTATGGACATGCATGCAGGATTGGGAAATTTGCAATTCATCACCTTTCGTTAAAAAAAAGTCTGGGATTGAAACCAATTTCTATTACTTGTCATGCTGTCATTTCAGGGTCGATTGAGCCAAAGAAATGAATTTTAGGTCTTAGAAAATGAATATTGTGATTTTGCTTAGCACTGTTCTAGTGATACACATCAGTTATAAGTGCATGACAGTTCTATCTTTTGCAAAAACAACTTTGTCATGGATATGTCCTTTATCTATGAAGAACTCTCTTAAATAATGTGATGAATGTGAAAATGTCATATAAGGGATTTCATCTGTAAGATTATTCACTCTCTTATATGAAATACATCTTCTTTCAAAGATGAGATCCTTAAAAACTCCCAAGCATCCACTTTGAAATGGATGCTTGGGAGTTTTTAAGTTCACACTTTTATAAAAAAAAATATTTTTGCAGGCAAATCTGAAAGGTTCCAATTTTTTACAACAAACTTTGGTTGTTATGCTGCCAGCTAAGCTGTGTCAAAGTACATTTGTAAAGATGAATGTCACAGATTTATCATGATTTGGGGGAGGGGTAGCATGTCTATCAATTGCATTTAAAAGTGCTCCTAGAATATATTTTCTGTAAATGCAAAAATAGTAACATATATTTTTGATAATGAACATTCATATGCTTTTCATTGTTTATTAATTAATGTTTGTAAGACCTGTCAGTAAATTTTACATTTTTTTATGCTTTCTTAAATTACATTTACTCATTTATAAATTATTTGCTGCCATTGATCTTTTAAAGAGAATGGCAGCTATGAAAATTTAAATCAGAATTAGATTAAACTAGATAACATCTATAAAATGAAGCATACTGTTATATTAATTCTAAAGAGATTTTTTAATATAAAAATTCCTTTTATGTTAATTTTATTTTTATGTAATAATTATGAAAATTTATATAATAATCATAATATTTTTATATAAAATTTATATAAAGAAATTTATATTACATGGAAAAAAAAGAATTAAAATTAACTAACAAAGAATAAGTTAAGAAAGCGTTTGAATATTTTAAATGTTTTATGTTAATTTTTTTTAAGCTATATAAATTTACTTTAAATTATTTTTAATTTGATGTAATTTAAAAAAGTATATAAGTCAAAAATAAGTTAAAGATGAGGCTTACATTTTTAATAATTGAAGCAATAATTATAATTCTGTATTTATATTTTTTTCGCACAAGAAAAAATATAGAGAGAGCTTATATATATTTATTTATTTATATTTCTATATATACATGTCTCCAATTGTATAAAATACTTGAAAACGGCTATTATTAAAATTCTGGGTATATTAAAATTTCTATTTTTCAAAGTATAAATTATAAAATGTCTAATAAATATTTTATAATGTTAATGAAAGCAAATATTTTAGTATTAATGACAATATACTCAAAATATATCGTTTTTTTTTTAAAATAAAAATATATTCCTTTGTACCGAATTTCTTAAGTGAGCTGTCAAAACAAATTAAAGTATTGTCATTTATCAAATTAAAAATAAAAACTAACAAATGTTTGTGAGTTTTTATTTTTTTTTACCTATATTGTATTATTTGGTAATAAAAAGTTTGAAATAGTATTGAAGGAAAATTTTCACACTTTTATTCGTGAACTATAAATCTTTTCTAAGATCAGTTTTAGGGCTGATGCCTAATTCGCCGAGTGCCTACTTTGTTCATTCTTAAATTGCAAGTGTAAGTGGTGCTTTGACATCAGAGTTGAGTCAGATTAGTATTTTTTTGTCAGCACTGCTTTTTCATGCGTGAAAAATCAGGCCTTCAAATGTATCATTTAACGGAGAGTACAACTGTGGTTCTGCTTGCTCTTATGCCTATGATAAGTAAGCGCTCGGGAGTTTTTCAAGATTTTCAGTTTTGGAGTGTTGCAGCTGCCTATCATTTTGGGGAAAACTGTGTATATAAGATCTTAAATTTTTTTTTTTTTTTTGGGGGGGGGGCTATATATACAGTATGAAAGCTCAATATATTTAATCTGTATAGGTTCTTGTATAACTCTACTAATGAATGATGAATGTAAACGTTTCGATATCCGCAGTGCATTGCGTCTAAAAAATTGCTCCAGGGTATAGTTTTCCCATTATATCCACGCAGCTTCATTGCTTAGCTCTGCACGTGCCAGCAATAACTACTCTCCAAATCGGCGCGATTGAAAAAAAAAAAAAAAAAAAAAAAAAACTTCGTCGTATGCATTAGAAAGCTTCATTGGGCAGGAAAACGCCCTCTCGTAAAAAGCTGATAAAATGTAGTAAGTGCCTGTAAAACCGCATAAAATAATCATGAGGCTTATTTTAGAAGAACATAACGGCAGGCGTAAAATGTCGCCAAGAATGAGAAGGCCGTTAGTCTGTCTGGTACAGTAATAAGCATATGAAACATATGATCATATGCTTTTTATGTAGTAGAGAGCTTAAGTCCGTTGTAAGGTATTTTGGTATACATCACGCGTAAGTTGCCTCCCGTGAGTAATCTTCATAGCTAGTGAGCAGTATTCATGTGTTGCAAGAGGGAAACCTGGAAAATTCCTAAGAACACGTAGGTAGAAGCACAACATCCCTTTTTTTTCACTTTTCATTCGTGGTTAGAATCGAATCTGGGACCTTTTGTTCTAAGAAGATTTATTTTTACATACAATTACCCTGTTTATATTGAGTAAATCTAATTGTTTCATTGTTTATAAACTATCGCAATAAATTCAAAATGCCCGTTATCCCAAAATAAACTTCGTAAAAGGACAAAAAAAAAAAAAAAAAAAATTAATTTCATAAAATAGAGCATACGCAGGTTTATTAAAATTAAACCTGTACAAGTAAAACAAAATTATTTCTCTCAGAGTGTAGGAAATCTCAATTTACTTATAATATTTTATAAGAAAAATATTTCTAAGAGGATTAAGCATTATATTTTAATGAGAAACTACTAAACATAATTTTATCTCTAAATAAAAATCGTTGGAATAAGAAAAGGACAAGAGATAAATATAGGGCACTTTATTTTATGTTTTTATCTCTCGGATCGTATTTCTTTGTTAAAACTTTTTTCAAAATCATTTTTCTTATTCAGACAGCACCATCTGTTTCTCCAAAACAATCATCTTAGTTTTAAGAAGATTTTATTTTCATACCTGTTTCTTGTAGTCACTGAAAGCAATATTTTTTTTCAAGTAAGCAAAAATTAATAAGATATTAATAAGGTGTCACAAAGAAAAAAAAGAACAGCATATTTTTTTTCTTTGAGACATCTTATTAACGCATAATATTACAATTTTAATGAACGATACCTGTAAAATTGCTTCTATTAAGATAAGATTTCAAATCGAAAATCAAGTTGTTATAAAAATAAATGAATAAAAAATCTTAAAGGAAAGATATGATAATTAAATATCAATATATTAAATAGCAACTATTAAGTTTGTATACTTAACTTATCCAGGTCGAAAACTAACTTAAAAGGTATTACTTTCTCAATAATTTAAGAAACACTTAAAAAAAAAAAAAAAAAAAACCTCCAATCTAAAGCAAGTTTAAGTTTGAAGATTACTTTGATAACTAAATGACATTCGAAATAAATTACTGTAATTATGAAGTGAGAGATTTTTTTTTTTATAGAATTTGAGAATATACTTTGAAAATAGTTATTATTTTCAAAGAATTCTCTCGATAATTGAATGCTATTTTTAAACAAAATTAATTATTGGAAAAAAATTTTTCTCTGAAACATTCTATATTAAGTTTAACCAGATTCTGCAACTTTGGCTTTTCTTTTGGACTTTGAATTTAGATTAAGTATTATACTCAAGGTGATTTTATTCTCAGAATGTTTAAAGTTGTCAGGCATAGATTTTAAATTGCTGCATACGGATCCTGTCCCAACTGCTTTCCTAATTATAACAATTGTTCCTTTGAGCGCTTCTTAAAATCTTCATTGAAAATAAAGACTGCTTTGTAAAAAAATGAAGGAATTCTATTTTTATAAATCAAAATTTCCCCTTAAGTCGAAAAATATAAACAGGAAAAATTTTTAGTAAAATAATTTCTGTAATGAATATTTCACTATGAGTTTCAAGAATTTTGCATCCCCTGTGTTCAATGAAAAACTAATTTGAAATACCCAATGTTTTAATTTGTGAATCAAATTTGATTTTAATTTGAATTACTATTTATTCAAATTATTTTATATGCTTGATCCAATTCAATCTGTATCACTAGTTTCGAAATTGTTAACATTACTCAGATTGCATTTGATACTGAAAATTTTAATATTATTACCACCATTTCTACTCCCAGCCTATTGAGAATGATTTAAACATTTTTCAAAGGGATGCTAAGAGATCTTGAGATGATTTTTCAGAAATTGAAATAAATTTTACCCCCTCGTAAGAAAAAACATAATTAGAACACCAAAATTTGAAACTTTTGTACTAAAATGAAAGTCTAGTTAATATAAAATTCAGATTATCAAATTTAATCGAGATACATTTTAAGGTTTATATTCAATTATTCTATTAACTTAATTATTAGCTTAATAAATTATATTATTATCTCTTCACGTTATATACATACTATTTGCGCAATATCAGATATATTTTGATTTAATCATTTATGCAGTAATTACTTTATAATATTAATGATTAGATAAATTTAGAATTTTTTAATGTTCTTATTCAATTTTATGATTATGAAAGTTATTTCACAATAACATTTCAAAAGTTTTATATCTCTTTTAAAATAATTAAGTTAAATTTAAATCACAATAATATTAGTGGTTAGATCGATTCGGAAAGTTTTATACCCGTGTCAGCTTCATCTTTTGTAACACCGAGGAAGTTCAACTCTCAATGATTACAATCCAAATATCGCCGAGCATTCACAGCGCCAAATATGGAAATCATGCCAAATGTGACACTGACATTGGCTATTGCAGTGTTATAATTCTGGTCTTTAGGTCAACCATGTTCAGCAATTTCATCTGATATGCGATGTCTCTTACAAATGCTCAAAGGAAAAAGTCAATTTATGTTATATCCTGTGATCTTGGGGTCAAAGAATTGGGATACCTCGCCTGATCCTCTTTCCTCTAAAGTGGCCATTCAAAGAATAATTAATATGGGTGCCACAATGGATTCATGAACTGTTATGTTTTCAAAAGATATTCGGTTGAAATTTTTTCGAATCGCGAAAATACAAAAATACATAAACATTGCATGAGTTGTAACAAAAGAATAAATACATAAATAAATAAATAAATAAAAAACATGTAATAACGTGTTTCGACGATGAAGAAAAGATATTGAAATTTGAGAAAGAAATTTTTCATGATTAACAAATGGGAAATCGGCATTTATCAAAATACTAATATTCCTTCAAACCAGAAATTAAAATAATCTGAAAAAATTTTTAAATTGCAAAAAGACGTATTTTTTTTGAAAAAATGCCATAGGTTTGTTTATATCGTTATTATGATTTATTAAATATAAAAGAAAACATCCGTTTTACAGACATCCGGTAAAATTATACGATTCGATCTACATTCTAAAAGAAATTGTTAAATTTTCGGAACTCTCGAGAAGGGTTTTATTATAAATCAATCAAAAAATGTCAATCATTTTACAGACATACACTGTATTGTTTTACAATTAGGTTATGCATTGCTTATGAGTAAAAAGATATTAAATTTCCGTAATTCCCGAGAAGGATTTTATGCTAAATCAATCAAAAATGTCAACCATTTCACAGACGTACATTGTATTATTTTACAATTAGATGACGCACTGTTTATGTGTAAAAAGTCATTAAATTTCTGGAATTCCCGAGAAGGATATTAAGCTAAATCAATCAAAAATGTCAGTCATTTTACAGACATACACTGTATTTTACAATTAGATGATGCACTGTTTATGAGTAAAAAGATATTAAATTTCAGGAATTTCCGAGAAAGCTATTATACTAAATCAATCAAAAATGTCAGGACTTTTATAGACATACACCGTGTTATTTTACAGGTAAGTTATGCATAGTGTGTGTATGTGTGTGTAGAAAATAAATTAAATTCTCTGAATTCTCCGGGAAGTGTTTCATGCTAGATCCATCAAAAATATCAGGCGTTTTGTATACACATTATATTATTATACAATTAGGTATGCATAGTAAAAAAATTAAATTTTCAGAACTCTTGAGAGTTTGTGATCAATCTTTAATTATTAACCATGAAGATCAACAGTAACCCATTTTCTATCTTCCCTTTATGCTCCCCATCTGAAATTTATAATCAAATTATAATCACAAAAAAAAAAAAAAAAAAAAAAAAAACCCGAATGAAATTGTTTGCTCATCAAAAGTCTTATACTCTCATTTTCCTGGAAAATACTTATCTCCGGGAAAATGGGATCCCAGGGGAGAAGCTGCAACCACTGAGGCGCTGCCCTGGCCGACTTCCACACCTAGGCATTTTAACAAAGCCCCGCATCTGCCCTTAATTAATACTACGTGACCTTCTAATTAGCTGATCAAGAGGGCAAAGATGAAGGGAGGGCGTTTCGAAAAGGGGGGAGGAAGTTTTTCCCGGTGCTTGGTTTTATCCCTGGAAGACCCCACGATAAGGAAGACAATGGATCTATTTTTAAAAGGGATAATGAATTTTCTAACGAGCTCCACGAATGGATAGAAGTGAGCGTGAGCCTGCTTCTGATGAGTTTAGAATGGAAGTGAGTTGGTGAGCGCTCTCTCTCTCTGTGTCTAGGCTCAATTAAATCAAGAGCCTTTTCCCCGAAAACGATCTCGATTAAAGTATTAGCTTAAAGTCGTTGAGGATCGGACAGACATTCGATTAGGAATTGGTGACCCAAAAGAGTGTGACGCCACATCAGACGGTATCGAGCGTGCAAATCAGATAATGGACCGCTTCATTAAGCTGACTGAATTGCAAGGAGGCTCTGATAATTGTGTTTTAAGCAATTTTTTCAGTAGATTCCATTAAAAAGTTGAATTCCTCCAGGAGACTGCAACAGCATCTAGGAAGAATTTTGTTAATGAATCTTAAAGGAGAATTTGTAAAGGAATTTTTGTGTTGAGGAAAACAAATCTCATTTTAATTTGGTAACATTCACGTTACTAAAATTTTTTTTCTCATTTCATTTTCGGTAAAAAGATCAGAGAAAGTCCGAAAAACGTTACAAATAGCTTCAAATATATTATCTCAAACTTAATGAAGCATGTCATAGAGTTGTTATGGTGTTAAGAAACTAAAAAATATCTAGTATTACCTTAGCTTTCACAAATAAATTAGATAAGCATATTTTTATAAACATGCCAGAATGCATATTATACAAATATCCATTTATTTATATGCATTCACTTTGCATTTTACAAGATCAATATTTTACCTTACTTATGCAAAATAAAACACCCTAAAGGAAGTATGTAAATAATGTGATATTGATGTCATGGTTTTGTGAGGATGAAATATGCAAATCATCCGCTCTGCTGCGACGCGCATATCGCGAGTGATTGTAGTGCCATCTGGAAGTACTAAATAAGGGGAGCACAGATTATGGATTTGAAGTACGATCATTGTTTTTAGAGCAATATTTTGCATATGATTTAATTGTTTTGTGGAAGATATCGAACATCTCGTGAGCACGTTTTTGAATTCGACTGCGGAAGATAGAATATTAGACTGTAGGGGTTAGTGGCTTATCCTTCAGAGGAATCTGTAATCGTATTGTACGAAGCCAAGCAACTGTGATGCTGATCTGTAAACATTAGAAACTGGAGGAAACGTGGAACTGGTAACATCATATGACATTCACATCGTTACATCACTGCACATAATGATAAGCATATTGTGACATCGCTCAGCTGCAACATGAATCATTGCACAATAGATTCAGTTATGTTACGGATTATTCTCTGTCCTTTCATACGTCGTTGGCAACTGAGTGAGATGCCTACGAGGCATCCATTACTTCATTTATTCTTGATCAATTCACAGATTTTTGATTCAAAATCACAGACGTTTACGCCGTCAATGGGGCGATGAGCGACGGGCAAGGACATAAGGATGGTTTTGCAGCTGGGGAGAGGTTTTGTTTTGAAGATAAAATTTATACTTGATTTTAAATTTAATGGACTGTGGTGATGATCAGGCTGCAATAGAAGCAGTATTGGAGTATTTTGAAGGAACACTTGCCAAATATCAGCAAGCATTGTATTAACTGTGTGGAAATTCAATAAATAAGGCCTTAATTTGATATGAAAATAAAGATTCGTATTGAGGAAATCTGCAATATAGATTGATACTGCAGCGGAGCAGAGATTGGGTTACGCACTAATTGAATAAAAGAATCCGGGTTGACGTCAGATTCCCCGATGGTTGGTAAGAAGGTTGGCAATGAAGGACTTTGAAACGTTAGAACATAAATCTTCCACTATGCTTGAATACTTTAAAGAGAATTTATTTTAAGAAAGACGTTTAATATATAACCCAAAATTTGAAATGACTTAATTGAAGTTTATTTGACATGGGAATTGCATCTGCTATTTTTCTTAAGATAAGGTTGGAAGTCGATCTAGGAAGGCCCAAAGCAATTCAAAGGATGGTAGAATGACTGACAAACAGATAACGAGAAGGAGGGGCCCTGACCTATACCAATAGGTTATCAGGTTTAGCCCACAGTATGATTGACAACTAGTGGATGAAAGAGATATCTATTGAGAGCGGATAAAATAAGACCACTGTACCAAGAAGGGCTACTTTATGAATAACTAAATAGCTGAAACAGGTGACAAGAGCTAACACCATATTTGTTTGCTTATAATAATGGGGTGGTAATTTTTAGAACATTGATCACTTTAAGAGCTTTATTTTTAAGATTCTGAATACCTATAAAGAATTTATGTTCCTCACTTTGATCTCTGTTGGTTTCACAAGAAAGGTAATTTTATTGTTCCTCTTAATAATTACTTCATAGGTACTGAAACTTTAATTTAAATCTACTTTAAGTTTAGAGAGTATAATAGCAGAATACTCACAGTGGTAAATCTCCGACTTCCAATTGTAACATCCCCGTTCTTTATCGTGAATAACATGAAATAGTTATGTTTTAATCGACTCAAGATTATATCATGGATCGCATATATAAAAAAATCAGCATAAACTAAACTTTAGCTAATTAGCTCAAGGAAATCAGACATAAAAATAGAAAATAATGCAGGAGATAAGATTGAGTTTTGAATGACTCCTCTTCAAGAGAAACTTTCTGAGCTAATCAGTTTCGCCATTTGATTTTATTGGATTCGTCTAAAAGGAATTTGTAAATCCATCTTGCAATACTGCCACTATTACCCATTTGTAAAACATTCTAGAACCGAACTATCAATATAAACTGAATCAGAAGATGAACGAATACATATAATGAGAAATCAATGACATGCTTTTTTCTATTTTTGCAAATTAAATATCTCTAAGAAGAATCTAAAGAGCTGTTTGGAAGTCTCGAAAAGGGAGAAATCTCAACACTTTTTGATGAAGGTGGTAATTCTTTGACACAGAATCTCTTCAAAAATGTTTCTGGAACTGATATTAAAAGGAAATTGAGTGATACTTAGTTATGCCATGTTTGGATTCTATGATATATGAATAGGCAAAATAGGGGCATTTTTTCAGCTGGGGGAGAGTTTCATCTTAGAAGAAAATGCTGTTAAAGAATGTGAGCAATTTTACACAAGAAATTTGACTAAAAGATTTTAATATTTTTGCTGAGAAACCATCTAATACTGGAATGGAAACTTCTGTAGACTCTATTGCTATATTAAATTCAAAATTTCCTGGAGATAATTTAAGAATATTGGACCAAAACAATCTTAAGGTATTGGAGAATGAGTACACACACAAATGTCATTAAATCTTGACACAAAAAATATCTTTCATCCTGGCGGTCTTATATTTCTTTGTCATTCAGAGTTATATTATGGGAATTAAAGGGAATTAAGAACTCTTTGAGTAATCTAAAAATTTTAAACTTGTGTAGCCTTGCAGTTACTGACCCAATAATCTTTCTTAACAACTGGTATTGCTTACCTTAACTTGGTTGAAAAATGTTTTTAAAAAGTATCCTAGATACATTGTCTAATTGCCTTTTGGCTTTCCTGAGGTAGTATATTTTCAAAAATAAAAATCTATAGCAATATTTATTCCCACTATGGAGGATTATATTGAATATGCATTTTTTTCTTAATTATATTCATTTAGAGCTTAAGAAAAGATTCTTTGGAATTGATCGTAAGACCATATGTCAGTTGAACATAACTCAGAGTTGTTTTTTTTTTTTCATAAATTTTTACCCAGATTTTAATACAGACAAAACGAAGGGAGCGGGGTTCTATAAACAATTCTTAACACACTGGAATACGACCTCTTTCAAATTCGTAGAGTGGAAACTTGAGATAAAATGTCTTTGAAACATAAAGCAAAATATATCAATGAGAATGATCTCGGTGTAACGTGGATTGGTTGAGAGTTATTTAAGGTACACAAATTACAATCATCAAACCACGATGTCAGTGTCTGGCTCATTTTAGTGCTTGAAAAGCCACCTCAATGATTTTATTGAATATTGAAGTTATCCACTACAATACATGGATTTTTAATTAGGTGCTGACGAGAATTTAAAGAAGAAATATTCATTTTGACTCTTGGTGAATAGAAGTTTACAACATGAAGGAAAAGGTTATGAATTACAATTTTCACCCACATTACTTCCTTATTCAAGGCATCAGAGAAAAATTATCTCTGCTTTTTGAAGAATATTTTTTTAAATCTGCATTTATAAGACCACCACCTATTTGATCTAACTTATCTTTTCGATATATTGTTTTTGGTGGGATGTGAAAAGCTTTATGGAAGATTTTTTTTTGAATAATTAAGATGTCACAGAAGATGCAAATTCAGCAAAAAGTAGGGCATGATTTTTTTATTCCATGCCCTTATCATTCCATTATATAAGTTTCATAACTTTAAATAAATACATAAATTTTAAAATATAATTACAGACTTCTGCGGCTTCTACCTTTAAGATTAAAAAAAAAAATGCATGCAAATAGAAGAGAAAGATTAATTTTAGCTAAAAACTTTTCTAACAACTTAAGAAAAAAAACTTTTAACACCTAAAACATATATCGCTAAGTGTCTAAGAGCTGGCTTGATTCCAAGGAAAAGACAGAAAATTGTAATCCATCGGCTGTATTTACTGAGGTCGGAGCACTGCAATTCATTGTAGATAAGTTAATTAAGCCCGTTTTCTGGCTAAAGGAATCGCCACTTACGTTTTTCCCTATCCACTACCTGTTATAGTAGAAGTTTCCTTTTTGAATGAGTCTATTTTTTATTGTGAGTGATAATAACTTTTTGTATTGTTACTGTGAGTGATATTGTTATTGTGTGTGATAGTCACTTCTTGTAATCTGTCAAGTTGAAGATAGTTCTTAATATAAAAGTTAAGATATTTTTCGGGAACCCTTGATTTTTTTATCATGTCGTTTTCAAGAAAGGTAGTTCCATCGATTTTCTTGTATTCGAGAATTTTACTTGTTTCACTCTTCACGCTTCTCGAGTCATTTCTAGGAATAAATTTTCCTGATTTTACTTTTAGTAAGATTTTCAATGAATTTGTTCCATTCTTATAATCAAAATAAATGCATTCTTCCTTCTTAAATGATCCTAAGAGAAAAATGGGATTCTCTAAGTTAGATATGTGAACATTCATTGGAAAAACTCAGAACAATTTTTCCGTCTGAGAACATTCTGCAACCAAAAACGCATAAAAGGTATCGGCCTTGAACTTTGGAAAGAGAACTAAATGTTAGTTCTACAATTAGGCTTAAGAGATAGTGTTCCAAATTTAACTCTATTTGAAATACAATAGGAAAATCTATACAAAATTTACCTTTAAGGAGTTTGAAATAAATATAAAAAATTAAATAGAAAAATATGTAATATTAAGTATGAAAAAGTGACCAACCAATCACCATTCACCGTGGTCTTTTGCTTCTTTTCTCAGAAAAGAAGCGAATGACAGCTCACATGTGTTGACTTTGTTACTGGACCATGGTTTAAAATAATGAGTCACAAATAATTGTTAAAAATAGGGAATCAAAAGTGTATTGATATGGGGTGTTCTCTAATATTTAACAGGAAATCGAGCAGCAGAATGGGAAGTGCTTTTGCTTTAAGTTCAGTAGTTTCTGGGTTCGACTATTAAGCAATCATAGAGGTAAACAGTCCTCCGGAATCGGTTTTAAACAGTAACTTCTTGTTGAAAAGGCGCAAACCAAATTTAGTGCGGAAATATAAGAATATATATTGTGTCCACAGTTTCAGAGAAGTGATTGCCGGCTGGCAGTTTGCTGAGGTACCTGGTTCTAATGAACCTCAACCCTTATTGGCTATCTAAAAATGAAACTAGGAAGCTATATCGTGATCTGATTGGCATAACAAGTAGAAGTATTTTCTTTAGAAAAGCTAATTTTTGATACAGAGTAATTAAAAAATTCTTTTTAATTTTTTATAAATTTTTTTGGGATATAAACTTTTTATTTATTTATTTATTTTTATACTATTTGTTTTTTTAATTTATGTTAGCGAATTCCACAGTTTTAACAGAATAATTTAAGTATTGATAGTGTAAATCACATTGTAAAATTTATCAATTTATATTTTTACGAGAGCTTTGATAAATTGTCTAAAAAAAATTGACCTTGGTTTACAACGTTTAAAATTTTTTCTCGAGGGAAAAAGAAGAAACACAAATCGTATACCGATGTCGATTAAAAATCTCATTACCAAGTCAGTTGAAGGAAACATGCAAAAAAGCAATTTTCTAAATCCCTCTTTTTTAAATCCTTTTCTTTATTTAAAGCTCTTGTAGCATGCAATTTTTTTTAATCGAGATTTTTTTCTTAATAATCGAACTTCAACCTCAAAGCCGATAAACTGTGCAGGAGGTAAGGTCTCCTTCATTTTTCTCTACCTATCTCGCTTTCCCTGGTGCCTCTTGCTGATTCCAGAACCCTCCTCCCCCCCTACTTGCAAGCTAGGTTCAAGACTCGCGTGATAAGTTTTTAAAAATTTAAAATATTCTCTCTTGCACCCAAAGTAAAAATGAAATAACGCGAAGAAGAAAGAAGAACGTTGCATTAAGAAAGGGGATGGTTACCGTTAACATATTTTCGATCGCTTCGAACCAATTTGTTTTTACATTCCCGCTTCAAATAGAAATATATTCATTATTTTTAATGCTTATGAATTTTTAAGGAAGATTCTATTTACCATGGACAAGTTCGCATAATTTTGTACTTTGTGCCGTATTAATTCGATTTTTTCCTTGTTTATGGTAATGGAACACGGCTTCCTATGATGTTTCCTTCAAAATGAGTAATGAAACATATTCCAATATTGGCGGTAGTTTAAGGAATGGGCATTGATTATCAATGATAGAATTTCAATGGTTTAAAAATTTAAATTATCAATCGTCGAGAAGGGATGTTGAACTTAAAAAAGATCGTTAGGCATATGTATATTTTCCCTTATTGAAAATTAAAATGTTTTCATAAATTAACAGAAAAATGTGGAAAGAAGATAATGCAGAAATCTGTAACTTGCGTCTTTCAGAAAATATACGGAAATTAGAAATGGGAAAATGAATAAAATATTTATGTATAAATTTAAAATATTTCAATTAGAGGAGATTATGATATCGAGAAATTAAAGGAAACTGAACTTCCTCAATTTTTATGAGTATTTCAATTATTAAAGTATCTTGAATGCAAGAAGTAATCATACAAGGCAGTATTGCGACAAATACAAAGACGTTTGATTCTGTCAGTTTGGAAGAATGCAATGCGAAGAGTAAAGTCACAATTTCTGAGATATTTTTTTTAAAAATAGCAACACAAGATGGATGAAGTACAATTATCGTCACGTTTTAAAATAACATTACATAAAAATATCCAAAATATTCTCAATAGGATAAGTTTTGACTTCGTTATATACTTACTTTATTAAGATTCAAAACTGCGAAATTTCTTATGGCAGTTTGTTTCTATAAAAATCTAGTAATTTTGAATCAGAAAAAAATTGGCAGTTGGCAACATATCGTAATAACTAATTAAATCTATCTTATTTTAAAAGTTGGTGCAGCATGTCCAATTTTAGACCTTGCGCCATAAAACCCAACCAACCAACCAACTTATTCTAAAAGGTTACCTTTCAGAATAAATTAGATTAAAACGGGAAAAATATATTTTAGGGTACTCCGACGCGAAAATTGGCAATATTTTTGTCGTTATTATTGCTTGATGAAAAAAAAAAATGTTGCCAAAAATATTAGGAAATGAGAGAGAGAGAGAGAGAGAGAGAGAGAGAGAGAGAGATACATACATAATTAAAGATTTTTATTATTTTATATCGTCATATGCAACATCACCCAATCGGCGACAAATTGGATTAATCCAAAGAAAAATATTAATAAAATATAATCCATCCAAATTTTTCGACACATTTTTATTTTAAATGGTGATAAACCATTACTTATTTTTACTTAAATCAATATTTTGCTATTTATATAATTTATTAGAAATATATGTTGTTATTAAGAAACTAATGAAATATTAAGCATTGTTATTTTTAAGAAAGAGAATATTAAATATTTGACTACATACCATGCGTTATTTCAATGTTAACTACGGAACATAAACTGTTTTTTGCTTTAATTGATTTGAAAATAATTTTTAATAGTTAAATTGTAGCAATTTTTTGCATAATGTTTAAATACATAGATTATTTAAACACTAGAGAAATATGGAATTATTTAAACTTTTTTGGAATAAAATTTAAATTTTTGCATTTTTAAAAATTGCAAAATGGGAAATGTCCCCTCTAATATACTTTGAAATATTTCGGCAAAATTCGATTTCATTTTTTTAAAATGCTCTTTCTTAGATTTGAAACTTCCATATATTCCAATGAAATGAATTCCTTTCCATTAATACACTTTTTCTTTTTTAACTTAAACGAATACACTTTTTTTTTAAACTTTTTACCTTGAGATATTCGTTTTATTTTTATGTTTACATAATATCAAAATTCTCAGTTTGAAAAATATTTAATTATTTAAATGATAAATGAAAAATAGCAGATATAAATTTATGTATTTTTTCTGTTATTTTTTATGTTTTAAAATTTTAAATAAGTAATTATATTTTTATTATTAAACTTTTTATAAGAGAAATTGCTATTTCATTTTTTTTATATAATTTGATTTTTATTGTGAACTTAGTAAAATTAAAGAAAAATAAACTACGACTGAATAATTTGAAAGACTAGAAATTAAAAATAAAAATGAAATAAATTTTAATGTTATGTTAATATAATATTTATATAGTAATCACACATTTTTATCCAATCTTGTGAATTATTATTTGTAATAGTTATGAGGAATGAATTATAATGCAAATTAGTAGCAATATCACAAGCAGGTTTTTTAATATTTTAACTAGGAATTCACGGAAAAAATGTTGTAAGAAAAAAATAAGGAAGACTGCACAAGAATGTGATTATTTAATTAAGTTCGAAAATTTTAAATTAAATATTTCACTGCCAGCTTTTTTCTGCGATTCACAATCTTCTGCTAAAACAAAAAAAGTTTTGATGTTCGGTAAACAACGCCATCTTGTTAGTTTTCAGACAAAAATTATAAGTGAACTAAAATTTTCGTGTTGACGAATTGCATCACCATATCTTGCTGATGAAGAGTATCTTATTTTCAAGATTATAGATTACCACATTCTTTTTCCAGACTCATGTTTAACGCCCGCTCTCTTGCAAAAATTTTAAATTTTTCCCGATACTATTTAATAATGTAGAATATTTTCTTTTTTACCAAATAGTTCAGTGAGACGTTTGACCATTAGTTTGAGATAATTAAGGCATAAAACATTGGAGATAGCCTACATGAAAACATTAGGGTAGAATAGTTTATCGACTTGTTTCCAGCTGAGTATTTTTTCATCAGAAGTCGCTAAACACAATCAATATCTTCGTAATTTCGAATTATATATACATGAGTAAGTCGATACCTGAGCCAGCACTCCTTTTCACAGCGATCGATGCAAAACGTTTAAAGTGATGGCCTTCCTCTAAGTCAGGTATAGAACCCGTTACATCGCTGTCACGTCTTTTCCCACTAGACCTTCAAAGCCACTAAGAGCTTTAAACAGTTAACTATTAGTTTCATATTTTTATGAAAATATAATTAACCTCAAACCGTACCAAAAATCTTTGATAATAATATTAGCTGTGATGTCACACTTTTTTTTTTATGTTAGCCAGTGATGTTTGCATTGGAGAAGTGTATAAGATGCTTATTTGTGATTTGAATATCTTGAAAGGGATATAAAAGATTGTGACACAAAGGGGGGGGGGTACCGTAACATTTGGAAAGTTCTTCAACGCGTTCAGAAAAGTTCTTCATTGAGTATTTGTCTTTTGTGTGAGACATTTTATAAATAGTAGGCCATACTTATATGCTTTTATAAAAGGGAAAAAGGTCGGAGTTGGTTATTTTGGAATGAGCTCGTTCTTATTACCTAAAAAAAATGAGTGAGTTCTGTAGTCAATCCAGCTATACATTATTCGTGTATATTAATGGCAAGTGAAGCACGTAAAATAAATATGCCACTATCCTAAAAATGGATAGGAATAGTTCTTATAGGAATAGTTGGTCATGTCTAAGGGTTTTCAATTTGATCCCTGCTCAACCAGTTGGGTCCTGAGTAAAGTTTACCTTTTAGCTTAGAACGCTCCATGTCTTACAAGGAGCAAAAGCTATTCCACTCTTCCACTAGCTCATGAAAATTAAGGTATTATAAAAATGGCCTTACAAATATGAATTTGTAAGGCCATTTTTTTTTCAGTCATGATGAGTCACTAATAATACAAAAGAGGAAACCCAGAAAACCATCGAACTTTCATGAGGACAGATGTATGTCACGGTGAATCTCTTGTTAGAACATATCACTAGCCATGAGCAATTCTTCAGGAAAGAGCTATCCAATAGCTACTCCTCTATTGTTCATACACAATAGTGTGTCATTTACTGGGTGTGGTTGTGCAGAGAACCTTTTGGTAGAAAGACTGATTTGTAATGGTCTACCTTGAATCAATATGTTGTTGCTACGAGTACTTATGACACTTAGACAAACCAAGCTCGTTATCCTTGGCTATGCGAATTTAAGTCAATTGAGAGCGTCTTTCTTTTAATCAGAGCACCACGAAGGTGAACGTACGACTTTGCTCTTCAAATTCTCAGACAGATGGCACTATCAGAAGATCCACTCCTTCAATTTTGACATTGATCTGAAGGGGGAGGAAATTTTCTCTAGATCATTGCACCTATGGTAACTGCTCAATGACCAACCACAGGATTTTCGATTGCACAGATTTAATGAGTTTGTATAACGCATGTACTCGGTAAGTCTTGGGGGCATTGGGAATCGAACCCTGCCTTTCTGGACGGCAGGTCGATGCTCTAAGCATTAGGCTACCACGACCCGGAATGAATGTTGTTCATGAATGTTGAATATGCACGTTGAATATGACATATTCATGAATGCTGAATATGATACATACATATTCAATATTCATGATCTTTTCCATTGCACATGTAATTGAGGTCGAACAGAGATAAGAGAAGTGACAAGTGACTCATGCATCGACATCGTCTCTTGACCTTCATTCTAAATTATAAATCATTTGGTGTATTGTTGTCTAACTTTCATTATTCTTTTGATAGTCAGAAGTCAATGTGCATTATGATGTGTTTATATATTGTCAATTGAAGTTATAACTTTAATTAAATGAAATTTTATTTTTTAAATGAGGATTTATTTTTGTTTGTGATAAATTTTCTTATATGAGGATTTTTATAATTTTTCTACCTTTCACTTCAGTTTTATACCTTAAAATGGCTTCGAATCGTTATAAGAATCTATTCTCATCGGCTAACAGGGGCTTAGTAGTAAACACCGTTCCTTAGAGAGGAAGGTTCCGAATTCGATTCAGCATCCATTGCACCACGAGTGATGAATGTTGAGTTTCTCTCATCTCCATGTACATCCATAAGGGTGGGTGTTTGAAGGTTTTCCGGGTTTTCTCCCTTGCGTCTCGTAAATATCGTCCACCAACTTCTGAAAGTACTCTCGGAAAGTATTTAAGCTATAAACATTACAATGTAGCAGCCTTAAACTTTTAGGTAATTTACAACGTGGTATCAACGGGAAAGCTTCTGTTTTCGAGATAATTTTGCTCTGTTATTATGCAGTTATATTTTTTTTTATAAAGGCTCATTCAATGGCGCTCACAGACTTATATGAATTCTTAACTATTATAAGCAACCACACACTGCGCTCGCACAAAATGAGAATCGAACTCACGAACTTTTGAAATAAATGACGGAATACTAACCATTCAACTCATAGCTCGGAATTTAACCTTTGTCAATTTGGATGTTAATAAAGTGATTGTGTGTGTATGTGTGATGTTTGAAATTAAAATTATTTCACATAGAATATTAATTTAAACTTCATTTGTCAACTTCATTAAAACGAGCACAATTATATTTAAAATTATTATAAAGAAATAAAACAAAGATATTAAATATTTTAAGTAGCAAAATATTACAATTCTACGAGCATCTACCAAAGATTTGATTTAAATTAAGTTTGCATAATTTATGAATTTATCTTTATTCAGAAAAGGAAGAAAATAGCTATAATTTTTTATTTCCTCTTAACATACCACATAAGAGTAAAGAGTACGCTATTCGCTTTTTTTTTATAAGAAAGCCACGGAAAAGCTTATTTATTCAATAAGCGTTCTTTCCAGAACCAATTTGTTCAGTGGAAAATTTTTTAAAGCTCTTTGATTTATGTGATGCAATTTTCCTTGGTATTTTCTTAGCGATCTTATTATGAGTCTCGTTTTTAAAATAAAAAAAAAAGAAACATAAGCGTAAAAAATATATATATTATTTCTCTCTATTTAGAGTTAGAATATAAATTTATAAGATTTAAATTAAATTGTATAATAACATAATTTGAAAAATATACATTTTGTTACAATAAAAACTTATGCATAAAAGCAAAATATCCGAAGCTGTAAAACGAATATATATATATATATATATATATATATATATATATATATATATATATATATATATATATATATATATATATATATATATATATATATATATATATATATATATATATATATATATATATATATACATTTTGCTTGCTTTCTCTACACTTTCGATTGGTTATACTGCACAAATTTTATTTCAT
Organism: Latrodectus elegans; assembly: GCA_030067965.1. Lineage (NCBI taxonomy): Eukaryota > Metazoa > Arthropoda > Arachnida > Araneae > Theridiidae > Latrodectus > Latrodectus elegans. The sequence goes on along the minus strand of CM057820.1, from coordinate 19,813,911 downwards.
TTTGATCACTCATAGTAGGTAGTTTTATAAATCAAAATCGCTGTAATATTTTTTATAACGTTTATCGGGTGCTATTGACTTCAAGGAGGAATTCTTATATAGATGGTGCGCTATAATCAAGTATCGCAAGCGAGTAAACCAGGCAAACTTTAAAACATCTACCTCAAGAAATAACAGTAGTCGGAATCGAACTTAGACCTTCCACTCTAAGAGAAATGGTCCTACCACAAAGCCAAAATGAGCCCAAGCAGGTCATTAGAGCAGTTTTGTTTTCCTTGAATTTTTAGATACCTTGCAAATGCTTTAATATTTTTTCTAAAACTTTTCCAAATTTGAGGAAGCTTCCATATTTTTAAATTCTTAAGATTTGAGAAACTCAATCCTAGGGATTCCAAAATTTGAAGCTTGAATATCTAGAGCTATGCTTAATGGCTTCTTCCGATTCAACAATTCGTGGATTCAAATTCCACTTTCAGCGTAATTGTGGTGATGCAGAAACCCCTCTAAGATGCCCATTCCATATCCCTGGGGAAGGGGCAACAACGTCCGCAATGTGACAAGAAAGCAAGTTAAACTTTGATATGTGGTTTCGACTACTTTAATAAATAGTCAGACTTGAGAAAGCTGGTTCCCTTATGATACAGCCAAATTGCCTTTTGCCTGTGCGTAACAGCAAAAGTATAATCCTCAGTAACATGAAGGATGACAGAGTTTCCCTTTATGCTGATGTAGCTATGGACAGGCAGAGGAAAACTCTACTTGATGGGAACAATAAAAACCCTGGTTCCTTACCATGACCTGTTGGTGTCGCTTGTTTACCGGTGACAACTGGACATGACTATCTACAAAGGCATCTTCATCCAATAAGTGCAATGTACTCTGCTCGTTGTCCATTGCGCAATCATGATGATATGGATGCTGCTCACCTCAAGAACTGCCTTGAAGTTTTAAAGTTTATGATTGACAACTCTTTTGAGGCTACTAAAGGACTTTACTCTTGTTCATCTTTTTATTAGGCTGCACGTTGATTAATGGCAGAAATAACGAGGGCGAGCGTAGGATATATAAAGAAAACTTTAATAAATAATTTATTGTAAGACATGTCATGAATCTAGTTTTAATATTCTCTCTGTGGATCCAACCTAATTCGCATGTAAACTGAGTGCTATTTTTTCGTAATCGTAAAACTCAGAGCACTAATATGACTTCAAGGCTTCAATATCGTGTGCGTAGATATGTTGTTCTGCTAAAAGTTACCATTAGGAATTTCATTGTATTTTAATGAAACTCTTCTGCTCTATAGAATGCCTACGAATCCTTGTCCACTGGATTCCAAGAGGATTTTGACCATTGACAGGATATTATCTCATTTGTTGCTGAGTTTATTTTTCGGATATTTCCTCAAGTCATATGCAGAATGAGAATTCATTTTTATTTTCCGAATTCTATGTTCTTTTGGTGAGGAATCTTTATTTAGGGTCATGATCTGGTTCACAATCCGCCATTCGTCATTGTTAGAAATTAATTACTGAGTTTAAGCAAATCTTAATTCCATAACGTTGGGATTTCAATTCTATTACTTATAACCAGTGCTATCATATTCAATGTCTTTTTGACTGATAGATTGAAAATTCTCCATAAAATGTTCAATGTCAATGTAAAAAAATGCATTTAAAATTTAATGTTAGTGAAATCAAGACATTGGTTTTAAGATTTAAAAGAGATTGCTTACAAATATTGCTATTATGAATTTAAAACTCTATTAATTAATGAAATTTTTAAAAATTTAAATCGTCCTTGTCAGTTTAAACTAACTATAAAAGAATGTTTTATCTTGTCTTTTTCACTTTACTTTTTCTTCTGCTCAGTTGTCCATGTGTTTACGTTTTGAATCAATGGAAAATGGACTCTCAAACTCCCATGCTTTAGTATTTATATAAGAAATCATTTTATTAACAAAATAAACACTTTGACACTATTCTCAATCATTCGATGGTGAACTTTGCCTTATTTGCTGCGGCTCGAAGAATGATATTAGAAGCCAGGCAGCAAATTCGTGGACAAGTCGGATTTGAATTATCGTCTCTATACGATGTGACGTGGATGAAACATTATATGACGTCATGGGTACTTTAAATCAATGAGAATTGTAATAAAGTAATGTAATCATGATCTCTACTGGAACGAAAGAATAACCCCTTTATAGCTAAAGAATAAAAAAAAAAAATTCAAACTGTTCATTGACCATATTCACAAATATTTTGCAATAACGAAAATATTCTTGTTTCATTGCAATCACAATTCTATAAGAGGTTCCTGCTCATTCGAGAACCATCGCCGGTTCTTTCAACAGTCCAATAACGCGGGGATTTGGAGAGGAAGGTGCCAGCTCATGTGTTAACTTTCACATTATTGTGGCTCAAAATTACGAGACTCTTGGTGAAGGGCGAGAATTTAAAGTCCCTTAATTTTAAGACATAGTCTCGCCTGCAACGCTATGGATGTATATATACTGATAGTATTGAAAATATGTAAGGATCCATGAAAATAACCATTAGGTTGTCCCACGGCCGAAGTATCAGTTTCAAAGTATTTATTGATAATGATATGATTATAATTTGATCCCAGATGCAGTTGAACAACACTAGATAATGTATTTCTTCATGGTGACCACAGCCTCTCTCACTGAGTTGCTGGATCACCATGGGTTGGGGACATGTTCAAGTTCATCTGTGACTTCCAAAGTTGTTCTGCTAGTGTGGCGCTAATATAGATAGGAGGGTTTTTAGCCTCCGGTATGATCTCGCATCACCTGACCGTGTTTCAAATTTACGAGGTGCTTTGTTGTGGGCGAGTATTCAAAACTCGTTCACCTAAAGGTACAGTACGGGGCTCGGCAATGTTGTATGTACTACATTTGAATTTTATTTCCTTAACATAAATATTTGATTAAATACTTATACATAAATAATAAATATTTTAATTTCAATTTCAAAATTGTAATAACTATATATATATATATATATATTATATATTATCAATTTTTACATTTTTACATACTGTTGTATTTACTGGCTGGATAATTTTTAGAAATTAAACAACCCATTTTTTTCTTTAATAATCCCTATGTCTAGTAACTCGTTGACCTGTCTATTTAATTCCTCTTTTAGGTGATGAGGAGGCCTATAAAATTTTTGCCTAACTGGAATATCGTCTGTCAAATTAACTTCATGTTGTATAGTATTACAACTGTTGTATTTACTGGCTGGATAATTTTTAGAAATTAAACAACCCATTTTTTTCTTTCTGGCTGGAAGTCCTTTTTTTTTATTATATTCTATAATCCCCCCCCATATTGACGAATTGAGATGCCCTAACGTAGGACTTGAAGGAAACCGGTTTCGAAAAGCGAAAGCGAAGGGAGGAGAGAAGGGACTTGTCGGCGCCAGAGAAAAGGAGAGAAGAAAAGGCTGCAAGACTTCGACTCAAAAAAAAGGAACCCTATGAGTGTGTGATTCCAGCTTGACGCTTTAGTGGATTCGAGTGGCAGGAAAATTGAAATTTCCGGTTAATAAAAGCCTACATATTTTAAATATAATTAAAGTTTGAAGAAGAAGAAGGAAAAGGCCAATGTAGTTTTATTCCGAAGAAACTGAAATTACGATCCAGATGAAGGAAGCCTCCTCGTTGTTGTATTTACTGGCTGGATAATTTTTAGAAATTAAACAACCCATTTTTTTCTTTCTGGCTGGAAGTCCTTTTTTTTTATTATATTCTATAATCCCCCCCCCCATATTGACGAATTGAGATGCCCTAACGTAGGACTTGAAGGAAACCGGTTTCGAAAAGCGAAAGCGAGGAGGGAGAGAAGGGACTTGTCGGCGCCAGAGAAAAGGAGAGAAGAAAAGGCTGCAAGACTTCGACTCAAAAAAAAGGAACCCTGTGAGTGTGTGATTCCAGCTTGACGCTTTAGTGGATTCGAGTGGCAGGAAAATTGAAATTTACGGTTAATAAAAGCCTACATATTTTAAATATAATTAAAGTTTGAAGAAGAAGAAGGAAAAGGCCAATGTAGTTTTATTCCGAAGAAACTGAAATTACGATCCAGATGAAGGAAGCCTCCTTGTTGTTGTATTTACTGGCTGGATAATTTTTAGAAATTAAACAACCCATTTTTTTTTTTCTGGCTGGAAGTCCTTTTTTTTTATTATATTCTATAATCCCCCCCCATATTGACGAATTGAGATGCCCTAACGTAGGACTTGAAGGAAACCGGTTTCGAAAAGCGAAAGCGAAGGGAGGAGAGAAGGGACTTGTCGGCGCCAGAGAAAAGGAGAGAAGAAAAGGCTGCAAGACTTCGACTCAAAAAAAAGGAACCCTATGAGTGTGTGATTCCAGCTTGACGCTTTAGTGGATTCGAGTGGCAGGAAAATTGAAATTTCCGGTTAATAAAAGCCTACATATTTTAAATATAATTAAAGTTTGAAGAAGAAGAAGGAAAAGGCCAATGTAGTTTTATTCCGAAGAAACTGAAATTACGATCCAGATGAAGGAAGCCTCCTCGTACTAGCTATAAGCATGTTTTTAGAAGCCCTCTAAATAGGCCGGCCTAGTCACTGTTTGTACGTAAGTTAATGTTTTTTAAAAATGTTCTTCCAGCCAAGTGTGTACCACCTATTTTATAACTTTAAGTAATAATACGAGTATAACTTTAAACAATTTAGTATCATTATGAACTCCACGTGAATGCTGAATCGTGTTGGTAGCAAAGTTGTAATCTTGATATAATATAAGTGATTTATAAATAATTGAGTTATATGTGTTTAAATAGTTTTGTTACTTTATAAGTGAATAAAAAGAAATTTCTAATTATTAAAACAAAGCCAGTTTCTGCTTCTATTTTTCAGGATTGGATCTGGGTAGAAAAATAAATAAAATAATAAATACACAACGCAATTAAAAAAAAAAATAATACCTTATTATAATTTAAAATATCATTTATAATTGTTATTCAATAACAGTAATCATATACACAACAAAATGGTGCCGTGACCAGGATAAGTATATTTCCTGGAACCGAAAAAATTATAAAAATCAAAACAAAAGAAAAGTTAAATTCAAATTTAGATTCAGTTTTAATAGAGCCTGCAAATGACCATGCGGGTGATAGAGTATGGATTGCTCGCTCCGTAAACCCAGTATCTAAGGAAGGCAATTATAAAAAATGGGTTGTTTAATTTCTAAAAATTATCCAGCCAGTAAATACAACAAATTCTTATCAAGTCAGGGTGACCTTAAAAAACACGGTTCATATGTAGATGTTTGCGCGGCGCTTCGTGATAGGTTTAGCTTCAGTTACTCTATGACAACAGATATTTCTCGTTTAACTACGAGTTATCAGTTACCGTCAGAATCAGCACGAAGATATTTTTCACGAATCGAGGGTTTATCGTATAAATGCGTTCCTAGTGAACGAAGTCGTGAATTCGAGCAATATAGATTAGATTTACTATTGTCTACGGCAAAAAATGGACTTAAGCCTGAACTTTTAAGAGGAATAACGCCTTTAGCTCTCACTGACTATAGTGAATTCAAGAAACAAGTCATTCTCTTAGAGGAATGCATTCCATTAAATAGACCGCCAACTACACAGTTTGAAACAGTCCATGCTGTAGCTCAAATAAATGAGATAGGTGAACTAAAATCATTAATCAAACATAACACAGAAAAAAAACTCAGAAATGCAGGGCTTGTTTATAAAAACAAATTAGTGACTTACAAGCTCAAATAGCTGAATTAAAGTAGGAGTCAAATACAAACGCAAGATAGAAACCAAAGAATACCAGTTTGTTTTGCGTCAGGTAAAAACATGGACATGAAGAAGCCACGTGCAGAATACCCTTTTGTTCCATCTGCCGTAAAATTGGACATGAAACGCAAAGATGTTGGTATTCCAACAAACAAAACAATTTTCAAAAAGGTAGAGGTAATAGAAGAAATCATTTAAACTAGCAATAGGGGGAGAGACGGCTGCACCTCGCTACTCCGAAAATAAACCCACACAGGTGCCTTTATTTGTTACATCCACAATAAATGATAAATTACCAGTAATTCAAATCGCAATAAATAATGTAAAAGTGAGTGCTCTTTTAGATACAGGCGCATCCTGTAACCTAATCGAACGAAGTTTTTTTTGAAACGATAGCTAATCAAAGTAGTGTAATGCTCTCACAATGTAAACTTCAAATTAAAGGTATTTCAGACCATGTGTTAGAAATTGAAGAAAAAGTAAATTTAAAAATTAAAATAAATACTAATGAATTTCAAAGCGATTTCTATATTACTAAAGATAGTATCTCAAAAATTAATACTAAGTAGTGATTTTTTTGTACAACATAAAATGATAATTGATTATAGCCAAAAACTATTACATAATGCAACTACTTATATTAAATGGAATTACCAAAATCCTGACTGTGACGAATTAAAAACTAATGTCGTGAACATAGAAAATAACAATAGTTGTATTTTTGGATTTTCCGTTACCAAAATAAGTATATTTCCTGGAACCGAAAAAATTATAAAAATCAAAACAAAAGAAAAGTTAAATTCAAATTTAGATTCAGTTTTAATAGAGCCTGCAAATGACCATGCGGGTGATAGAATATGGATTGCTCGCTCCGTAAACCCAGTATCTAAGGTAGGCAATTATAAAAAATGGGTTGTTTAATTTCTAAAAATTATCCAGCCAGTAAATACAACAATACTAAATCCTAATTTAAATGTCAGTTAATCATATAAATATAGGTGATGAAATATGAAGTTTTCAATGTGAATAATTGATTTTTATGTGTTTATAAATGCACAAATGTGTGTGTATATATATACATTTCTTTCTTTTTTGTCTCAGAAACCAGTATTTGTTTAGGGCTACAAATTGTTCTCGTAAAATTATTTTTCATTTGAAATATTGGCATTGATTTTCAGAGGCATTATTAATTGTCTTGTCTGTAAACAATTACTTATATTTGTTTTAATAATGTCTAAGAGAACTTTTTTAAATCATATTATCGCTGTTTGTTAACTTTTTATGTTTGGGTGGAGTCAATGTGAGAATGTACGATAACAATTCAGAACTATTTCTGGATCATCGATATATTTCGCAGTTTAATCGAATTACTTCAGTACCTAGAGATTTTTGTGTCGTTAAGCACCTCCATTCAGACAGAAGCGGCACAGTTTAAGGTTCTCAGCCGAGAAAAAGAATCCTAACGATTCCAGCAGGGACTCTTCATTCTCTTTGGAGTGTATTTGTAGGCAGTGTTCCTCGGCCATCATCGATTGAGAAGTGGCGCCAAGGAACCAAGAACAAAATCTTGGCTGGTTGTTCTCCCTCGTCTCACAGTCCAGTGCCCCCGACCCCTCGGGTTCCGCAGGGAGTTTTAAAGGAAAAAGGGGATGATCGGGGACAAAAGGAGGGGTGGGATGTTATTGGGTCGCTTGCTAATCTTTCTTCCGATCGATTTCCACTGACGTGTGTCTATTCCGAACAGAATAGAGGAGACGTCCATCTGAATTTTCGTCTCACAATCCCCTGTTCTAAAATCATTTGTATTTTTCTGGTGACATGATCTCTTTTTTAATGATTTTTCTGATCTTTAAATCTTAAAAATCCCTCAAAAATACAAAGTAACTGATATATTGCTCATAACATGCAAAATTGTTAATGAATACTATAAACTAAATTATTATAATTAATGAAAATTGGAATAATCCTCCATATTCTCATCTTTCGTGACTACTTTTTTTTGGTGACAAGATTATTTTTGTTTTGGTGACATAATAGTTTTTTTAATGATTTTACTGATCCTTTAATTTCAATGACCATTCAAAAGTACAATATAACTAAGACTTAATTCATAATTCAGAAAATGATTTACTAAATTTTAAGATCGTATGGCGAATTTATTCCAATGATTACAGCTAGAATAATTAAACACATGCTCCTTTCTCTTGATAATTTCGATTTGGTTACATTTTAATAATTTTGCTTTCTTTTCATTGTTAATCATGCTCAAATGTGATAGATAAAGTTCATAATTTATAAACTTTCTAATAAATATTTAGATAGTTAAATTATTTTAATCGATTAGAATTGGAATAATTACTGTTATGCTTTCCTTTTTCTAACTGTTTCATTTTGGTGATACATCCCATTTTCAATGATTTCTCCTCTGTTACAGTCTTAAAATTGAAAAACAATTTATTCCATGTATTAAAATGTACAAAATAATTTATAATATACTAGGAGTATCTGATGGAATGTACTAAATGATATTAAAGCGTGCTATTAACTTCACACTAAACTTTCTTCAGAGAATTTCACAGTATTTCCGTAACAATTCTCTAAACCCAATTTCATGGAAGTGAATATATGAATTTCCTTTTGGTTAATTGCATAGTAAGGACACCTTGTTTTTCCATTAATTAAAGAAGTTGCGTATGAGTTATCTGAATCTTCAAAATGTTAATTGCTCCTAATGTCTTTTAACACAGGATTAATATCTAAGGTCAATGTATAAATGTCTCTGCTTAAAGCTTATAAATTTCTGGAAGACGTCGAATACACCTGGACGACTTGGAATGGTATCAGAAACATCGGTCGGAAACTCTTTCCGGGTGACGTGTAGAGTGTGTTTCGAAGCATCATTTTCCAGGCGGACGAAGAGGTTATAGGATCACAGATTCCGAGAACAGGGAAAAAGGTAAAAGGAAAAAGGGAGCGTTAACGATATCTCCTGGAATTCAAAGTTCAATTCCTTTCCCTAGAAGTTGGATCATAGAGTCCTCCGTGTTATTAGTAGGTATTTCAATACTTTATCCCATGTTAGTAAAGTACTCCCAGCGTAGCATTTTTATGTGATTCTGTGTCTTTTAGAACTTACTTTCTCAAAAAGTTTGTAAGATTGTTTCTTCGGAATGTTCTTCTGGAAGTTATGAGCTGGAATTGTTATGAAGAAATTCTCCACATTTTGTTCATTGCAGTTTTTTTTGGAAGAAATTGTATAGGGATTCAAATGAATCGCTTCTAATGATGATTTACATAAAATGTAACATTTTTATCACTTAAAAATATTTTTTATAGTTTCGTTAGTAAAATTGCGTTATCATATTTGATTTCATTACATAACTACAAAAATATTTTTTGTATATAAATAGATAGTATTGTAAGAATTATATTTGTCAAATAAAAATGAAATCTTTTTTTGTTTGTTCAACACAGACAAAAAAGTTAAAGTTATCCATAAAAAATTGCTTTCTAAACTGCTTTTTTAAAATATCTTTAAGAAAATTTTTGTATCAAGTTCCCTTTACTCATTTCACTTTTTATGTTTAAGATAAGATATGTTTTATGGTACTCTAAAATGCAATGCAATGTTTTTATGTTGTTATGCTAAAAAAAGTTCTTGAATACTTTTATTTTAGTCAATGGGAGAGATAATGTATAAAAAGTATTAGCTAAATGTTGAAAGGAATATAATATTTTCCCAATATAAAGGGTGATCGGTTAACGAACATAATCCGATACAAGATTATGTTCGCTACCCGAATTGTTCATTAACCGATTATAGATATACCATAGATTTTTTTGTGAAATCGATTCATTCGTTCTAGAGAACCTGGAAATTCAATTAAAAAAGAATGCAAAATTCATTAGTAAATTCATTAAAAAATACATATGTATAGTCTTGCATATTAATTGGTAATTTTCATTTTTAATTTATGGGGCATTAAGAAACATGTCGAATGTCGGTTACTTTTTTTTTTCTATTTTTTTTTTTTAAAGATTTTTCTGGAAGTGATGAATAGCATTGTTCTTGTAAAGATCCCTAACATTACTGATATCAGCTTGATTCGGGTGCCATGCTAAAATCGTTGCTCTGACATCCTCCCACTTCTTTAACCAATGAACGATTAGAGGGGTGCTCAAAATCAAATGAGTTTCGGTTTTGATTGCATTCAAAACCGAGACTAATGGTGTAATTTGGTTATACATATTCTATTGAAAAAAACTTTTTTCATTATACAACTTTGACTTTACAGTCATTACACATTACAGCCAGCAATACAATTCCAAATAAGATGAAAAACGATTTTTGGTCCGTTTGGTTTGGCAACCCTGAACGTCATGTTCCACCGTCATGTTCGTCATGAATCAAGAAGTGTTCGTTAGAATTCGTTTTTGTTTGTCATCCGAATATGTGTTCGTTATCCGAATGCAAATATCTTTCATGAAAGTGCTCGTTGTTCGATGTGTTCGCAGTCCGAACTGCTTAGTAACCAATCACCCACTGTACTCTTAAGTCGCTACGGTGTGACATTCAGTTCACTTAATTTGCTTATCACTTTTATAAAAAGTCAGTTTTTTGACACAAAGGTTGATTTGGTTGGGACTTTTGATTTAATGTGGACTCCAAACTGCTGCAAATATCATATCCGAGATAGGAACTGAATTCATGTACTACTGAATTGTAGGCCAAAGTGCTAACCCTTGAGCAACCACCTTGGCATCTTGACAGCGTGAATTATAAAACATAATTAATATATCAAATTAAAAAAAACCATTTATTACTTAAAGTTCAAGATATAATAAACAATATCCAATAAAAATTTTAATAACAGTTTTCTTCTCATCTTAATAATTCCATCTGTTTTAGATTAATGTACTAAGGAATGAATAACGAAGAAAATGGAGTCTAAATCTTAAGATTCCTTCTTCTGTAGAATTCCTGCAGAAAAACTATTTTTAACTCCTCGGGTGACAATATTCTCCGATGTCATACTCGGCGGTGATGGATAGGCGATACCTATCTATAGGACTCGCCAAATATTAGGACGAAAATATGGAGACATCTATTTCAGTTGATACATTGCCGTCGCCGAAGAAGTTGGCGTTCTCATTCATAATCGAGAGGAAGAATCATATGTTTTTACGAAACCAATATTTTACTGCGTGACTTAAGCTTAGATCCGATAGCATCTGTCAGGATAAATTAGTATACATTAAAAGCACAGTTATGAATATGGGAAAATGACCCTTACTATATAAATCAATTGAATTTCTTTTAATATGTGTATGCGTAAATAATTCGAATTAAAGTTAAATATGCTTTCATGAAACAATATTTTTTTGTGTATATATCAAAGTCAAAATCATATCCATTAAAAAAGTAGAAAATGTTTTGAATAAATTAAAAATTATTAAATTTTTTTTTAGTTATTAAAAATGCATTTCAATATTTTTTATTGAAACTCTCCTTTTATATATTTCTTTCTTATTAATATTCTTTTTATTTTCATTTATGTAGAGCTATTTATAAATAAAATAAATATACTAATCTTTTTTTCACAGGCCGACCGAGATGGCTGAGTGGTTAGCGATCCTGACTTCCTGAGCTGTGGGTCCTGTGTTCGAATCTCGGTTAGGGCATGGATGTTACTTTCATTCTCTGTTCTCTGTGTTTCTCTGTCCTTTCTTCCATAATGATGTATGAATGCGGCCCACCCTATTAATGGGTTTGTGGTGGTATGGCGTGGGCAACGCTACTTGTCACCGGGACTTAGTTCACAGGTGCCCGCTAGATAACAACAAATGAGTAACAGTTTCAGGCCTTGTTGTGGCACAGGGTTCGTCACCCAGGTCCTCACCGTTGGAAAAAAATCCTATTTTATAGAATAAAAGCTGCAAATTACAATAGATTATTTTAAGTATACAAAAATTCTTAAACAAGTTAAATTTTTAAAATAACTTTTTAATTAAGGTTTTAATTTTTAAAAAAACACAGAATAATTATAAGGGAGAGCTTATAAAATATTTCAGTTTAAAGAAAGTTATATTTTAAGTAGGTTATAATGATTTCAACCACATAAAATCTTTATAAACAATAAGATCACAATTTTATATATATATATATATATATATATATATATATATATATATATATATATATATATATATATATATATATATAAACAAGGGAAAAAATGCGAAATCGAATTTGTTTTAAAATATAAGATATATAATTCATCTTAAAAATTAATTAAATGAAAATTTTTGGTGTCGGTGTAAACAAGGCAATCGTCTTTAGATTTAAAAGAGATTGCTTACAAATATTGCAATTATTAATTTAAAATTCTATTAATTATTAAATTTTTAAAAATTTAAATCGTCCTTGTCGATCTAATTTAATCATTATGTGGAAGTTTTGTCTTGTCTTTTTCATTTTGATTTTCATCTGTTCTGTTGTCAACGTGTTAATGGCTTGAATCAATAGAATAGGGCTTCTCAATCCAATGCTTTGATCTTTACTTATAAAATCGTTTTATCAATAAAAATGAACTTCAATAATTTTCTCAAATATTTGATGGTAAATTTCGCCTTATTTGCTGCCGCTCGAAGAATGCGATTGGAAAGCAGGCAGCAAATTCATCGACATGTCGAATGTTTGACGCCTGGTGTCAATACAATGTGACGTAGATTAGACGTTTATCTAACGTGACGGAAATCTTAAACCAATGAGAGTTGTAATAAAGTAGTGTAATGAGGATCTCAACTGGAAGGAAAGAAACGACAACTTTATGGTTAAATTATACATTAAACAGAAACACACGTAAGCATTTTAAGATGTTTAAAAAATGAATACTTTCAATTGAATTCCTCAAATTACATAAAATTTTACCTATGAAATAGTGAAAGAATGAAAAATTATATATGTTATGAATAAAACAATTATTAACGCCGAAGTTAATCTTTTTCATTGTCATAATGTCTCAATAATCTGTCGTTCTCTTCCTCTTTTTCCTCCCTTTGTAGTTGCTATCACAGCCTATATGTTTACTTTTTGAATATTTTGGTTTAATCACTGTATTGCTTAAAAATGTAACTTTTCTTCACAAACTTTATTATATTTATTTTCTGGAAATGACATTCATTAAAATAAGAATTCACCATCTTATTAATCAAATTAGCCTTATAAAATTTAATATAATGTGCCAAATAAAACTAAAATTAAAACACAATAACGTGGTTAATGAATCTGTATTGAAATATGTTTAAAACTGAAAAAGAAATTACGCTTAAGAAAAATTTGCGCATTTATTATTATTAAGTTTATTATTGACTTATCATTTATATTTATTATTGAGAAGTTTTTTTTTCAAACGCTTTTAATAAAATTATAAGTTTTAATTTTAGCAGCAGCCAATTAATATTTGACGCATAAAATACTGAATAAAAACAAAGCTTTTTACAAATAATGTATTTTTTTTTTAAGATGGAGAATTATCCGAAGGCTTTCAGGCCAAATTCAGCCTGAAAAATGAATAAATAATCTACATCAAGATTATAGCTCAATTCCGGAAAACTTAAAATCAAAGAAAATAGCATAAAGTGCTACATAATATATATATATATATATATATATATATATATATATATATATATATATATATATATATATATATATATATATATATATATATATATATATATATATAAAGCAGTAAAATAATTGTTATTAAATGTTTATATAACTATCCTGGTTTAATACTCTGAGAAAATGATTTATAGATTAGTTCTGTAGCTTTGAACTCAGTAGCTCGTGGGTTCGATTCTTTTCTTGTGTATGGGTGTTAAATAATTCAGAAGTTAATGTAAAATGTGAATCCCAGTCGATTTGCTTTTGTTGTGTCGTGCTAGCTATGCTGGCAATATGGAAGGTGCTGCTCCACTTCTCCAAATGAACCCCAATTAGATGTGGAATCCGACTTTCTCAGTACATACATGCCATAAGTACTCGCTTATACAGTAGGCAGTCATTCGCACAAAGAAAGGACAAAGACAGAAGAGAGAAAATACACCCGTGCCCGAACCAGAATTCAAACCCAGGACCTCCATATCCGCAGTCAAACACGCTGACCGCTTGACAAGGTAGGCAGCCCCACTAGATTTATTCCACTGATTTAAAAATTGTCTCTTAAAAATGCATTGCATATTTAATCTGAAGTAAAATTATAAACCTTTCTTTATTTCTTTAGGAACGAATATAAGACAAATATAAAAAAAATCTAAGAATTTCATATTTAAGTGTTGAATGGTTGATATTATTCATGATAATAAGAACAATTTTGAATAAGTGAATTTAAAGATTATGTGATATATATATATATATATATATATATATATATATATATATATATATATATATATATTGCTAATTTTATCATCACCTCAACTAGATACCAGAAGAGACAGCAGCCTAAGAGAAATTTTAAGTATTGCTTCTTTATCCCTTCTGTGGAACCATGCAGAATTCATCAATTTGGCATCTCCTTCTCCACCAGATGCCATGGAAGAAGACGCAACACTTGACTGTTTTGTCACAATAAATTTAAAGCAAACTCATGTACACGAGAAACTCCTTACACCCATTTGCACTCGAAGCTTAATTGCCGACCAGCTCATTCAGACGGATACGACACATCAGCGACCTGTCGCAGGAGATATTTTGCAGAACTATTTTCCGGCAAGTCTTCAATACGTCGTCCGAGTACCCCTCTAGGTACTCCAGGCATTGATCAGTGAAGGGCTTAGATGCTCCCACCCCCTACCCTCGCAGCTGAGGGTCTCCGCGGCGTCGGATACGGCTGTATCATTCCGAATAGATGGCTTTCTGAATCTGACATTGCAGTGAGGGATTTTATCGGGAGGGATGGTCGTGGGAAGAGAAAGGGTCAATCACATATACATAGAACGCGCATTAGTGAGTGGAGGGACAGGCTGATGCGAGCGGCAGTGGTTGCGAAACTTAAATTGTATCGTCAAGGCTTTTGCAGACTGAGACAAGAAAATGCTAATTTGCGAAAAGGATTTGTTATAAAAGCGATATTAGTTACTAATTTTTAAGTAATTGCGTAATATACTTTCACTCAGTTTAAGTTTGCTTATTATAAATGTGTTGATGCGCTTAATAAAAAAATTAAGATTCACCACATGTTTCAAAGTCCAACATTTGAATAGATCTTAAGTACTTTTAAATACATTCATCATCGAAGCATTAAAACTGATTTTTAAATAAAAATTTATAACATACTCAACTCTTAGTGTCCAGTTCCCATGTATGCTTGGTACTCAGGTTTACTGACCAACTAAAGGGTTAAGTCGACCTTATCCAACCTGAGGACCGAATCTCGGACATGAAAACGTGAAGCGTTATCACAACGGCACCTTGCTTCAAACTTTATAATGTATAGATTGTTACTTGTTTTTTTTAATAAATATGTTAATTTATGAATACATAATGTTTATATGTATGAAATATTAATTGCATATGTAAAATAGTCTTTAAGTTAGTTAAAATCTGTGGTTAGAACATGATCTCAAGATTTTTCCCCCCAACGGCGGGCACTTGGGTGATGAACCGTATGCCACAACAAGGCCAGAAACTGCTACTCAATTGTCGTTACCCAACGAGCACCTGTGAACCAAATCACGGAGGCTAGTTGCGTTGCCCATACCACCACAAACCCGTTTATAAGATGGGCCACATTCATACATAACCACAGAATAAAGGACAGAGAAAGACAAAGAGAACAGAGAAATAAAGGTCTATGCCCGAACCGGGATTCAAACCCGGAACCCACAGCTCATGAGTCAGGAACGCTAACCGCTCAGCCATCAATTGGCTGTCTGTATATTTTAAGAGGAAAAATATTTGATAAAAAATTTAAAATAATGCTTTCTTTTTTCCACATGGTATTGCTTAACAAAATATTTCTTAGACCGATATCGAAA
This sequence comes from Latrodectus elegans, assembly GCA_030067965.1. Lineage (NCBI taxonomy): Eukaryota > Metazoa > Arthropoda > Arachnida > Araneae > Theridiidae > Latrodectus > Latrodectus elegans. The sequence goes on along the minus strand of CM057820.1, from coordinate 19,798,058 downwards.
CCCATTCATGAATGTTAGTTTGATGAAATGCATTGAGAACTATAATGTAGAATAATTCAGAAAACTACAATATGATAAGGAATAAATAATTTTTTTTTTTATTTTCCCTATATATATATATATATATCTATATACATATATATATATATATATATATATATATATATATATATCACACCATAATAATATGAAACAGACTTGTGTCTTGCAATAACATACTTTTGGTTATCATTGCAAAGAAGCTAATTAGTCTCGTTATTTCGCGACTAAATGCAGAGGAAATTGAAAACACGAGACAGTTGTGTTTATTTTATGCCAATCCCTTTACGCATAGAAATCTCTTTCATCCGACTCTTCCCCTCCTCAAATGCGTGGGCGAGTATATTAACAGATGCAAATGAGCGTCCTATTTTCTCTACAAATACAAAAGAGGGATCATACGGGATCTTCAGTGAAGCAGAAGTTTTTATGCGAAGACTTTCTGCTCCAGGATCCTTAAATCCCACTTAAGACCTCCGATGTTTTGCGCCTCATCTTTTTATTATTAAAATGCCAACGGCGGAAAGTGGGGGAGTTAAAAAAAAAAAAAATGGGGTGCGACAAGGGGAATTATCTGCCCTGGAGTTGATTTTCTTTATTTGTGTACCCCCACACTGGCAAATATTTTGTGTCAATCTGAAGCGTTGAACTGCTCGTGCGCATAACTGACTGCGAGGGTGGATTTATGCATTTTTTAAATGAAAAGTTTAACACGTTTTAAAATATCAAAGTTCATTTAAAGAACATTTATAAAAGATGTAGCTGTGTTCTCCGACAAATTTTCTGTATGGCCTATCTTTAATATCAATGTCTTAATTTTTCTGGAGAACATTTCTTAGAGAGGGGAAAGTAGGTTATGTTGTTGTTCCTCATCCCCTGGAGCATCAGAGCTAGATCAGGTTCATGACTTCATTCACTCTGAAGAAGTCCATTACCAATAGTGAATCTAATGTTTTTAATACAATCTTCAAAAGTCACTCATGACCACTAAGGAATCGCGTAAGGGCAGTTTGATCTTCTCTACTGCCACCCCGAATCAAAAAGCTGTCGGGGTACTGACTCCGAAACCATACGTGTGTGTACCAGTGAGTCCCTCCAAATAGCTTTATTCTTCGTCTCTTACATTTAAATAATAACTTTATCTAAGTCAGTAGGTTAAAGTTTTCTTCAGAATAAAGAGTTTTGGGTTCGATTCCAGACACTGTTGAAAAACGGGAAATCAACGTTGCCTTTTTGCTCACTATCTTCCGTGTAGCTAGTTTTTGATCGTCACCATGTAAACTATTTTACAACAGCTTTATGTTGTACTTCATAAAAGAATACTCATTGGAGCTCCTCTTATAATACTTTTCAAAAAGAAGTGCTTCAGGCTCGATCTCAGCTGGTGTTAAAAAAAAAAAAAAAATTAATAAATGTTCTACTTCTGCTTATACATATTTCAGGGTGGAGTCTTTAGAGTTTTCTGAAGATCTTCTACGCGGTCCATTATAATATAAAAATTACCGCAATGCAAATATGTTGAATATTAAAGTGCCTAATATCAGCCTCAGGTCGTGGAAATAGTTTTCAAGTTTGACTTCTTTCTTTGGCACTGTGGGAAAAAATGAGCCTAGAGTGATGAAAAAAACGAAATTAAAATCTGTTGTTGAACAGTAAGCAAGTCTTAACAAGTTCTGGTAAATTACAAGGCGCAACACCTCTCATCAAACTGCCAAGGACATATTAACATTTTCCCTTGTTATTGTTCTTGTCGGTCTTCCGTTCAGAAGGGCTGGGTTTGATTCACATTGCCGCCAAAGACCCACCGAGTACATGCGATGTACGTGCTCGTTAAATCTGAGGAATCGAAAGTTATGTGGTCGATCGTTGAGCAGTTACCATGCGTGTCGTGGTCTGTAGAAAATTTCCTCCCCGTCCAGATCAATGACAAAATTATGGGAGTGGAACTTCTGTTGGGGATATCTATAGGAGGAGTCTCAAAACAAAGTCGTACTTTCACTTTCATAGTGCTTTGACTAAACGAAAGACTCACCCATCTGACTTAATTTCGCACAGCCGTCGGTTAGCAATCTTGGCGTGTACAAGTGTCATTAACACTGGCATTGGCGTGTCCAAGTAACAACATTGTTTTAGGAAATACTTTTGATTGATTATGGGCTATATTCCTGTGCGACAATGGAGAAAGCCTGGACAATTCTCAAGCAGCTACTCTAGTATGCAAAAGGCATAAATGCAGCACCCATTTTCCATTGCTTAACAGTACCTGGGATCAGACCCCAGTCCTTCATCGCCGAATAGTGCAGTGCAACAATGAACCCAATTGAGTAACGTGCACCATAAAGATGATTATTTCATAACCTGTGCACAATTGCTTAACAACTGTTTTGTTATGCACAGCGTTTTCCTCAAATATTTGTAATAACAACAAAAAGCAAGTATTGTTTAATAACCTATCTAAGAAATATTCAAAAGTAAACTTTTATAAAATTACTTCGTAAATTTTTTCCATGAAATGAAAATTAGTATTATAACATGAAAAAAATAACAAAAATAAGGAAAACAACAATTTTTGTGCTTTCAATATAAATATTTCTGTTAACACATAAATACAATATACTTTTAATAATAATTGAAACCAATAGATTTTGTAGGTTTACATAAAATGTAATTTATTTCATTTAATAGTTTATTTTTAACCAATGCTTTTAATTCAATAATTAAATATAAAAGAAAACACAACACATTTATAAAAAATGTTTAAAACAGAAAAATATAATTTTCTTTATCCATTTATATTAATTAATTTTTCTTTGAGGAATAATATTTCCAAATCATTTATGTTTTGCTATCGAAACCATTGTATAACCCAGCTGAACATCGTCGTGTTGAGAGGGACAATGTTAGTTAAATTTTGGGTTGGGCCCAATGCTTTATCTTTATGGTGTTGAATGGAGGGTGTCAGCTCAGATGTTAACCTCATCAGTTTGATTTGCTTGAATATTATGAGATCGGTGTTAGTGTTCAGTGGCATTATATACTGAAACAGTCACCAGGTAACGCTTTGCATTAATCTAATCTATGTTAATGTTCTCAGCTAAATGAAGCTAAGAAATGGAATTATGTGTTTTAATTGTGCTTAAACGCATGGAATTTTCTATGTAAATTACGTAAGCAATATACATTGTATGCTAAAGCCATAAGTTAACTTAATAATCATATATATTAATATATAACATCAATTAAAATAATAAAATTTTCAGGGAGATCATTACAGTATAATATTACCCTGAACTACACCTACAATGCTATTAAAAGCAACTACGACGAAATAAGTCATGCGACCCAGAAATCTGATGGAATCGATACAACTCAATTAACATATTTTTTTCTAGGAATAATGTGAGGTAATCCCCTTCTTCAGCCAATCAACTCTCGAGTATTACAAAATTTGGACACTCCATTTCTTTTGGAATCTTAAAACTAATCACATATTAAGCTCGAAAATCCCGGCTTATTCTGAGAGGAAATAAATAATAAAAACGTCAGAGGAAGGAAAAAAAAAGAAACGATAGCTTGCACGGAACAGCAAGATAAGAAAATCTGAAGGAGGCTTATGGGCAAACGACATCACCTGCTTCCTCCTGTCAGAAGATGAGTGCCCGGTCCACCCTCCTGATTTATTAACCCTCTCAGGGAGTATCATTATCACCTGGATTGGACAATCGTCATCTGGAACAGAAATAGCACATTTTATGCCACTATCTTTAAATATTTTTTGTGTGCATGAATGAATACATTTCTTTAAATATTGGAGAATATGAAACATAATGATACCTAGGAAATATATATATATATATATATATATATATATATATATATATATATATATATATATAGCTGGTGTTGTGTAGTTATAGTTTTCACGAAGACAATTTTAAAAGATTTTATCTCTATTTGGACTCTTTTAGTTCTTTGTTTTATCTGAAGATTTCAGATCTATTTGAACTAAATATTACTACTCTCGACTGACCGGTGTTTCAACCACGTAGTACAATAATTTGCATATTTATTATTACTTCATTCATTGGCAACGCGAAAACAGAAAGAACTTTCTTGTTTACCTTCGAGTATAGATATATATAGCAATTATCTATAAGATATATATATAGTTTAATTTCTCAGTTACTTAACTTAATTCCTTTAATTTTTTAGCTCTCTATTTATACTCCTTAATCTATTGCACATTATCAGTCTAAAGTCACGAATATATTTTAATAATGTGAAGAAATGCAAGCTGAAATGTATCCAAGTACCCTCCAAATGGTTTTCATATTGAAGATTAACAAACACCTTTCTTTGTTCAATAACGCCTGGTACTGAAACTGAGACTTTACACTTTCTGTAGAGTGGTCCTATCAATAAATAAAGATGTCTGACACTGGATACATGGTGCCAAAGATGGAAATGTTTGACACTGGATATATGGTGCCAAAGATGGAAATGTTTGACACTGGATACATGGTGCCAAAGATGGAAATGTTTGACACCATGAACTAACTTAACAACTTAAAGTCTTGGCGAGGAATTTTTAGCAATCACCTTACTAGTGACGGATAACCACGTATTGTGATGTCACAAAGGAAAAAAAAAAAAAAAAAAAAGAAAATTTTCAAGCAGATACCCTCACAGAAGTATATGTAGAAAGCAGAAGCGTACTAATATTTTGGTGCAGGAAAGCAGTGATTGGGGTCCAGTTTGACATTTTGCGATCCGAAAAGTTGTGACCCATCAATTGTCCTGTTCAGATATATCTTCAATACAATGAACTACTTTTTTTAATCTGTATTAAATTTATGAGGGAAATTGTTTCAGTCTCATATAATGACTCTTAAAAGATGTGACACATGTTCAATTTCGGTAGCAAAGAGGATCCTATCCAGTAAGGTTCAAGTTAGCATATTGACTTTTGATTCGCTTGTTTTTAAGCGCATTAAACTGAATATGGCGTTGAATCTGAAAATATTTCAGATTTAACACACTATATCGGATTTTGTTTCGATAAAAAGTGTGGAAAAGCAGACATTCTTGACTGTAAGGGTAGAATTCAGCGGACGACCGTGAAAACCTTTTGCATTTTACTATGATGAGGAATTGTGGACGCATTTTTGAAATTGGATTCGGAACTAGAAATTGATATCTAGAAATAGATTTCTCTGTTGGAACTAGAAGCAGATTTTCTATGAAGAAAATTATTTTGATTAACTTAAAAAGATGTAAAAAGAGTTTTCATAAGAAAAGTGAGTTAATGATTATTTTTTGTGGTCTTAAAAATATATAATCTCGATGTTATGCATTAAAATATTTTTATCAATTTTTGCTGTTGTGGAATATATAGCAAATTCTGTTGCAGAAAGAGTTCGTAGCGTTTTTACCAAAGACTGTTATTTAAACAAAAGACAATAATTATATCAATAAGTTAATCAATTATATATTCGCTGTTGCTGTTTTCAACATCTTCCCTCCTCTCAGCCCATTTGTTGATGCCTTCCTGCCAAAACACGCCTGGTCTGGTGTCAAAGAAGTTGTTGAGCCAGTTTTTAAAGACCTTTTGGTGCACTGAGAAATGCTTGAAAAAGCATGCCACAGTCAACAAGGAGCTCTACATTGCCCAGCTACACCGCGTGAATGAAGCTATGCCACTGAAAAGATCTGAACAACAGGGTCAAACCAAATTCCTTCACGACAACGCCAAGCCCCATGTTACACAAGTCGTCAAAGCCGCACTCCAAAATCTTAAATAGGAGGTTCTCAGAATTCGCCGTATTCACTGGACTTTGCACCGACCGATTACCATCGTTTCCGCTCCTTGTCAAACCATATGAAGGGGATTACCTTCTATAACAAAGAGGTCCTTAAAAACTGGCTGAACAACTCCTTTGACACCAGACTTGGCGATTTTTGGTGGGACGATTAACAAATGGGTCCAGAGGAGGGAAGAAGTTGTAAATAGCAGCTGCGAATATATAATCAATTAACTTATTGATATAATTATTATTTTTTGTTTTAATAAATGTCTTTGGTAAAAACACTACAAACTTATTCCACATCCTTCCTAATATATATATATATATATATATATATATATATATATATATACTTCCATATTCAGTATAATTCTACATAAGAATTGAAGGCTCATTTTGCCAGTAGGTTGCTGAAATCTGAAAAAAAAACTGATATTATTTTATAATGAAATTTTAAAAAACAGACCTCCTATTACGTCAGTGGAAGCCTGGTTAAGGAAGACGTCGTTTATAAGTTTTATTGGTGAAACATTTAATACCTTACACAGGTGAAGATTATTGAGATGAAAAAGCCAAATTGCGTTATACGTTCTGTAGGCTCCAGTCTGTCTCCTCTGTTGGGAAATGAAGCGAAAGAGGTCAGTTCGAGTACTGAGTCTGCAATCAGAGTATGATTCAAAATAATATATGTCTAAATTAAACGATTTTGGTAAGTTGAAGAAGAAATCTGGAAAATGTTATGTTGTTGTTACGTATGACACTTGGACAAGTGAAGCTCGCTATGGTGATGGATATGCGAATTTAAGTCAGTACTTTGCCTGTTTTGTTTAATCAGAGCACCACGAAAGTGAAAGTACGGCTATACTCTAAGCTTCTGTGATAAATGGCACCATCAGGGGATCCACTTTCCCAATTTTGTCATTGATCTGGTGGGGGGAAAATGTAATTCATCCTTTCATACTATGTTTCCGTAATTTGCTTGTTGAAATTGGAGAAACTAAAGCTGCATATCATTTTGTACAATTTTATTATTTAAACAATCGGAGTAAATCTACTTATTTCTGAGCTTTTAATTTGATGGTTGCCATTTCCTTCATGGCATTTAATTAAATTAATCCATTTAAAAATGCCTTCCTTAAGATATTAATCATCATTTTGAATAATACCTTAAAACTATCATCAGAGTTTAACATCTCCTGGAAGAACATTTCCTGACTTCAACAAATTCAGGCAATGAAAGTCATGAGTAAGCACAACCAGCAAACGAGAAGGTACCATTAGCGCTCTTTCTTAGCCATAATCTTCTCCTAACTGCCGGTGCTTAACGTAATGTTCCTCTATCCTTTTGACAACTACCGTCTCAGAGAGAGTTAATTATGACAATTTTTCTCTCTGCTCAAATACAAATAAAAGGAGCGACATTTACTTTTTCTTTTAACTGTGAATATAGCTTTTTGGGTGTGCTTAATGTAACCAAAGCATGGATATTTTTTAAAGCTATAAAATGGGAAATTACGACAGACATAAAAAAATTTAATTAGATTGTAATTATTAGTTGCCAAATTTCTATTATTTGAATGCGGAAATTTTTTACTAAAACATATTATTTACTGTGTACTTATCGTGTAACATTAGATTATTGTAAAGTATTTGAAAGTCTGCATCATCATTATTTTTCAGGAGGATATTTTGTATAGAAAAAGGTATGTTCAGGAATTATGAAAAAAAAAAACTTTGGAAATTCTCAAGCACTCACCCCAGCCGAGCGAAGAGATAAGATTAAGAAATCTTAAGCTATTGCTGAAAAACTTTTTATTCAACAAAGGCTGTGTTGTTGTTTTTCATCCTCGTGACAAGCATTGCTAAATCAGGTCCACGAGTTCAATCACAGTGAAGAAATCCAGTACTAATAGGGGATCTTGAACCAGGTCTTGCCAAGTAAGTCCCAGCCAAGATAAAATGTAACCAGGAGAGGCTTTTGCAGAAGAGCACCTAGTGCAGATTTTGAGGTGTTTATTGCCTCCAAAAAAAGTCATTGATGGCAAGTGACCACTAATGATACAGGTAAGAGCAGTTTGATTCTTCTACTGTTGTCCCAAACCAAGGAGCCACCAGGGCACATACTATGATACCACGACCACTGGTGGGACCACTCAAATGACCTTATTTATTGGTTAATATTTAAAAAATAGCTTCATATAAGTAAGAGGAGAGGTAGGTGTTGTGACCTCACCAGCACCAGTTCAAGCCAAACTGTCCGCAAACAAAGGTTGCAATTAGCCTAGGATTTAAATTCCGGAAAAATGATGTTCTATCATTAGGTCACATTGCGACAGAATTTTATAAATACTCTATTTAAAGTTTTTAAATTCAACCAACTTCATAATTTTGACTCACATCAGTATGTATATATATATATATATATATATATATATATATATATATATATATTTCGAGGATATAATCATTCCATTATCATATACAGACGTGTCCTTGTGAACATATTGAATTGGTTAGAATACTAATCTAAAGTGAGGTTTTCTGTTCTATGGCATATAATCCTCGAAACTCAAGTCTCCTAATTATAGCAACCCTTTCCAGCAATCTTTCTCCATATCTCTGGAGTAATGTTCCGTTGCATTCGTTTCAATTTAAGACACATGTTTCGCAAAATGAATATGAAATAATTCCGTTTTTGGAAAAGTGGTATTTGCCTCATTTAATTTGATGTTAATATAAAAATTGTCCTTATTTTGAAACAAAGAAATAGGGGCTGGTATGCATTGAAATAATAAAATAAACAATGCTGACCAAATCCAACATACCACAAGAAAAATGAAGTAGTAGTTTTAACAGCAAAGTTAACTTTGGGGTTATTTCTACTATTTGGGGGTATATTTAACAACTTATCAAACCACTCGGTAAAACCAAAAATAACGCAATATTGTTTTTTTATTTTGCATATGGCTGAAACATAAATTTAGTTTGTATTTCACAATATATTCTAATCATGTATGTCTATGATGGATGACTAAACTTGAAGCATACACTTAAATGCATAAAACATCTCAATTACCTCATAAGAACAATGACATGATAAAGGGAACAAAAATTTACCATACAAACCAGAAAAAATTAACTGGAGAACAAAAGTAAAAATTAAGAATTTTAAACGACAAGGAAAGAAATACAAATGATGGCGCTTCAACGAAGAGTTCATGAAGGGCTTAAGCTTCCAGATTAAATTGTTTATCCTATCCCACTTTTGAGTATACCCAGAAATCTGTCTAGCTGTGGGTATACAAGAAGTTGAGTATAGATTTATGGTATTCGAATGACTAAGTTGGCATAATTAGATTAAAAGAAGCCTATTTTATCTAGATGAGGCTTTTTAGATTGTTGTGTTCTTTTTTTTTCTTCACTCTTTATTCTTATTTATTTTTCTGTAACTGTTCATAACCGTCGTTAGAAATATAATAAATATTTAGATGATGTTTAAATCAGATGATCTGTTTGTAGTCTGAAGTTTGACACAATTTCTTTACGGGTTTTTTTGACAAAACTTTTTCCACATGTCTTGAATCTTGGTTTCCCTGTTGATTTTGCCACCTGATCGGATTTAAAAGTGTACATTAATTTATTAAAAATGTGCCTTTTAAGTGACTCTGGAAGAAGTGATTAGATGCTATGTGGCTCCAGTGCTCCTCTCTTGGCTAGTGTATCATCCATTTCATTCCTTTCGGTATCCACATGTGAAGGAATCCATTGAAAATAGATTGTTTTGTCATATTTAGAAAAAAAAGCTCAATTTTAACGATATTTTGGTTCTAAAACACAAGTCATCATTTCCAAAATTTTGAGTCTATAGAACAATAAAAGCCTATTTACTTTTGGAATGCTTTAGGCATGTTCATTTAGACTGGCATTCTATAGGTATGTTCTAAAAATATATAAGCATGTTCATATAGGCTAGCATACTATAGACAAGTTGTCCAGGAGCTACCGAAGGGGTGTGAATATCGGCCGCCGTTGAGCAAGGAGGTAGACGCTTGAGTCCCGACTTTGGGCACAGGTGCCGTATAACCTATGATTCTAAATTCTGAATTTTTTTGGCGATGAAAAAATTTTGCCAAAATGGCGTATCGTGACGTGCGCGATGACGTAAATACTAGGGTTACCAAAATAGAATTTTTTGCATCATTCTTATAAGTCTCCATATGTATGACGTAATAAAAACGAGGTTGCCAGATATGTAAGAAAATCCGCCAAAAACTCGCCAATCTCAGAATTTGTCATCAGGGATTATATAGCATCTGTGCCTGACTTTGAAAGTTGCTTTGTTTAGTTTCTGTATTAAAGGAAGGGCTTAGATTTTTTAATCTGAGTACAAGCTTCGAGCTGAAATATTGATTGTCAATTTATGAGTGAGAGAGTTGTAAGCAAATTGTTTGCTTAGAAGAAAAAATTGAGTTTTATTTCTACATTGTCACATCATCGTCACAACAAAGAAATCGTAACAATACATTCCAGTCGATTCCAGAAACACGTCGAAGAATGTAACGTGAAAATTCCGCTATACTTATGCACTGTATTGTTAATGAGGTGCCAAATCAGTGATTGTATGTTAAATCTGTTAATTCTGTAGTATTTGTTTTTAGTGTTGTTATTTATTGTTATTGGTTGGGCTAGCTATAGCTGCAACGTTGTTGGAGTCGGCTACTTTGTAACTATATATGGCAAACTCAATCTCTCAATCTACCAATATATTTCAGGGTGCCCTTTAGTAAGATACATTTAAAACAATTTAATTTCCACAGTATGTATGTTATGTTATAGTATATTATTCAACAATAAGGTTACATGTCTTACTATATATCAATTTTGCACTATTTAAAGGTATTCATTTATATAAAAATAAGCAACTTATAATATAACAATACTTTAACATTGTTAAATAATTAGTCATATAATTAATATATTTTTTAGAATTTTCATCAACAAAAAATGTAAAATATAATCAAATTTTCAATATTTAAATTTTAATGTCAACTTTATCGTTCCATAAATTTAACTTGAACTGCAATATTCAATAGAAAGACGGAATAGGTGTGGAATGTTAATAAAAATTAAATTGCATGCCAGATTAGGCATGTGTAGCTTAGGTAGCCAACACTAAAAATTAACCACTTGTAGGTAAAATTCCTTCCCTTTCTTCGAGTCTTGCAAGTAAGCAAATTTTACAAGTCTATCTTAAACATTTTTCTACAATATTTTGTGATAAACAGTCCGATAAAAACAATTTTGTAAATTTTTTAAAAATCCACTCCATAAAAAAGTAAATACACTTTATATAGACATTGAACTAAATTCTTAACTAATCTCTCATTTTTAAGTTCCTTTTGATTTGTTAAAAAAAAAATCTTGTTGCTATGGAAACCATCGCAGCAATTAGAAATTAAAGCTAACAATCTTTAATTTCCATTCATTATCATGTAATGAAGTTTTAAGAACTCATATTTTTTTTTAAAACAAGTTCATTTAATTAGTTGAAGAAATTAGATTCCTTACCAAATCCTAGATTCGTAAAGTCTTAGTAATTGGAATTTTATGACTAAAGTGACAAAAATCTAAATTACACAAATCTACTTTAATACAAGAATGTATAGTTTTTTTTAAAGAGCTAAAAGTATTGTATATTATTGGAATTAGACACTGCTCGAAAAATTTTTCATCCCTACTTTAGCATCTGTTAACGAAAATTGGGAAGCAAGAGAGTAAAAAAAAACTATGTTAATTTATACCTCTTAGTATTTTCACAAAGATGAATTAGCTTAATTGAGGAGGATTTACTCGATGTCCTACTTCGATCGCCAAATTAATCGCCATTTTTTTTTCAGATCTGTCTGAGCAAAGCATATCTTTTCCATCTTTGCATAATTAAAAGAACTTCGTAGTTAAGAGGCGGAAAGATTTTTGATACTTTTAAATTAAAATCACTTATTCTTTTGAGATAAATTTTAAAACTTTGTGAGAAAAAGAAAGAAAATGTGAATTAATATACTGAATTTTTTTTAAAAAAAATATTTTTTAAGAAACACAGAATCCTTTGTAATCATTTTCAAGCTTGTTTTGTTGAACATATTTTTTTATTTTTGCTAGATGTTATTTCTTTATATGTTTTAAAATATTTGCTATAAGAATAATACTTTAATTATTATAATAAATTCTTAATAACAAGGAAATTTTAAAATGAAATGTAAAAATTGTTAAATAAGCTTAATTGGGAGTAAGTTGAACTATATACAGAATATATAGAAGAAATTATAGTTTTTTCATTAAAGATAAATTAAATCGTTTGTAGAGATTTTAATTGTGCAGCTTAAATTTTTAGTTCGAAATTCTGCTTTTTTATATTTAATATGTCGATGAAGACGCCTTTATAAATTTTTATAACATATATATATACCGATTATGAATATTTATATATTATATATATATGAATATATATAGTATATATATATATATATATAGTATGTATATATATATACATATATATATATATATATATATTCTGTCTATCAATTATAGTATTTGGACACCTGTGATAGAAAAGAAAAACTAGCTTTGTTCAAAATCAGTAGTTGGTAAAACCTCCACGAGAGGCAATTACAGCGTGAACCCTCGTGAGCTTACCATAAATGGGGACCAAGGGTCTCAGTCCATACTAGGAAAAACACCCCCAGACCATAATTCCACCTCCGCTGAACTTGACTGTTGGCATCCGAACGCTAAAGGGTGAACCTTGATTCGTCACTCTAAAGAATCCGTTTCCACTGATATATGGTCGAATTTCGATGTGCTTTGCACCACATTAACCGAGTAGAGCGGTTGGACTTTGTGATCAAAGGCTTATGGGCTGCAGCACGACCATGAAAACCAACAGATGTGCTTCCTTACAGATGGTATTCGTTCTAACAATACTCCGGATGCCTGTTGAAACTCCTCGCGGATGAGGACCATCGGTTGGGTGAGGTTCTCCTGAATTTCTCTGGACAGCACTCGTCGGTCTCTCAGTTTCATTGGTTTGCCGACTTGGGCATATTCCGATAATTTCCGCTCACCTTCCACTTCTGAATCACATAAGCCACTGTCGATTTTGGGTACTTAGATCACTAGATATATCCCTTAAGGATCGGCCATATATGTGATACCCGATAATTATACCTTTCTCGAAATCAGGGAGCTCCGAACAGAGCGCTGGTTTGCCGACTTGGGCATATTCCGATAATTTCCGCTCACCTTCCACTTCTGAATCACATAGGCCACTGTCGATTTTGGGTACTTAGATCACTAGATATATCCCTTAAGGATCGGCCACATATGTGATACCCGATAATTATACCTTTCTCGAAATCAGGAGCTCCGAACAGAGCGCTGGTTTGCCGACTTGGGCATATTCCGATAATTTCCGCTCACCTTCCACTTCTGAATCACATAGGCCACTGTCGATTTTGGGTACTTAGATCACTAGATATATCCCTTAAGGATCGGCCACATATGTGATACCCGATAATTATACCTTTCTCGAAATCAGGGAGCTCCGAACAGAGCGCTGGTTTGCCGACTTGGGCATATTCCGATAATTTCCGCTCACCTTCCACTTCTGAATCACATAGGCCACTGTCGATTTTGGGTACTTAGATCACTAGATATATCCCTTAAGGATCGGCCACATATGTGATACCCGATAATTATACCTTTCTCGAAATCAGGGAGCTCCGAACAGAGCGCTGGTTTGCCGACTTGGGCATATTCCGATAATTTCCGCTCACCTTCCACTTCTGAATCACATAGGCCACTGTCGATTTTGGGTACTTAGATCACTAGATATATCCCTTAAGGATCGGCCACATATGTGATACCCGATAATTATACCTTTCTCGAAATCAGGGAGCTCCGAACAGAGCGGCATCTTGCATGCGACTAATGTCAATGCTGTTTCCTACACAATATATATCGGCGGAGGCCATGACGTACCTCTGGACCGCTGATATCGTCATTTGCATAGGTGCCCAAATACTTTATGGTAGAGAGTGTACATATATATATATATATATATATATATATATATATATATATATATATATATATATATATATATATATATATATATATATATATAAGGCAGTATTATTAATAAATTAAAAAATAAAAGCCACATTTTTATTATTAGTATTAGCCACATTTTAATGTAAAAATTATATATATTTAAATTATTACAGTAGTTTGGAAATTAAGGTTTATAATCAGGTTTATTTATTTTTAAAATTTTTAGCTAGGTATATTTGTTTCAAGCATAAGGACTATTTTCAACGGAGGAAGTATATACTTTAACTCGATGAAATGCTATTTTGCTTAAAGTTAAATCCCTATTTATTTTATTAAGTTCATCATTATTCTTTTAACTTTGCAATTTTTTAAATGATAGAGTTTTATAGAAAACATTTTAAAATTTATTCATGTTGAATTATTTATTGATGAAAAGAAGGAAAATTCCTTAATGTCTGATTAGATTATGCTTAAATAAATAACAAAGAGAGTTTAAATATTTTAAGTATTTGCTTTAAACTTATCAAATTAATATTTCATTTTAAACTTGAATATGTATTGATTTTTATGAAAAGAACGATGTTTTTTCTCTTTATTTTGTTACTGAAAAGCTCAACATTTAAACATACTTTAAATATGTTAAAGTAGACTTTATGTTTTAAATTTGTTAAAAATTAGACTATTTTAAGGTAGCAACTCAATTGAACCTTTTTTAAAATATTATATTTAAGTAGGTGAATATATTTTTGTTCTCAATATCTGCAATCATAAAAATTGAAGTTTGATTGAAGTGCTTTTTTCCCACAGCATTTCATTTTCATATTGATCCCACCAAATCGATCTCATAGGAGTAAATGGTACCTTCAGGTTAAGTGCTGAAAAAGAAGACATTTTTGATTTGTTCTTATCGATAAAAAACTGATTTTAATCATGGTTGTTTACCTTTGAACTACATATTAGAAAATTTTAAAGTATTGCAATAAGCAATAAAATAAGATCTTTCCAATATTTGTAGATTTTAGTCTTTTAATTTTAAAAATAATTCTCTGATAAAGGAAGGAAAATATATTGATTAACTTTTAAAATAATAAAAATATATTTTTCTTTAATTCAGGGTACATTTTTTTAAGCATGATAAGAATACGGCAGAATTGTCTTATAAAGTTTTTGGCATGTTTTTACGGAAGAACGAAGATTTTTCGCCAAGCCTGTGTATCTATAGATTCTAATGTTTTAAAAATCACTGTTAAAGCTTAAATAAGATACTTAATGGCGAATAATAAAAAAATATTGAGTGAAATTATAAAACATAAGGTCTTAAATAAAAGAGAAATATATTGAAATAAAATATATTATTAGTTTTAAAAAAACAAAAACATAAATAAAATTTAACACAAAATAATAAGTACTCAAACATAAATTTCAAAATATAAATTATAGTTTCTATTAATTCATAGGAAGAATTATGTTTTACAATTAAATATTTACATAATAGTTACTATTACTAAATACAGTTAAAACTCTTTATTCGCGGGGTATATATTCCATAAATATGCCGTGAATACAGAAACCAAGAATACGGAATGGTAATTTTTATGGGATTATATGAGATACGTTTCTAGGTGACAAAAAAAATAAATAAATAAAATAAAAAATAAAATAAATAAATGAATAAAAAATTCGATTTAAATGAAGTTTTTGAACATTTTGATTAAGTATATTAAGGCTTAGGCAATGGTTTGAAGAATTTTGTAATTTTCTTTCTAGGCAGTTTTTAAAAGCTCTTTCAATTCAGACTAATACGCAGCAGTCGCATTAGCAATTTGCCTCTTAAAAATAAGACTTCTTTCCAAAGACGGATCAATGTTCATAAAGAAACAGCAAAGCTCATTTGCCATTCTTAAACTTTCACTAACATTTTTCGAATTAAATGTCACATTTCCAGTGCTTGTGAAGCCTCTTCTTCAACGGTCTGTGAATTTAACATTTTCTCCAAGTCGGTTTCAGTCAAATCTTCATCTTGCGATTCAAGCAATTCCTGAATGTCACTTGACTCTATCTGTTCGAAACCATCTCGTCCTATTTCATTCGCGATTTCAGCTATGTTTGCAGATAAAGTTTGAACCTGCACTGATTCTTCATCATTTTCCGTAGTCAGAGCCGGCCACAGTTTTTTCCGGCATGACTTCCATGCGTGTAACTTCAGTTCTTCGAATGATTCTTTTATGTTTCATTTTGCTACGTCAAATATCTTCTAGCATCCCACAACATTCATACCAGGATTGCATTCCATATTATCCAATATGATTTTGAAAGTTCGTTTAATGTAATAAAGTTTACAGTCCTGGATTATTCCTTAGGATGAAGCAAAGCTGTCGTGTTGGGAGGTAAAAATGTCACTTTTATATTTGGATGCATAGTTTTAAATTCATGAGGATGACCTGGTGCATTGTCTACAACAAGAAATACTTTAAAGTCTAAATTCCTTTTTTTTTTAATAAGCTTCAACTTTAGAAAGAAAACAATTCTGGAACCAGTCACGAAAATAGTGCTTGTAACTCACGTTTTCTTATTAGCACGCGAAAACACTAGTAGGTTGTCTTTGTTTTGATTTTTTAAAGCCAGAGGATTAAACGATCTATAAAGCATTAGTGGCTGAGAGACACAATCTCCAGATGAATTAGAACATAGCAGCAATGTAACTCTCCTTTGTGGCCTTAAACCCAGGAACAGACTTTTCGCTTTTATAAATGAATGTTTTGTTTGGTACTCTCTTCCAAAACAGTGCAGTTTTGTGTGCATTAAATACTTGCTCACGTTTGTATCCTCCATCAGCTACTAGGTTTGCAAATTCTTCTGGATATCGTTCTTCTGCAGCAGAGTCTGCAGGCGCTGCTTCTCCAACGATTCCTTCGCCTTAAATTTATTGAACCAACCTTCCGATCCTTGAAATCCTCTATCTGCACATTCACCAATACAACTACCATCAAGTTCTATAAAATGAGTGTAAAGACGCTTTGCTTTCTCCTGAACCATTAGATTACTCAGGGGCACCTGTGGCAATTTTCAAATATTTAAATCGTCCTTGCTGATTTATACTAACTATAAAAGGGATGAATAAAAGTTTACAATCGCGCGCGTGCGCGGGTACCTCTTGATTGTTAAGCGATATTTTTGATGCTAAGATAGGTGCCAAGATGTAATTAACAAGATAGCACGTTAACAAAAGCTAAGCAAAGATAGATTATCAGGATTACTAGAAATTAAAATTTATCACCAAAACGTACCCCCAAACCAAGTGGTACCTGATTCTACACGGAAACCAGGGGATGTTTTGTTTTGTCTTTTTCATTTTGCTTTTACTTCTGTTCTATTGCCAACGTGTCAATGGCTAGAATTAATGGAAAATGGCTTCTCAAAACTATGCTTTGGTCTTTATATGGGAAAAAATTTTATACACAACTTTTAAATATAAACAACTTCTAAACGCTTTTAGAAAAATATTTTTAGTAATTGTTTTTTTTTAAAAATAATTTTGCTTTTCTGTTCATAGTTTTATAATAGATGATTTAGCGTAACATAAGGTTATTTAATTGTAGTTTTCAAAAGCTTTAATCGGATCAAATTTACTGTACGGTCACCCTTTGCGCGTTTTTTTGGCGCAAAATTTGGGGATTATTTTTACTGGAAACCCTGCAAACTAGTATTTTGGCAACCCTATTTTTTATTAATTTAGCATGAATATTTACCGTTTTCAATTCATTAATATAAAATTGAATAAAAAATTTTAGCTATAATTTAACATATCAACTTTATTATTTTACCATTGATGTTTGAAATCTATATAAATCTGCATTATTTGTTAATTTTGTAAAATTAGCTGAGTATATTGTTGGATACCAACAATATATGAAATATTTGTCACTATTTCAGCCATTTTCTTCCCACCGTTTTTGCCGACCGGAAATAGGTGACCCTTGAGACTTTTTGAAAATTTTACCAAGGGTGACCGTACGGTAAATTTCTACCGCTTTAATCTATTATTGCTCTGGGAAGGTTCTGATTTGTTAGTGCTTGAATCTAAGATGAAATGTATAGATTTTGTTTAAAAATGTAGAAGTGTTAACTTTACCACTGAAACACCTGCAAAAAATTCCAAGATTTGTATCCCAGGTTATATATTTAAATTTATTATGATAAATAATCAAAATGTTTTAAAAGCAGATTTTTATTCCTAAAATAGATATGATCATTTCCTAAAATACATAATATGGTCTAGAAAATTATATTCTAGTGCTTCATAGCTTATAACTTAATTCAATTTTGAAATAAAATTAAAAGTTAATAAAATAGACTTATTAATGAATATAACTTTTAAAAGTTAATTAAATTAATGTATAAAGGAATACAATATTAGAAAACTGAATTTGTTATACGTTTTAATGTCGGTATTTGTGCAATAACTGAGGAATGATTTAAATCATAACAACCATTTGTTGTAAAATACTGTATTATCTTGCTCATAAGTAAATTTCCTGTGCAAAAATATGATAATTTCAGATTATTTTCCACACACAGATATAACAATGGATATATTCCCTGAATTGCGATATAACGAATGTGGAAATACTTTGTCAACAACTCGCAGCTATGAAAAAAAAAAAACTTTCATAATACGTATCTAAGAGGAAAAGCAAATCACACTCAACAATAACAGCAAAAAAGGAAAAAAAAAAGTCATTGGAAATGGTTGGAGGGCCCCCTCGAAATATGTCAGCGTCCGCAATTCCCATTCACGAGACACCCCCATCAGGAGGCGGGATGTGATGTTACAAGAAAGACCACAAACCGGAAAGAGGAACAGATTTACGGAAGTGATGCGTGGCATCTCTTGATGCGGAAGAGATCCTCCAGATCATCCCTCTGTTCCTCCCTTTCTTCTTCTAGCAGTCGCCATGACAACTGGACGTCATCACTTCCCTCCTCCTGACCCCCCTTCTCCTGGCAGGACTGGGTTGTTAGCCCAGGTACAATATTGAGCTACAAAATTAATACGGGTGAGTTGCACTGCCCGATCGCAAATTTAGATGAACAACTTGCGGTGCGCGTGCAAACTTCCTGTGGGGGTGGTCACGTGGAAAAAAGAGGGGTGGCCGGAAGGAGTAGTCAATTTATTTTTCATCCTACTGGAACATAAGTAGGTATCTTAGCAGAGGAATCTTAATTGCCCTAAATAACTACCGTCTTTTCAGTGAAAGGAATTGATCACATATCTTTATTAACCAAGTTGGGAATTAACATTTCGTCAAACGAACCCTTTATTTAAAATATTTTTATTTAGATGAAATAATAAAGCCTGAAACTCTTTCTCTCTCTTTTTAAAAGCGGAATTTAATTTTGATCATTGTTATGACAATTTACCTATTATATATGCTTTTATAAACATGCATTTTATCAATATGTAAATAAGAATCTCCTAAATATTCAGGAATTAAATATAATATTTGTAATTGTTTAAATATTAGCTGATCATTGCATTTCTGAGTAATAAGAATTCACATGCTTGAAATAAGTAAAATCGAATGTCTTAACGAAAATGAAATAGTCATATTCAGTATTGCTCATTTATTTAAATTTCAAAGGATGCAAATACATTTATTTGAATACTTGCAGAGTTTCATTTCTAATCTAAAGTTTTATTTGTTTCTCGGAGAAAAAATGAGCTATTCCTTTTAATTTTAGAATTTTTTTAATATGCGCCCAATTTCCTATGTCTATTTCATTAATCGGTAAAAATTAAGTAACTTTAATCTTTTTGTAAAAATTCTAATTTTTCTGTTGATAGTTTTATTTTTTCCTTACAGTTTCATTTTATTCAATATATATTGAAAAAGTATGAAGAATATACGCGTAGAGATGTTAAAATAACAAGATGGTTCAAGATTAGACACGTATGTATATGATATAACCAAGGAACAAAATATATAAAACTATGTATTCAATTTTAGTCATGTTATTTACTCAGGAAAAGCATGATGTTATCATTCCTTTATGCTACGAACCAGCAATTTTTGTGTACTATATGTCCTATGAGAGCCTACATATTCTTGACAACAAAAAGGGTCCGGATGAGAATGTGAGGCATATAGGATGTCAATTTCTGTTGAGATCGTGTTTCGACTATGAAGTGTGACATAAGAGGGACCATTATCTTGCTGGAATGAAGTGCCGAGGAGGGCTTGAACATATAGTGGTGTCAAAATAGACCAATGAATGCTATTTGACGTGAATTTGGATGACTCAATGCCTCTTTGTTGTATCCTTAATGGAAGTTGTCCTTTGTTGTATCCTCAAACCATAAGTTATCGTGTCACACACAAATCGCTTAGTTAACCTTCCGACATGACTAGCAATTATACGCATCCACAAACTTAGTTCATGCAGTCTCAGAATGCGTTTTCTTTCCCCATGTGTTATCTAATGTTGTTCATCTCGAAAATGTTTCCAAAACACTTTCTTTCAACATATTGCTTTAAACAAACCATAATAAAAAACATTCACAGAGCAAGCCAACTTCTATTCTCGCTCTCTCTCTGTCCATAGAGTCATAGTTTTCAGTGGAAAGTAGAAAACGTGAATAAAACTTTCGAAGAGATTTTGGGAAAAACTTTTTTACTATTTACTCAGCTTTGTTCAAAACATTGTTTTGCACTACTAAAAGAAATGAAGAGAACGCGCTTGAAGATTTCTTTTGGTTAAGAATTTGATATTTATTGAAATCAGGGTTTCACTCATCCGCTTTGGAAGGAATTTGTTATTGACAGAATATTTCAAAACTATAGACATATACACAGTAGTAGGGCATACAAGTAATTCTTTTTCAGAAATATAAAAAAAGAAGCAAATATCTTTATTTTTTTAGAAGAGTTACATTGTGGGAATGTAAAGGAAATGGGAATAAAAAAAAGAAAGAAAGAAAAGAAAACTGAAATATCTTGTCTCTGTTGTCACCAGTTATACACATGGACAACTATTTTAAAAGGAAGGAAAGAGCTTCCGCCAGCTCATATCTTCTTCTTAAAATTGGGTTTGTATGTCATTGGGTACCCTTGCTTTTATCAGCATTTTGCACTGTTAACTCCAAACCCAGTATTTTCTAGATCCAGTTTCAGGGATCACCAACTTTAATAATAAAGTCCGATAACCCTCCATACTTGAAGCGACAAGAATTTCAAAGTGGAATAGTCAATTGTTTAAATTAATTTCATTGCAGCATAAGCAATTTTAAGGGAAATCAAATGAGTCTTGATTGTGATCTAAATGAATTATCAGCAATATTTGGAAATGAAACATTATTAACTATAAAGTGGTTGTTTCTTTCGTTTCAATTCAGATCATGCTTATACCACCTTAATACAATTCTCATCGGTTTATAATATTCTTGACGTCAGATAATATTTCATCTACGTCACATCTTATTAAGAGGGTATCGTACATCGACTTGTCAACGAATTTGCTGCCAGATTTCCAATCACATTTTTCGAGCGGAATCAAACAAAGACATCAAATGTTTAAGAATATTTTCAAAATTTATTTTATCCCTAAAACGGTTTCTTATAAAAAGACCAAAGCATCCGTTAATAAAAAAGACAAAATATCCACTTTATGGTTAGTTTAAATCGGCAAGGACTATTTAAATCTTTAAAAATTTCATTTAATGAAACTTTAAATTAATGATTGCAAAATTTGTAAGAAATCTCTTTTAAATCTTAAGACTAATGCCTTGCCTACGACAACATTAAAATTTTTCGTTTTAATTATTTAAAATTATTCAACAATTTTGCTTAAGAGTAATTAGCTTTTATTTTAAAATAAACTCGATTTCACATTTTTTTTATGTTCAAAATGAATTTGTTGTTTTATAAACATAAACTATTTAGTACACATGTATTTTTACATTTTTTGTGACCTTAATGTTTATAAAGATTTCATGTGATTGAAATCATTATCAAATTGTTTTTAAGTTTACTGGAGATAAACATTCCGATTTGTGTTTCATTCTAGCCCCCTCAATCCCACTTCAACTCCGGACAATGTATATATGTATATATATATATATATATATATATGATTGTTTTACATAATCTGTGTGTTAAGCATATACATAAAAGAATACATTCTTATAATGGCGATAGAAAAAAGCATAAAATTTTCCTAATAAATGTGTTTCTGGTTTGTACTTATAAAGAATGCATACTAATGACTACAAATAGTGATAATATAGATTTATTGCTTAATTAATAAACCAAATCTATGACAGCATTCAGAGAAAATACAATAAAAATATGCTTCAGATAATGTATAACTGAGTCAGTTTAATAACCTTGCTAAAAATTTTGAAAAGTAATTAGTTGATAAGTATTATGACTCATAAAATCTAACCAATATTCAACTCTAATTAGTTAAGGCACTACTAAATTACATTTGAAATAAAGTGATTATTTTATTTTGCTCGTCATTAGCTACCAATGTATTTTATTATTGGTTGATAAAAACCTTTTTTAAAAAAATTTCATTGCAATAATAATTTTTATCGTGTTTTCTTTTATTTAAAAGCAAACAATATAAAATCTATTTAAACATGATTAACTATTGTGGTTCTACATTTTACTTTATATCCAAATAAATTTGAGAAAAAACATGATTATAATTTTAATATATACTATAAAGGCAATATTTTATTTTATACTTTTAATTCCCAGAAACAATTTTATTTTTCTCCTATTTAATATAAATTAAATATTTATATAATATAAATTATTTAATAATATAAATTAAATATTTATATTAACTATAAAGTTTATTACAGTGATTATACGTTTATAAGTATAAGAATTAAATTAAGCTTCCAATTAAATAATTGTAGAGTATTTTAAGAAATAAATTTATTTCATGTTTCTTGTTTAGATGAAATAATATTGACGAGTTTAATTATACTTATTAGATAAGTATATATATGAAACACAAGTATAATTATACTTATTTGAAAAAAATTAAAATCTTTATTTTAACTAAAAAGGAGAATATATGGCTTTTACTTCAATGTACTAAGATTAAAACATTGTTGGTCATTAAGCCAAAATGTCCGTTGATTTAAAAGGATTACGCATAATGTATCGGCAATTAATAAACTGCAATTAATATAATTCTTAAAGGGATATTTTCTAGAGAATTCTAATAAATAGACGCATTTTAGGCTTAATAATTTTTTTAACACTTTCTTAAAAACATTGCAACGGTAAAAAAAATGAATACAAATTTAAGAAGTACAAAGGGGTGGAAAGAAAAAAAAAAAAAAAAAAAAAACGTAGAAAATGAAACTTTACTCAGACTTAACTTTTCGGCTCTTTTAACTAAGCATGAAAAATTGGGGCCGTTCTATTGTAAGAAGAGAGCGAGTGCTTGGATATTCAAATGAGGTTTTTGGCCATTGAAGGCGTTTACTATGCAAATTGGCGTCCCTCCACCAGCTCAGGAGTCAGAGCCCTGCTAAGCCAGCTTAAGGGATTCTATCTCAGGAAAAGAATTCCCTCTTGGTTGCAGTGGAGCTGCATGTCAATTCAGAGTCTTTTATGCAGGGCTTTATAAAGTCTGCTGGAATTGGCTTCGGAGAATGCTGCTCGCTTAGGACTATAGGTATTTAAAATTTTAGTAGACGCAACTTTGCTCAGAAGGACACAGTCTACCTTGAGATAAAAATAAAACCGAGAGTTATTTTAAATATTAAAAGGTATTTTTGGGTCTATTGAAAAAAAATAAGCAATGCATTTTCTTTTCTCTATTAAATATTGATTTTTATGCATAAAATAATTGATTGACATACAGATATATATATATATATATATATATATATATATATATATATATATATATATATATATATATATATATATATATATATATATATATATATATATATATATATATATATATATATATATATATATATATATATATATATATATATATATATATATATAAGCTGATTATAAATAATTCTTCGAATTTTTAAGGCCTTATGGTTTCAAATATGTAATGTATTATTCATATGAACTTATAAGCAGCAATGACGATAGTATGCTTTATAATTTTGTTAATATCTTTACAAGTTAATTCTAAATTAACAGGAATAGGAAAATGAAGATTAATCAAGAGAATGTATTTGTTTAGGAAGTCTTGTTCTATTGCTTAGGAATTTTTAAGATCCCATGATCTTACATTTTGCAATTTCTCTTTTTATGTATATATTTGAAATATAATCTTATCTATCACCTTTTTGATATCGCTTGCTGGAGACAATATTAATAGTATTCAAGTATATGATTACTGCTGCACTTGTAAACATTGATAGGGATTTGCATGTTTAAATTTTGACTATCAAGTAGATGTCTGTTGTGTTTTAACATAAGAAAAGCACGTAAAACAGTTACAATTACGTGTAATAAACTTTATATGCTTTTCTTATGCATTTATTATTTTATTTATTGCTTCTTAGGAAAGACTAAAAAATAGTGAATAATATAATATGTGGTACTATAATTCCCCGCCACCAGCGCAGTTGTTAAAATCGCCAAATGGCTCTACTGATCTGAAAAGGAGTATCACCCTTTGCTCCATTTGGTCATCAAGTCAGTAAAACCAGCTCGTTACTTTATTTTGCTTTTTCATAAGCTAATAACAACTAACAATAATCGCAATTATTTTATATGAATTCTATATATTCACCTAAAAATGTCAGTTTGATGTGATATTTGCGCATATAAGGTTTAATATAATACGCATTATTTAATACTTTGTTGAAATGAATTTATTCAATACTTTGTAAGAATCATTTGTATTAGAAGAATTTATTATATCTTTCTAAGAAATGACTAATAGCATGTTTAACAATTAAAATCTAACGGGAAATTTCCCACTCCATGTTCAGGCTTCATAAAAAATTCAAACCCATGTTTCGACCCTTTTTTTCACCCTCATAATATGCAGTATGTTAACGCATTATGTAAAATTAAGTGTATTACACATTATATGAACGATGTATACTGCACATTATGTGGACGATGTATACTGCACGTTATGTGAACGATGTATACTGCACATTGTGTGGACGATGTATACTGAACATTATGTGGACGTTGTATACTCTGCACATTATGTGGACGGTGTATACTCTACACATTATGTGGACGATGTATACGCGGCACATTACGTGGACGATGTATGCGCGGCACATTATGTGGACGATGTATGCGCGGCACATTATGTGGACGATGTATGCGCGGCACATGATGTGGACGATGTATGCGCGGCACATGATGTGGACGATGTATACGCGGCACATGATGTGGACGATGTATACGCGGCACATGATGTGGACGATGTATGCGCGGCACATGATGTGGACGATGTATGCGCGGCACATGATGTGGACGATGTATGCGCGGCACATGATGTGGACGATGTATGCGCGGCACATGATGTGGACGATGTATGCGCGGCACATTATGTGGACGATGTATGCGCGGCACATTATGTGGACGATGTATGCGCGGCACATTATGGGGACGATGTATGCGCGGCACATTATGTAGACGATGTATGCGCGGCACATGATGTGGACGATGTATCCGCGGCACATGATGTGGACGATGTATCCGCGGCACATGATGTGGACGATGTATACGCGGCACATGATGTGGACGATGTATACGCGGCACATGATGTGGATGATGTATACTCTGCACATGATGTGGATGATGTATACGCGGCACATCATGTGGACGATGTATACGCGGCACATCATGTGGACGATGTATACGCGGCACATCATGTGGACGATGTATACGCGGCACATCATGTGGACGATGTATACGCGGCACATCATGTGGACGATGTATACGCGGCACATCATGTGGACGATGTATACTCTGCACATCATGTGGACGATGTATACTCTGCACATCATGTGGACGATGTATACTCTGCACATCATGTGGACGATGTATACTCTGCACATCATGTGGACGATGTATACTCTGCACATCATGTGGACGATGTATACTCTGCACATCATGTGGACGATGTATACTCTGCACATCATGTGGACGATGTATACTCTGCACATCATGTGGACGATGTATACTCTGCACATCATGTGGACGTTGTATACTCTGCACATCATGTGGACGTTGTATACTCTGCACATCATGTGGACGATGTATACTCTGCACATCATGTGGACGATGTATACTCTGCACATCATGTGGACGATGTATACTCTGCACATCATGTGGACGATGTATACTCTGCACATCATGTGGACGATGTATACTCTGCACATCATGTGGACGATGTATACTCTGCACATCATGTGGACGATGTATACTCTGCACATCATGTGGACGATGTATACTCTGCACATCATGTGGACGATGTATACTCTGCACATCATGTGGACGATGTATACTCTGCACATCATGTGGACGATGTATACTCTGCACATCATGTGGACGATGTATACTCTGCACATCATGTGGACGATGTATACTCTGCACATCATGTGGACGATGTATACTCTGCACATCATGTGGACGATGTATACTCTGCACATCATGTGGACGATGTATACTCTGCACATCATGTGGACGATGTATACTCTGCACATCATGTGGACGATGTATACTCTGCACATCATGTGGACGATGTATACTCTGCACATCATGTGGACGATGTATACTCTGCACATCATGTGGACGATGTATACTCTGCACATCATGTGGACGATGTATACTCTGCACATCATGTGGACGATGTATACTCTGCACATTATGTGGACGATGTCGAGACTTTTTATATTGCTTTGAAACAACTGATTGCTTCCACATCTCTCTTCTGTGAATCTGTTATCCTTTCCAGTTGTGCTTATGCATTGAAATTTCTAATATGCAAAATACGAATATTAATTAAATTTTAGAATGACGAGGGTTTTGTGGATGAATATCAGTCACTTTCCATTGGATTCTCTGCGAACGAAGATGCTGATATCTTGTCTAAAAAAGGATTTCCGAGTCTTAAAATCCTTCATTCCCTTTAATAAGGCTTTTGATCTAAAAATGTGCTTTCGATACAAAAAGAAAGGCATTTCTTAATTCAGTCTGTAAGTTATAAATTTTATAAGTGGAAGAGACTTAGAAGACACCTGACTCCACCAGAAGAACTATTGTGGCATTTTTACGATTGGCTAACTGACATGAATTCCAGCTTTCTGACACAGCTAAAACTTTTCAATTTCCCTTTTCATCCTCTGTGTAAACAACGACATATTGATTTCTCTCATCTGAACTCACTCTCTGCATTCGTACCTCGACGGTATAGTATAGATAATTAGAGTATCAAGTACATAATGGTATCACAGCTAATTATCAGGGCATTTGAAATAAATAAAATCAAATGTTCGTTGGGTACTCATATCACTTGGTGTGACACTGGCAGTCTTTTTCCTTGTTGGTCAATAAATGCTATTGCTTTCAGAGGAATGGAGGCACAAAACCAAGATCACAATCATAACCTACATGTTTGCCCTCATTTAGAGTGAAATGACTACCATTTCTATATAGTTTTCCTAAAAAGGAGGGTTTATATCGTGAACACATTGATAAGAGGTATAAAGATTTTGAATCTATTTTACCATTAACGTTATTAATTTGTAGCAAATTTTATAAATTACTAAGCATAAAAATGTATCAGATCTTTTATTTACATCATACATTTCATCAAAAGTTCCTCAAACTGATAAATAAATTCTAATTTTTGGGGATTTGAAACGGCCATATCTTGCATTGGAAAGTATCCAGCAGTAGTTATATCACAAAATTATACAACAATAGCTAATATATTTGCCTCCAATTAATGTTGTTGTTACTAATGACACTTGGACAAGCCAAGCAAATCCGCATAGCCAATGCTTTGGCTATGCGGATTTAAGTCAATTGGGAGCATCTTTCTTTTAATTAGAGCACCATAAAGGTGAAATAACGACTTTTGTTCTTCAAATCTTCCGATAAATGGCAGCACCAGAGGATCTACTCCCTCAATTTTGGCATTAATCTGAAGGAGGAGCAAATTTCTCCAGATCATTGCACCCATGGTAACTGCTCAACGACCACCACAGGACTTTTGATTTCACATATTTAACGAGCACGTATATCGCATGTACTCGGTATGACTTTGGCGGCATTGGGAATCGAACCCCACCCTTCCGGATGGCAGGATGATACCCTAACCACTAGGCTACTACCCAATTAAAGTAAAATTGACTACCTTTTCAGTATTCTACTCAGGTACACAAACAGGGTACACAATGATAAGGGCTAAAAGAAATTTTAAATCCATTTAGCCATTAACGTTAATACTTTAAAAATATTTTTTGTCGATTGTTAAGCATGAAAATATTTCCTCAATTATAGACACAATGCATTTCCCTAAAGGTTCCTCTAATTGATAAATTAATTTTTAGAATGATATTACAAAGTTATTATGCAATAATGCACAAAATAGTGAAATGACAATTATGAAAATTCCATTACCGTAACCTGGGAAAGCTTTTAGAGCATTCAGCTAGGGTTTTAATCGCTTGAAATGAAGGGCAACATTAAAACGGGGAACGCCTAATCTCCTTCCCTCTAGGTACGTCTTCCGGATTACAGTCGTTTGGCGGATTGATTCTGGACGAACAAGTCTTTAATCTCTTGTTGGAAGTGGTGTCATAATTACTCGCGTACCCGAGGATTACTTAAAGCTCTTCAAATTTGTTGGCAACGGCCAGAAATGGGCAAATTAATGTTGCAGGACCAAAGCAACTCAAGCAGAGTTCGGATGATGTCCGAGCCAGAAGATAAGGACGGCTTCGAATTAGTCCAATCATTAAGAAAATTGCAGGAGCATTGTTGGTAAGAAATGAGAAATAATCAAGAGAAAATACTCTTATATTTATTTATCTAGTCTTATAAACTAAAATTTATCCGCTGAGAAAGTGAAAACGTAAGGATAAAGTGGAAATATTAAAGTATATTAATAACACACACACACAAAATTTCTTATTTTTATCTCTTATGGATTTCATTATTACATTGCAGTATTGCATATAATATTTATATGATGAGTTCAGTTGCAATTGAACTCATCACAAACGAACTTCATGACAAAGCTTCAAACTTTATAAAAAAACTAAAATAAATAAACAAGTTAGTGAGATTATATGACAGTTATATAAAACGAAAGCAATAATAAATTATTTAAAAGTACACCAGAAAATTATGCTGATGTATTTCATACACAAATTCTGAATTGAGAGCATTTTTACATTTATAGTATCGAACTTTTCTACTAACGTTATAAACACGCACTATAATGTATATGCTTTAATATAAATATTTTACTATTACAGCTTTATATTATTGATATGGATAAGAAGGAAACTTAAATTAATTTTTTTTCTCCTCAGAAGCTTATGAATTCTTTCGTATGACTGCGCTGATTAGGTTGATAATTGCTTTTATTTCAAAATGTTATAGAATCCATGGGTTAAAAGATCGACAATAACTGATAAGTGAGTAGGAATTGACTATACAACATTGTGAATGGTACAGGAAATAATGTTTTGTTTATTTATCGCATTAGGATCTGTTTTTGCACAAATTGGATTCAGAATTACAGTTGTAGGTAGAGTCCAACTTTTTGAAAGCGTAGAGACAAATGAGGGAATCAAACCCAATCTCTTCCGTAGTTAAGGCTTGAGCTCTAAACATTCTTCCTTCAGCTGAATAAAAAGAGAGTGATTTAATAGAAGAATAAGCATTTTATAAACATTTAGTTATACTCCAGACTATAAAACTAAAATATTTTAAGGAAATTATTCTTCATGTCTGCGTAGTAGCAGACTGATTAACTTCTTAGATTTTAATATGGAGGTTCATCTTCTTCATGTGTAAGTATTTGAAGAAATTAGAAAATAATTTAACCATGCAAATTCCTTTTGAATAAGACCGAGTATGCAAAAAATTATTGTAAGACCACAAAGGAATTTATGACATGTAATTTAGAATATATATATATATATATATATATATATATATATATATATATATATATATATATATATATATATATATATATAATGGTTTATGTACAGTAAAAAATTTTATTAATACTTGCTGATAAGCAAAATATACAATATACAACACATTTATAACAATGAAATATTTTAAAAATATAAAAAAATTTGATGGGAAATTTAATTTTGATAACATATTTTTTTCAGTTATGAGCTGAAAGTTTTTATATTTTTTCATATAATTTTTTCTGGTTAAATTTTGATTGCTA
Organism: Latrodectus elegans; assembly: GCA_030067965.1. Lineage (NCBI taxonomy): Eukaryota > Metazoa > Arthropoda > Arachnida > Araneae > Theridiidae > Latrodectus > Latrodectus elegans. Next base: position 19,767,666 of record CM057820.1, on the reverse strand, counting down.
CTATGGCTCTACCTTCATTCTAAGCAAAGAGAATATTCCACTTTTTCTTTCAGTTATTTATTCTCAACATTCTATATACATTGATATTATTCGATTCAACTCTTAAATTTTCCAAGCACCGTACGACCCCACTCTTTCACGTAGTGTAATTTTACTGCAAACTGAAACATGTAAGCATCTGGTGGCATCACGTGGGTTATAAGTTTTGTAGATTATAAATTGCATTAACCCACATAACATTTTGCATAATTGTTATAAAGAGGCAACAGTTAATGGCAATAAAAAAATAACGCTCTTCCAAACTCCTCTCGAGTCCATATTAGCGAGATTCTCTCCTAGCAACATGCGAATTTGCATGCCATTTGAGTAATCAATTTAGCGCATAAATATTAAAGTCCTATTTAGATTTCTTTGATCCGTAACCAAATACCAGAATCAATTACTCCACTGCATCAGATGTCTGGTTTGTATTCTGCTGATGATTCAAACTTTAATCAAAGGCAGATTGCGAATCTTTTATAGTTCTCTAATGGCATAAGCACATGGCATGGTTGAAAGCAATGGGAATTATTTTTGAGGCTAAAATCCCACATATTTCCAATTTTATTCTACACACTTCGATGTTTGTTGAATGAATAATGTTTAATTATTAAATAAGAGATGTTTTTAAAATATTTCGACGTGTTTTAAAGTTTAAAAATTTATAAAATGATGAAGATAAAACATTCATATAGCATTTATTTCTGAATGCATTTTTGTGTAGAGTAAGAGTCTATAAATATTTATTTTCTATGTTTGAAAAGCTTTACTTTTGTAAATAATATCTTCACATATTATTAGTTGAAGACATTTTTTCCAATTTTACCATTTGTGTTGACCATTTCACTAAAAGATGGATTGGGACTTATTACTTGGGCTCTCATCATTACCTGTTGCAGCACCGTATGACTTTTTCATGCATGGATTTGTAAAATCACTTTCAAAAGAATATATTGAGCATGAATGATCTAAATCCAGGATGACAACATGGTTACCATTCAGGCCGTGGTGGTCTAGTTGGTTAGGGATTCATCCTCATAATGAGAAGGTAGTGAGTCCGAATCACGACTTAACTTAGAATCCGTCATGTTTATTGAGCGCGGCTGGGATATATTTGGTAGGTCGTAGTCGCAATTACCTCTAAGTAAAATAATGAGGGTGACGGGTGAAGCATTGGGGTGTATTCTGCTTAGTTTTAGCTTCTGAATTATAAAGATTCCTACCCAAAAGCTTCTATCTAATTGGTAAGGTGTTACCCTGAACTTATATGTCGGTGACCTCATATTTATCGGTACCTGGTGAGAAAATGAAAATCATGGTTAAATACTCATTACAACACAATTTTTGATGTCCATTAACAGAGATTCTACATTTTGTTAATCTGTATAAGAATAAATGTTATTAACTTAATCTATACATATTAAAGAAATGTATGATGTTTCTTAATCGTTAATTATTTTATGATTTACCAATATAAAAAAATGCTCTCACATATTGAATAATAAGTTATATGTACATGTTACAGTAAAAAATTGTGAATTATGTCTACTAATGGGAAAATGATGTATTAATTTGGATAAAAATTTCCAAATGATAAATATATAGCAACAAATAAAATAATATTTCGATGTACCATCTTTTTTTTATAAAAGATTTAATTATTCTTATAACTTTCCCCCAAATTACTTAAAAATATAAAATTTAGCTCAAAGTAAATTGAAATTAATTTAATTTAATTTATTTAATCTTTAATTAATTTATTTTCATAAAAAATGAAATTAAATATCCTTGAATTTTTCGAGAATAGTTTATATAAAATTTATTTAAATAATATGATAACAATTATATTTATTTGTACAGTAGCTTTTTTTTCCATAAAGCATTAATTGAGCGCAATTTTTCTAAGAGAGAAAGAGAGTTTAAATTAATCCTTAATGAATCTTAGTGTTAAAAAAATATTAATTTTTTATATATTTATCTTTATAAGAAATGACGGTGACAAATGTAAAAACTATGTTTGTCTATGCTAGAAATATTTTAACTTTATTCATTCGATAATATTCTGTATAAATCGAAAAGAAAGACGTTCCCAATTGACGTCCAAATTTATACTTAAATTTGCATAGCCAAGTCATAGTGAGCTTGGCTTGTCCAAGTGCCATTAATAACAATCACAAGAACAACAACATAAATTGAAAAAGTATACAGTTATAGGACTTTCAAATTAAAACTTACCAAAAAAGTTTTTTCAGCAAGTTTTATGATGAGGAGATGAATGCATGAATTGAATTAAGTAAATGCATTTATGTCCCTTATGCTGCCTTTTTTCTTTATTAAATAAAAAGTAGATTTTATTTCCTTCATGACAAATTTTTTAAAAGAAATTGCATATTGATTTTTGATTAGTTACATTTTATTATTAGAATATTATATCAATAATTTAAAAATTTTTTTTCATTCACATACCAATCATAAATTTCTACTACCCTTACTAAGAAACAAATTATTTTTACAAAAATAAAAAGATAATGTGTGATCCCCAACTTTTCTTGTTAATCACATATACATGATTTTTTATTGAATTTGTCACCCAAAAATGTATTGCAATCATCAAATCAGTCGTTCTCTTTACTGATTACTATTAGTTCTCCTTTAAGAAATATTACAGATTTTATTAGTTATTATGTTTTTTTTTATTTTTATGAGAAAAATGAACTCTTTTCACAGTCTTTATGTAAAAAATATACTTATTATCTTGTTCAGATGTTGTTATTTTTAATTTCAAATTATTTAAGATCCATTAGAAGAAAAGTCAATCTTTTTTCTATCCCTTTAATCTTACTTATATTCTTTTTTAAATCAATATATTACAGAAATAACAGTTGTTGTCACATATATTACCGGCTGTACCTAGGTACAATACACTTACTGTAAAAATCCCGCTGGGAAAGGGAAGCAATATTATTTTGTAGCGGGCAGCCACCAGTCCCCATTTGCAATCCTTTCCTTGAATTTCACTTATTTATTTAATTTTAAACAAATTTGGGAAATCGATAACTTTAAATAGAACAGCGCATCATCTTAGAATTATTGAAATCGATAGCCGTATTCCAATAAAAAAT